>CM060900.1:472915842-473245842 GCA_030762935.1 Hymenopus coronatus
TTATTTAAGACAAATTGTATATGTGAGTTTTAACAGAGCTACATTTATTGTGTAGTGTTTTTTCAGTTATTGCTTAAGAATTACCAGTAATACATGATTGCTTATATAGAATTCCTTCCGAATGAAAGGACTTTAAAGGTTGTTACCAAAAAATTAATGTTATACATTTTGTATATTCCGTATATTTGTCATTAATTTAATCAAAAGTGTTACAGCCGTTTTTGACAAAAACAATTTGAAGAAAAAAGTCAATGTAAAGGATAATTTGGGTTTGGGGGATTTACTTTCTACGTTTCGCAACCGTAGAGGTTCCTGATTTCTAGTACTACCAAACTTCGTATTTAATCGACTTTTCGTTTTTTTGGTAATGCTGTTTTGACAAAAACCACAGACCTTTTTCTATATATGTTTTCTGCGGGATTCAGGACGCCTCAAAACATTCAGTCTCAGTGAAATCTGGACATTGAATTTTTGGCCCTCTCCCGCTTATCGTAAGAACCTAGTAGAGAAAGTAAGAATAGAAATTGTGGTAGGTTAGGAGAACATTTTCACGATGAATGACACGTTCAACAAACTGAATGACAGGGCGCCTGTTCTGCTACTGTTAGAAGCATCACAAATCACGCAGAGAGTTCAACCAGATCACTTTCTCGCAACGGTTATGGTTTTGTGATGATCCTCTTTCATGGAACTTCCTGTCATTAACGTCACCAACTGCCACAAATCAGTCCTAATGCTGTTGCAGAACACTAGATACAAATAAAAGTCAGATGTACACGCTTTGCTTAAATGTCAGACACAATCTTGCACAAAAGCAGGCAGCATAAATACCTTAATATTATACTTCGTAATATCAACTTAAATTGTAAATGAATAGGTTTAAATTCTAAAAATTCCAGTAAATTTAGCTGAAACATTTAATACAGAAACATTCAATATAATACAGCATAAAATAAATGTTCATGGTTCTAAGTAGCTTAATATTCAAACACTGAAAATAGAATCTCACGCACAATACCCCACGTGATATAAATTCTGAATTTTTTAACTTTTGAATGTTGCGTAACATTAATTCCTGGGGGAAATGTAGTATAACTGTTTCATTTTCTAGAAAGATATCATGTACTACGTCATTAAAATCTTGAATACCAAAATATACTTATTTTCAATAAAATATTCTTTGAAATTAATTAATTTTGAAAAAATTTTATAATAAAATTTTGAGATAAATGAAACAAACTTTGCAGAATTGAGAACAAATCAAAGAGGTATTAGGAGAAATCAAGTTTAAAATTTCAAGTGCTGTTTTTAAACGCCTGGGCACGCCCATTTAAATGTCGGCATTTAAACGACCACTAATCCAAAACTGCAATTGTATCCCGTTTCTACATTGTTAGAGGATTTTTCTCATGCAAAATATGCTGAAAATTCAGCATTGAGCACTCATAAAAAATTAATAGGCAATCTTACATAATATTTTCTGGATCTTCGTTGTTTACAGATATGCAAGATTTAAATGCGTACTTGCAGGGAGATTAAGGAGGAGGAAATAGAATAAAAATGAAAATAATATAGTATACGCCATTTACGTAAGCAGAATCAGTATCAGGCCCATTACACTGTTCAGAGGAGTGGTGGCAAAACGCAGATTACAGGAAAGGATATGCAACAGGAATCTCTATAGATAATGCATGTAGCGCACAGTGAAGTGATCATGACACTCTGTCCATGGCTACTTTAGTCAGAAAGTCGGCCAATTTTTCAGTTACATGTATAAAATTTCATTGATTTATTAGTGTACTTCAGTTGTAAACCTGCTGCAGCTGGAAAATAAAAGTATCCCAACAGCAAATATTATATATAATAAGACTTATTGACTTTGGTTGTAACAAGTTTAAAGGATGATTTTGCAAGGGGAGGATGTCTTTAGCTACAACGCGTTTGTGCTTCTGTAGTTCGCAAGAAAGGTGAATAAGATTGACCAAAGAAGCCAGAACATTGTTTAGTATTTGAACACCACTTAAACTGCAGCACTCCAATAATAAGAAGCTATTTTTGCACTTAATATTAAATGAGTACTGAAATTAACTGTTAATAACGATCTCAGATTCAACATGTGTACCTACGCATATATTATTTGAAGAAAAATCTGATGTGTTCCATTCTTTATCTTTTCTTTTTTAAAATGTTCCTTTTTTTTCTCTATTTTTTCTGTTCTTTTCCTACTTATTTTCTGTTTTTAATTACAGATACAAATACCCTCACTTAAAAGCAAACAAACACCCATGCCCGAAGCGGGACTTGAACCCGCGATCCCCGCGTTACAAAGCACCAAAGCTTGGCACTTTAGCGAGCGCGGCTATGGAAACCGGCATTCACATGTTCTGCAAACAAACTATTCTTTAAAAATAATATTCTTTATTTACATAATGCTAATCGATATAAACATTAGCAGAAATGGTCTTATTACTTGCTTCCTGGTAAGACAAAGGGAAGTAAGCAAATGAACTAGGCTAATGCGACTGTCAAATCTTTTAAAAGCTGGGTTCTGTGTGAAACCATTGAAGTTCGGTCTCTTTCAATGACCAGGAGTAAAACAAAAGCGATGAAACGAAAGGCGACGACTTGCTGTTAGAGAAAGTTTTAAGTAGTTTAAAATAGAAATGAACAACGAATATCTCGGAAATGGTTAACTCTACCAAAAATATTCATACAGTTGAATTTCAATGAGATCTCTATTTTTGCGTAGTGCGTTTATGACTATCACTTACGGTTTACCAATTATACAAAAGGCATCCACAATGAAAAGGTCTTCAGAGGTTATTCCCAGAAAATTCAAAATCTACATTTCCTTTCCATGAAAATATTTTGAACATATGGTATTTTAATCAAAACTGTTAGAGCTGGTTTTGAGAAAATCAACATTTTCGAAAAATGTTCCTTGTAAAGGGTAGTTAGATGTGGGGGATTTTCCTGAAAATCTTCTTGTTGATCCTTGGAAGATACTGAACTTGAATACCAAATTTAATATTTAACCGAATTTTCATTTAGAGTTACGCTGTCCCCCCTCCACACACACACACACGCACGCACGCACGAACACACACACACACGCACACACACGCACACACACGACGCTTTTTTTTCTTCTTTTTTTGCGCTCAGGGAACCTGAAAGCCTGTATTTCAGGTGAAATCTCGACATCAAATTTTTGGAGTACAATACCTTCTCTACCTACAATAGCTGTAGAGAAAGTAAAAATGGCACCTCTTTTGATTTTTGGATATGTTCAGATTTGTTCATGTAAATTGGTCGCAACTGAGGCAAATCTAAGGTAAATATTAGTTTAGCATAACATAGTTTTAAATGGTTTATTTAGTTGTTTTTTTTTTGTTTTGTTTTTTTAATAATTATGGGGCCTGAAATAAGGGCTGGTCTGTATCCTCTGATGTTGGTTTTCCCAGTAAAACATTTGAACAACATTCGCTTTTGAATAGGATTTTTTTTAAGATTGTTTTTTTTTTTTTTTTTTTTTCTCCGCGAATTTACATCTGGTTTTAAGGTATTGAAAATGTAGTAAACAATCAGTAATTTAAAATTAATAAGCAGTGCTTAGGAGGATATCGGTCTTCACTTATTGCACATTTATACACATCGTAATGCCGTTTTTCCTCTCTCCCCCTATCTCTCCCTCCCCCTCTCCCTCTTTCTCTCTGTTCTACTGTCATGTTCGTAATTTCCTCTTTGAAGTTAGCACTTCCGTAGCCGAGTGGTTAGACCTTTTACTCTCACCGAGGGGCTCGGCTGCGTTCCCATGAGACCGCTTGGGTGGATGAACAGGCTTCTGGGCAAGGTTTCTCCGGATTCTTTGGTTTCTCCCACCATTTTTTCCGCCAATTCATCCATTATCTCCTTTCATCCCTTTAGCCTTAATTTCTTATTTATTTTGGCCTCATCCTCAAACCTGTCTACGGGCCGATCACTTGTTCCGGGTTTTTCAGTCTAATTCAATGTTCGTCTGCTCCCTAACATGCTCCCTCCTGACTCGAGACATTCGTGTGTAAGTAGAGTGACCATACCTCTTTTTTCCCGGACGTGTCTTTTCTAGTGCAACAAAGGCGTTCGGGTGGATTTTTGGAAATTTTGGCCGATGTATTCTTTTTTTTTTTTTTTTTTGTAACTAAAATACAAATTTAATTAAACTGCATGAACCTCCATTCTAGCGATGGCGATATCGAAAATCGTCAACGTACAAGGCAAAGCAAAGACTATAATTATACGTCGTACTCTGATTTTAGTAGTTTCCTTTATGCTGTTTTGTCCGTGTTCTAGGGTTAAACCTGCTGGCCTCAGGTTCCCAAGGTCGCGGGTTCAAACCCTTAAAAGGCGATGGATTGTTTTTGGACGTAAAAATCCTTAGCATGACTTCCTTTGCAAGGGAAATAAAGGCTTTGGTTCGTGGCGTAGATTTACGGCACGCAAAAGAACCTCAATCCTGACAAGGAGGCTTCTGAGCAAAATTAAACGGTCTTCATTCCCAATATAATGGGACGCTAAGAACCGCAGAGTTTAAAGAGAGTTCATAAATAAATCTCGATTTCAATTTTTCTATGATATTTTGTTATATCATACTCGTTGACAAGTGACAATGATATTATTCTGTGATTTCTATGACACTTTTCCAGCAGTTTAATGACATAAATAAGAATTATTTAAGTGAATTAAAACAAACCACTATGTTTTCTTCTGAACCAAAGTAATATTCGTTTCCTAAACCTAAATACGTAATATGTTCTAATACCATGCATAAATATGTAAAATGTATAAATAGGGCATCGAAAAATTTCTGTGTAATTTGAACAGGCTTGTGGCGAGTGTGATCTTTTCCTTCCCTTGAAATAAGATCACCTTGCAGGTAAATTCTGAGGGGAGGGGTAAGTTCTACTATAACAGGCGTCATAAACTCGCTTGACTTTGTGACGGAGCAAATAGGATTGCTCCGTGCATTAAGTGGGTAATCATCTGTCACTGGGGATTGTTGCTCTTCCTTGTATAATGCATCGTGTGTTAGTTTATGTCGGCAACAAAGAGCAATCCAACATGCAAGTCATCGACCCCCACGTTTATGCACTGCCTTCTAATCTCAAGGTCGTGTGTTCAAACCCGGCCCAAATGCATGGTTTTAAGTATGCTTAAAAGCGACAGCCCCAAGTCAGTAGATTTACTGACGTATAAAAACTCCTGTGGGACGAAATTTCGCACACCAGCGGCGCTGATATGATCCTGGAAGTTGATAGCGTCGTTAGCAAACAAATATTTCTTTCTCCCACGTGTATGTCTATCTAGTATTTCCTATTTATAGAAAGTGATGGTATAAATGCTTAGTCTTCGGCAAAGTTCTGCAGTCAAAAATTTCAATTTTCAGCGTTATTAAGCAACCCTTCAAGTGAGTAGGACAGTTACCAATGAGAAGTGCATTTCTTTCAGATTGTGTTCAATCCCAATGAATTACCAAGATACCTGTTGATATCCACTGCTATAAATGTGAAAGATTTTCGTTGCAAATGAATTTTCATTGTGTTGGTGATACAGTCCGATTGCAATGGTAAAATCAAATTAAGGAGCTTGTTATTCTATTATGTTAATACCACAATAATTTACATTTTTGTGCAATTATTTACGTAGCGACTACCAGTTACCACCAACTCTCTGAATATCTGCAGAGGTTTACTTCCAAAGCATAAATACTAAAGCAAGAGACATAATAGAGCAATTGTTGTACCGATCATGAACCTACAATAGTTATATTAAAAATGGAAAAATGGATTACGCATTTCAAACGCAAAATGATGTATATACTGCCACAGCACTGAAAAAATTGTCTGTTCTTTCTTTCCGCGCAGTTGGTCGCGGACAGCACGGTAGGAGCACCGAGCAAATGTTCTGTTTGCTTTCCTCACTGGGCAACCATTTGGTGACCCTTATACTACGAGGAGGGTAAGCTAAGTAACTTTTTGCGCTCTACTTACGGATACATGCTCCTTTGGCATTCGGTTCGGTTCCCTTCCTTTCACTCTCTGGTAATGAGAAAAGTATTTAAGCTCTTCTATTCTTCTGTATGTTTTCGTGTGTTTGACAAACCTGACTACATATTTCCACAAACTCATAGCACATTTTTGCAGCGTCCAGAAACCAAAGCTATAATACCAGTTTTTGCACAATCATTTTACTGAGGATCAGAAATACAGCATTAATGTCTGTACCAAGATCATATCGTTACCAGAACTGATATTATGTTCACTGAAATGTACCAGAGATCTTCAGATGCTCAGTTTTTAGTTTGAATTTGCATTCTTAAAGTGGTAAAGCAGTGAGCGAGTAGCAAAGGGAATGCTTCCAATATACCAATGATTTGAAACTAGAATTGACTATACCTAATTTGTGGAGGTTAATATACTATAGGACTACTGCTGAAAACCACCTAATAGTGTAATAGAAGTATAACTAAAAAAAAGCAACATGAATTCATTATTAAGTTAGGAAGGAAGTGCAAAGAGTTTATTAGCTTTGACAAGCTAATGTTTTCTGTGAACTAAGTACGTTAGATAGAAATATATATTATTGTCCATCTTCGGAGGTGAGTATGCATGAAAACTTGTAGTACCATTTTAGTGATTGAAAGTTGATTTGCAGAAAAAGACAAGCTTTCCGTATTTTTATGGTGTAATATTTCAATAATAGGACGAGTAAGGAAAATGTTTTGAAATATATGACAGGACAGTGGTTTATTCACCCTTTTATTTTATCTTCACTTTCTCCTTTAAGCTTCCTTGGCGGCTTTATTTTGTAAAGATGTAATTTAAACTGTAGCTACGATATCGTGATAGCGGCTGGATAATCTACCACACTGTCACTCGCGCGCCTCAGACTTCCATGGCATCTTTCGTCGTAACTTCTGATGCGATCGTATCTTCGGTGTAGACATCATTACCAACGTCGTAGGTGTTTTATTGACTTTTTTTCTTTTAGTGAAATTGCTATGTAATATGACAGTATTACCTTAATTTTTTTCTCACTGAATGCTTAAAAATGTACAACTAACCTGCATGTGATAGTTATACGAGGGCTGTAAAGAAAGTAGTGGCAACATTGATAGAACACAATATTTATTGAACTCACAAAGTGCAATTGCATTACATTCCTTCAATGTAGTCAGCCGCAAAGTCCCTGACCTTTTGCCAAATGTAGGGCAGCCGTTGGGGACCGTTGGCAAGGCGATCTCTGTTGATGACTGAGACGGAGCGCCCTACTGCGCGGGCTACAGATGCCACGTCAGGTAATCGGCGGCCTCGGAGGGGTTCCTTCAACTTCGAAAACAGACCGAAGTCACGAGGACTCATGTCTGGTGAATACAGAGGATGTTCCAAAATCTCCCAATGCCACCGTTGCAATAAGAGCTGGACATCATTTGCGACATGACAACGTGCGTTGTCATGCAACACTATGGGGTGATCGTCTCGCAATAAACGTGGACGTTTACGCCGCATATCCGGACGAAGATGTCGCTCCAGAAATCGGCAATAGTAGTCACTGTTGACGGTTTGTCCCCCACGTCTCATCAATGGCGATAATACGCTGCAGAAAGGAGTCTCATTCGTTGCGGTATCTGTCCACGTGGTTGCCAGCCAGTGCATACCGGTGCCATTTCTGTACCTCAGTGAGTCGATGTGGAACTCAACGGGAAGAAATTTCCTCATGTGAAGACATTTCGTCAGGATATGACACACAATTTGATGACTGAGATCAACCTCTGCGGATAACTTCCGGACAGTCCATCGATGGTCCATGGCAAGAGACCACTCACGATGTCAATCTGATCTTGCGGAATGGACGGCCGACCTGTGCTTTACATGCTTTAGAGCATTGCACTTGACACTTCACTTCAACGCTACACAGCAACAACACACTCTCAACATGCAGCCCAACCAATGCACACCACACATCGGCACTAGTTACCTGATCGCTCCCATATCCTATTGGCTCATACCCGCTCTCCTGTGAATGTGGGGACCATGTTGCCACTACTTTCTTTACAGCCCTCTTATAATACAGCGATAGGTGTATAATATTGTATCTATCTATTACTGTTTACCAATTACACAGCCATCCAGAATGAAGACATCTTCAGACTGTTCCCAGTAAATTCGAGATTTAAATTTCATATGTCATACATCTTAAACGTATGGTATTTTAATCAAGCTCGGCAGAGCTATTTTTGATAAAGTTGAAAATTTGAAAGAATTTTTCATGTAAAGGGCAATTTTGGGTCGACAATTTTCCTGGAAATATTCATGTCGCTGCTTTAGAAGTTGCTGAACTTAAATCCCGAGTAGTCTGTATTTAACCGACTTCATTTTAAGTTAAGGCGTTCACAAACGCATACATACGTTAATTTAGGGGTTTTCAAAATGTGCATTTCCAATCGCGGTATCGAATTTCCGAGTGGAATGTAGCACCTCCACTGTACGTGTATGTCATACGTGATATATAAAGTAAAAAGTTATTTGTGCTTAGTAGTAACTCTTTTACAGTTAATTTTTTGGGATAAGGTTTGAAGACTGAATTAGATTTGGAGCAAGTTGGTATTATATTATTTCTATTTAGATTAAAACTCCCCCCCCCCCCGTCTCCTGCAGTGGATAAAAGCTATCTTGTGTGATTGCATCATGATTATCTATCACGTATTCGGGCTTAAAGGCCAAGTTCAGATAATGCGAGTGAGCTGTGAAGATATTTCATGAAAGCGAGACCGTGCAATTCACGACACGTACGGCTATCTTAGGGTCAGGTAAAGGAGTCAGAAATGACACTGCACATAATTATGCACCTTTTCGATTTCTCGTACTGCCGATGAAAGTGAAGTTGCACAACTTGAGTGAAGCTGTTCTTAGTTGATGTACAGCGATTTCAAAAGTCAAAACAGTTTATTTCGCTTTTGTGTGTGTGTGTGTGTGTGTGTGTGTGTGTGTGTGTGTGTGTGTGTGTGTGAACTACATATTTTTCCATAAATTCCACTGTAGTCACTACAGAGAGATGGTTTTATTTTGCTCTTCGTAAGTATTTCTTACTCTAGAAGTAGAATTAGAATGATGATAAAAAGTTATTCAATTTGAGCAGTCTTACTAATATGTAGGTAATAACAGACAATACGATTTTTGCTAAATTCCAAAATCTTCAATGAATTTAGCTGAAACATATAAACACATTATCTCATCTGCAAATAAAATATGTCTAGATTTAGGTGGAATATGTTTTAAACCTTTCCCGTTGTTACTTAAAATACTACTTCGGAGTCTCTAATAAGCCTCTCCATGAATAATTTATTAAAAAAGTAGATTTTAAATATGTACCGATTTTAAAGATCCCTTCTTTAAGATTAATCATCATATACCTCACCATATACTTAGCAACATTATGAGGTATGTCATCACCTCGGAAGTATGTTTTAGTAGGAAAGGTAACTTTAGATTTTGTTGACATTTCAGGAGCGTATATTGAAGATGTCAAAGCGACGAGATAAAAAATTCTAAGGTATATTTCTGATTGTGTAAAATTATAAAAAAAAAGGCAAGAAAAAAGAAATTTAGCAGTAACATGGAATTAAATTACACATTCAAAACCAACTTGCAGGATATGGAGATTTTAAGTCCCAGCAAAGATAATTTACATAAGAAGAAGATAAAACATACAAATAGACTGTGAGTCTATAATGTGTAAAAATTTTACTTAAACCAGAACTATATTTTTGAAATTTTTATAAGAACTTCATGGAGGATTCCTTTATTTACTTTAGGTTAAAATAAATAATTTCTCATTTATTGGTAAGATTACAAGGACAGAACAAGTTTGTTATGGATAAAGGCACCAGATAAATGTCAAGGAAGCAGCTATAATATTACATAATTTTGATAACTGTTAACGTTTGCATTAGCTATCAGACGCAATGGTGGTTACAGAGAATATAAAAAAAAAATGTTGTCCATTTCTGTTATGTCCTCTAATATTTTTTATTCTAAGTCAAATAAGTTAGCGGGAGAAACACTAGGTGGGGACAACTCCAAGTATAAGGTTTTATTATATTAATTCTGAAATTAGGTGACAATTTTGACATGATAATTTGTACGTAAGGAAAGCTAAATTTTTGTGTTGAAGGCTTGTTTTTTTAATTTTTGTGTGATATTGGAATATACAAGGACTAAAATCCTAAATTAATCATTTTTAATTTGGTTCAAATGCGTTTTGTCCTAGACGTGAAGACCCCCTAGCACTGAAATATCAAAGTTCCACATATTTCTATGGATTTTATTAAAATATTTACTGTGAGTGCATTGCTGTTTAGTAAATATGTATACCAAACTTCATTCAAATTGTATAAATACTTTAAGAGCCATAGACTATTTTATAAACCTTATTATGTAAATATGTCGCTTAATCAATGATCCACGCGTCTAATAATTTGAGAAAATTGGTTGCAATTTTTGCAATTAGAGCTTTAAACAAATGTTGTATGAAACGATATTTTATCATAATATCATAACGACTGATGATTTTTTTATAAATATAATGTATCAGAAAATGTAATGCGTAAAATTAACAATATATTCATAGAGTTTTTCAAATTATTATTGATGTTAACATGTGTTTAGTCCTCTAGTATGCTATTATGAATACATCTACACATTCTGGAAAATATTAATGGACTTTAAACAAAAGCTGAGACGCGTGGATCATTTTGAGGTTGTGAAAATGCAGTTTTGAGAAAACGCTTTTTTATAAAATATTATACTAAAAAAGCTTGTATATTGTACGACCTTTGAATTGCTGTAGAGCCCGAAGAAAGGGAGGGCCTGTAAA
The DNA here is from genome assembly GCA_030762935.1 of Hymenopus coronatus. Lineage (NCBI taxonomy): Eukaryota > Metazoa > Arthropoda > Insecta > Mantodea > Hymenopodidae > Hymenopus > Hymenopus coronatus. Next base: position 472,926,757 of record CM060900.1, read on the forward strand.
TGTTTTCTCTCTATGGATGCCATAAGTTTCAAAAGTATACTGCAAAATATAATAAGTGAGCAAAATTCACTCCCATTGTCCTTGAAGTTGACATGGTATTGCGTGAAATAAAATTATAATTTCCAAATGAAATAAAAGGAATACCATGATTTTCTGTTAGTGATAACTTGATTATTGCATTAAAATTAAATTACGGATAAAATAGCTATGGACCCAACTAGTCACTTAATTTCAGAATTATCGTACCTCAAAGGTTAATTCTGTCACTTATTTTTATAAATTTTGGTGAGATACTAACGCGAAAACGCTATATTCCATTATAATAAACAATATTTCTGTGACAGATGAAGAGCTCTCTTCGAATTAATCGAGCATACTACCAGACGTAGCACGAGATGAACAATATAGTCGTATTAAAAAGTAAAACAAAATGCTATATTTCGGAGTCGACTCGACCATATTTCAAGTAGAGAACTTCGTTTATATTTTAAAATGTCATTAAACACTATCACAGTGCAGGCCGAATATATATCTGAGGAAATTTCTCTATATGGCAATTTCTTTCGCTTTACACTCCTTTTTATTTTTTGTTTATTTTATTTTCTATCCATGTTATTACTTTCTATTGCCCTGGTTTATTTATTTTTTACCACACATGGATACACACATTTAGACAAACAGATTCTCAACGTCTCGCACAAGACTCAAACCTGCGGCCCTTCTTGCGATGGAACACCAAAGAAATGGTCACGAAGGCCGACAAAGTGAATAGAAGCAGTGATACGAAACTAAAGAATATAAATACTTCCTATTCTTCCTGGTCGCTGAGTTATGACTGGATGTCTGTGGCGGCCAAACCTTTCACAGTTTAAATAAAAAAAAAGATAATGGTGTCATGTTCACATGATTTTCTGAACCTATTCTGTAATAAACTATTCTTAAAAGCTTACTCTTCAAGGTAAACATTAGGAATGGTCTTCCTATGTAGCTAAGTTTCTTATAAGTGAGGGGAATTGGGGAGTACACTAGGCTAAATCCATAGTCAAATCTTTTAAATGCTGTCGCTATGTGAAGCAATTGAACTTCGGTTCGCTTTGCAAAGGTCAGCCTAAAACAAAGGACAGCTGAAACGAAAGATGACCTCCTGTTTGAGAAAAGTTTAAACTGTTTAAAATTGAAACAAATAACAAGGAATAACTCGGAAACGGTTAACTCAAAAAAAGTATGACAAATTGTATGTTTTAACGAGATTAACATTTCTTGAACAATAAGTTTTCGTCTATCTCTTACGGTTTACCAAAGTCGCCCAAAATGAAGTCTGAAGAGGTTATTCCTAGAAAATTCAAAACGTATATTTTGTCATGCAAATATCTTTAATATATATATTAATAAAAAACGTTAAAGCCATTTTTTAAACATCTTGAAAAACCTTCCACATAAAGAGTGGTTTGGAGTCGGGATTTTTTTGAAAATCTTAGTGTCTCATCCTTGGAGCATACTAAACTTAAATACCAAGTTTGGTATTTAACCACTTTTCATTTTTGAGCTATGCTGTCCACAGACACACACAGACTTTTTGGATTAAGGACCCTCAGAATACGTATTTCCAGTGAAATATCGGTATCGAATTTTTGGGCGGAGCACAATACCTTCTCAAGCTTCTATTTTCATTGTACATATGCGCTAGAGAAAGTAATATACGATCTACGAAAAGGTTAACGAATGTGGCACTCACCTTCCTCAGAGAAGGCACTGCAAGTGTTAGACATTCTACATTTTGATTCCATTTACTCCATATCATAATGAGATAAGTTAACTGGCAATATTTTAAAAATACTAATGCCAAACTTCTTGCAATATTTATTCATAGTTTGTGCAGTGAGTATACTGATCAATTGATCGTTCTGAAAACCTCTTTACCTTACATAAATTTTTCAAACCTTCCAAATTTAATCCAGGCTTTATATATGTTCGTAACATTTTATTTAGCGTTTGGTACTTGTGGATAAACTTTTACTTATCTGAATTACTCACTGCTTATCCAACCAAGGCTATGTTGCTACGTTGCGGAGAATTCAACACGAAAGTTTGCTGATGTTTTGTATTGGAAGTTTTTCGTTTATGTAAGCAGGAAGATATCCGCTGAACATACAACTCGGAACCACTGCTCAGCGTTCTTTGTTCCTGAAATAATCAGCAAGAAATATCTTTGCAAGCTACAGCTGAGGTATTCTTCAGCACATGTCTTCTTGTAAGGTCCGATGCACTATCTTGCAAAGGAATCACTTTTAACGGTTTCTTTTCTGTGCTTGAGAACGAAAATTATTTAACCTTATACAAGTCCAGGTGTAACTAGCTAAATCTAATTATGCTGATTAGAGCTTTTTTAAATTAGCGGATGTTACTATTATATCATGTATGGTGTAAAGAAATAAATTCATCTTTATTTCGTCACAAACACAGTTTCTGTTCTCTCTACTGGTTAGTTATACCAGTTACCAAGGTCACACCACGGTTACGTGTGCGACTTGCATTCGAGAGGTCTACCCATTGACCGCGCACTTTGACTTGAAGTTTACCGTGGTTCCCCCTGTCACCTAACCGAATGCTGGGGTGCTTTTTCTCCACAGATGTCATTAACGTTTCCTTTCATTTCCCGTCATTTTTCAGGTGTGTACGCGCTCTGGGCTCTTGGCGTGTGGCAGTGCTGGCAGGAGGCACGCGGTTGCATGCTCTTTGTGGATGATATTCTTGACGTTTGTTCACTATCCTGGTGGGGACGGTTACCTAGCCGACACCCGGAATCCGTAGTGTTGGTGGTTAGCGCCGGGATGAACTACCACCGAAACAGTTACCTAGGGACTATCGCGTGTCTCTGTGGCCTGTCTGGACCTGGCCTGTGGTTCCCTCACTTCATCCCTTCCTCCCGGAGGATAACGCACACTAGATAGCCGCAGTACATGAGATGTCCCGTGACGTTATTTAACCTGTACCTTTTTTTTACTACCGGTTAGCTGTAGAACACAAAGCATTGTATTCCGCCAAAATCCTGCATTGGTATTTTACATGACATTTAAACTTTAAGCTCCCCTGAATCCAAATATTTAAAATATCTCTGTTAACAATAGCTTCACGTCTATAAATTGATGTTGTGGTAATTGGAAAGCATAATGCATCAACAATTCTGAGTGTGTTAAAACTAATGATCTGTTTATGAATAGCGCAACTAAAAAAACGGAAGGTTATACAAATATAAAATTCCATACTTATCAGACATATTAAAGGATGTCAGACGAAGACTTTCAAGAGCATTTCCCTGCTTACACAACCTTCCAAATATTATTTTGCTTTCTCTAAAATGTCTTTAATTAAACTCTTTTCTTTAAACCATGTTTTTTTATCTTAAAACTGTATTTTGGAGGTTATGATTATTCAACTTTGCACAATTTGAAGAAAGAAGAGCTAATTTGAGCATTAAACTAAAAACCCCTACATTGCTTCTTTGCATTATAATTAATAAAGATTATGCACGTTCTAGACAGAAAAGGGAAATTTAGATATTTGGACAGGAAAACAGCTTTTATATTAAGATTCTATATATAATCTATGCGATGCTTCAAATATTTTATTTACATATCATGTAAAATAAGTATATTTTCCTAAAATAGTAATTGTAGAGACTTGAAGTCTTGTATCTCAGCTGAGACATGAATAAAATGCATACATTTCAAATGCATTTTTAAAGATGTCCACTGCTGTGGATTACGGGTACTGGTATATGAGATATGAAACAAAATACTTTTTCATAGTTTTTAAACCTTCCACCATAATCTACCTGAATATTATAGGAATTTGATGGTGCTATTTAAATACTCATTTGAAAATGTTTCTATATTGATGTTTTCTGAAAGCCTCTGATATCCTAGGTACACGCAGTAACTAGCTTTGACTTCAATTATCCGAAAATATATATATTAATCTCTAAATTAATTTTGCTTTCCTGATCTGTTTGATATTGGTCCATGAAATTTGCGTAATCCTACTAAACATATATGGTACTGTGCATTTCTTTTGCTATACAACTTAAAATATGTTTCACTTCAGAATAAAATAAACATTAAAGTTCAGTAAAACCAATCCTTAGTTCTCTACAATAGATTTGGCTAAATTGTAAATCTATCATTATCTTTGATTCTGTGCAATTAATTTGATTTCTCTGTAATGTATACTTACTTAAATTATAATATTTTAAAAAGTAATTGCTACGGTAGCTGAATTAAATTAATAGGCAATATATTAAAGCATATTGGTTATATACCATCAAATTATTAAAATCGAGGTTAGAAATTTCAACACCACATGCTCTTAACAGGATAGTAAAACAAAAAACAAAATCTGTTTGTACACATATGAAGAACATGTTATTGGACCAAAAGTGCTTATAAATGCTTACACAAGGCTAGTTTTTTATATTGATTGATAACTAAAATTAATGAACTAATATGAATCTTGGATCTCGTGCAATCTTTTTGCACTAAATTAGCTACTTCTTGTTTCGCCATTTACCCTCCTCGCATGGAGAACTTACAGTCCCAGGACTTACAAGCAGCTCCTGGTGTCAGAGGCTTGTTGAGGAGTAGACGGACTCTGAATGAGAGAGAGTAGCCAGGATGGGTGATCAGTCCAATGTATGATATGAGATCACGAGGAAGAAGGTGGTATAAAATGGCGGTAAAATGAATGAAAGGCGATTATGGAACATAAGGTGGAATGAATGGCGGGGAAATCGAAAACCTGGAGAAATCCGCCCAAACCTGCTTTGTCCAACAACTCCCACATGGGGTCCCCTAGTGTTGAACCCCTTGGTTTGAAGGCCGCCTTGGTGAAAGGTGAGCAGTCTAGCCACTCGGCCACGACATTAAATAAACATATTAATTACATATTCTTTTATCTGTAAAGGTTTAGAAGTTGTTATATAAGCCGCGCCTAGACGGTCGAGGTTCGATCCCCAGCGACCACACGTGAGATTTGTGGTGGACAAAGCGGCGCTGGGCCGGATTTTCTCCGGGTACTCCGGTTTCCTCCGCCATCGCTTCATTCATGCATCATCGGTGTCACTACCTGCGGTGCCACAAGTAGTTAAAGCGGGGGTTAAACAGTACCAAAACAGAAGTTGTTACATGTTTTAGTTATGTTCACTTTAAGTGGAGGTGACATGCTTTAAAGTGGAAACAATCTTTCTTTGCAATTCTCATAATGATTGGCGAAAACATTTCTGACTTAGAGATTAGAGGAGGAGGAGGAGGAGGAGGAGGAGGAGGAGGAGGAGGAGGACGATACAGAATCAGCAGCAAAAATGTGTATTAAATCATTATTTATTTTTAATGTTTTAATGGGTTATTTGTTTAAAAAATATTTTGTTACTACCTATGAATTTTAAGTTTCGAGGGTGAAAATAATTCTTAATAGCATTTAACGACCGTTTTACAACATACGGCACAGCAAACTATGCTATTACACGAAATAACATGAAATGATCATTGAGAGAGAAAATTTGGGTAGGGAACATTCCAAGCCAAGGTTTCGGGCACCTCAGAGCATATACCAGTTTTGAGGAATGAAGAAAACTCTGAAAAAGCCTTAGAAAGGGCGGGGCTTCAATTCACGATCTGTACCTTGACGACCCCGGTTTCCCATGTCAGTTTATAGGTTCATAGCTATTATACATGTAGTTGTAAAATAAGCCAGCACTAAAATGTATACCTAAGTTCTTTTTGTAAAGTAGTTTTTGTGTCATCTGAAAATTTCTCGTTTTTATAAATCAAGTTTTATAAAATTGAGGACGTTCTTCCGCGTTTCTTTTAAAATATTCTCAGCAGTGAAGTTATGCCACAGTCTTGAAGAATTCCTATGGAATTCAAGTGCGTAAAGACCTGCTAGGTTTCTTTATAGAGGAAAAAATAACTGGACACGCATTTGTGTCCGGCTGCGTTATGCCCACGGTCCCTGACCTCCACGAGAAACAGGTCTTTCGCCCTCAACATAGAGGAAGCTGACCCTCGCTCACCTTGCCAGCTGAGGTTACAATTAGTGATGACTTTAAGGAATCCTGAAAAGGCACAGGTGGCCGATTCTCAGCAAGACAACAACATTCAGGAAACCGCTACATTCAGAAAAGTTGTCTGCTCCGTCTCACCGAGACAGTTCATCGTTCATCCTTGTTTTATCAACAATAATCTCACTGGAGGTTTTCATTTATCTAACTCAGGGTTTCAACATATGGTGCTCGAGCTACTGCGGGGTGGGACGTAATATGCGCACACGTTTTCTTGGCCGCTCCGCTCCCGTCTTCATTCGGTAGGTTTCGCGTAATTTCGGAAACAGATCAGAGCGACAGCATTGAGACACAAAGTATGTTATACACCCTAGGTTTAATAGTTTCAATGCTAAGGTTTCATTCAGTCTGTAGATCTCGGAGCTTACGCACATGCACGTACGGTATGTTTCGTTTAATAAATCAGCTAGTTCGCGGTAAATTAGATAACTTATTCACCATAATGGCCAAGGGCCTCAAAGAAACTTTCTTTGGTTGACAATACTGCGGAAAGACAGACATGCGACCTCTCTCTTCTTCCCCCATCCTCGCTTCCCCGTAAAACTAGCGTCCAAGAAAAGGTGCGCGCATAGTACGCACCTTAAAAACAGGATAAATTAATTTTTTACCAACAACAAATATTTTAAGGCTCTAAAAAGAAGTAAATGCAAGCAGTAGATTGTACTCTATTATAGAAACGTTTCTGCGATACTGTACAAAAATAATACGGAAGTTCAGTTTCAATTTTAAGACAATGACACAGCACAACTAGTATATCTTTGATCAGACAACAATATGACCAAAGTTGTCACGCTTTTTCAGCTGCGAGGCGCATTTACAGTTAAAATATAACAGAGTACATTATTTTTGGATTTGGAGACCCAGACTAAAATTAATTGACATTACCAAGTGAACATGGCGCTTTTGCTTATGTGTCGTTACTCCTAATGCAGACGCCACCAACTGGCTTGATTTTGGGCCTGTACTAAATAGGTTTGCCCCGTGCATGCAGTGGGTAAACACCTGGCAGCAAGGCTTATCACTCTTACTTGTATAGCGTGTCATGTGTCAGTTTATAATTGCGAGAACAGAAAGCAATTCAACATGCAAGCCATCAACTCCTATGTTTATGGCTGCCTAAAAGGAATGTTTATTATTTATAGACAATGGCGGAATAAGTGTTCAGTTTTCGGCAAAGTTTTGCACTCAGAATATACAAGTTGCCGCGTCATTACCCAACCCATTCAAATGAGTTAAGAGTTACCAAGGAGAAGAACATTCTTTCAACTTAAGTTTGATCCCACCTAAATACAAAGATGCGAAAGAGAATTATTACATAACGCGCTTAAACAGATACCTAATTAAAGCTCTCAAGACACTACAAAAAAAAAAAAAAAACAAAAAAAAAACAACTTAACAAAAACAGTTAACTACAAATACCACATTGTGCGAGTTCTCCTGAATGCAGCTAATTGACTTCAATGTCGTCACATTAGGGCTGCCTCGTCGTTGCTTATAGAGAACATCTCAGCTGTTGGGAGGAAATAACACCAGTTTACTTAACGTCAGTATAACCTTTTTCAGTAACGAACGTACATAAAATTACGAAAACAAGCACAAAACAAAGAAAAAATCAACATCAACTTGCAAAGTATGAGAGGTACTTTGGTTTGATGCTGTTTTTATCGATGTCCAGTATCATTTTATATGCCCCTCAGGTGTTGATTTTCCGTTTATAAAATATTCGCAAGCTTTCCACAGGGAAAGAAACCCGCTTACAAAAAATGAGAACTGCAAATAAAAATACGTATCCAAACAACAGAGAATTATCATAGAATAACCGGATATCAGCCTCGACTTATTTATTACTCTTATGTTAGCAATCTTTGAGCAGGTCATAGAGAAATTCGTAGTCAATTTTGTGTTATTTTATACTAGTATGCAAGAATAATCAATTGAAGATACTTATTATTGTTATTATTATTTATTATTATTATTTATTACGATTATTATTGTTATTAATGTATACAGAATGTTAATGCTTTTATATTTTTGTGCCAAAATAATTTTTTCTCTACTTGTATCTATCCATCAATTCCATATCTTCCAGTCATCTTACTCTCATTTCAGTTATTTCCCGCATCCACGAGTTTTCGAGGTCTTTCTTTACCTGTTCATTTGAACGCCTTTCTCGGTAATCCATTTTCATATGTTCTTCGGATATCTCTGTACCAACTCAGCTGCTTTACATCTTAGTCTAATATTGAATTCTTATTAATTTTTGCTCTTATAACACTATTTCGCTAATATTCTTAAAGTAATAAAAATAATAATAATAATAATAAGGAGAAGAAGAAAAGTAGGAAGAAGTGGCTTTTAGTTTGTTTTGATTCTTTTTCCGTTAAGATTTTTTCGTAGATTGCTTACTCTCCCCGTATGTAGGACCGACACTCCTCTAGGACTTACAAGCCTAGGGCCCAGAAGCCTGTCGGGAACCAACGGCTCGAAATCACAGATTGGAGAACCTGGAACAAATGGTCGACCCGCATGAGCGTGAGGAAGTGAATGATATGAAATGAAAGCGAGATTGATGGTAGAAAACGTGATGATAGAGAAACTGGTGGAATGAGTGGCGGGAGAAACCGGAGGACCAGGAGAAATCCCGCCCAGACATGATTGAATCCGAGCCGCCTAAGTGGCCGGCGAGCGGTCTAACCACTCAGCTACAGCGCCGCCTCTGTTAGATAATGTAATATAATTCAGTTAGAAATATTTTAATGTTTCAAAGCGATTGTAGCAACTTCACATTTCCCTAAGCAGAGCCGCAGGTATCATTGGAGTTGTAATTATTTATTTGACTCTGCCATTATTTCATGATCAATGTCAGAGAGGAGGTGAACGAATAATTTGTGTGGCCATGAAAGCGTAACTAATTATTATTCTTATCTTGGCAATGTTCGAGTAGGTTGGGGATTTTTCCCCCGCTGGGAGACCTGGCCCGGGGTGCACTCAGCCTCGTAAGGTCCCTGGGGGGCCAATTGAGGAGCTACTTGATGGAGAAGTAGCGGCCGGGGGGGACTCGAGGCGATGACCATGTCTCACCCTCCAATACTGCACCCCATCCATGACGTCTGTAGTGGACCGAGATGGGGGACGCAGCGGCCGGGCGGTAGGTCAAGGTTCCCCGTGAGCTGTCGTGTCATGGAGTTATATGTAGTTATACACAAACGCTGATATATGCAGACGTACATACATTCATGCATACATATATAATGTAAGTACATAGACTGCGCACATACATAACGTATATTACCGCAGGCGATGACACTGGTGATACATGGTGGAATGCAATGGCGGGAGAACCCGGAGAAAACCCGCCCCTGCGCCGCTTTTTCCTCCACAAATCTCACGTGCGGTCGCTTGGGATCGAACTTGGGCTGTCTAGGTGAGAGGCGAGTAGTCAACCACTCGGCCACGACGCGGCCCATGTACGTACTGATGTTGATATATACGTACATATACCGGCTTTTAATTTCATGGTAGGCATCTAGGCAAATTATTGAACATGTCAACGGCAAGTACATTAAACCAATACTTGAGAAGTGTGAGTCTTGTTTCCTTAGCTATTAATTGAAAATTATTTGGTGTTGAATAATGAACTATTTCTGATTTAATCAAAAAAACTGATTAAAATTTGCGTTAAAGAAATAAACATAAACATATTAAAACTGTTAATATATCTTCCTTTGTGAATAGTGATCTACAATGAATAGCATATGTTACAATCTGGAGCCAGATAGAGTACGGATAACTTCTTTCTTTCTCTCCCACTCTCCCTCCATTCCTTGCTTTATCTTTCTTTCGTTTCTTTTTCTATTGACTTTCCTCGTACGTAGGACTTCAACCCAGGAGTTACAAGTCAGTGCCTAGGTTCAGACGCCTTTTGAGGAGCAGATGCTCTGGTTTAGAGAGAGGCTAGAATGGCTGATCAGTCCAATGTCTAGTATGAAAGTGAGGAAGTGGATGATATGAAATGACAGTGGAATGGATGAATGAAAATATGATGGAGCAATTGGTGGCATGAATGGCGGGAGAAACCGAAGACCCCGAACACCTGCCCAGACGCCGCTAGCCACTTTTTATAACCTAATTCGTTTGATGTTACTACAATTTCTTCAGATACTTATGCTGTAAGTAGTTGTTCTCTAGAAAAAGGCAAAATAGGCATTTCTGAGGTAAATTTTAGGTACCACACATTTCAGACCCCTGATTAAACAAATTATTTGTAAGTCCTGCTATTTTTGTTCTGCTGCCTACTAGCTGGCACGGCGGTAAGCTTTGAATGTTTTTTTTTTTTTTTTTTTTCAGGATAGACGTGGGTGGGGGTAAAATGGACAACACCTGTTAAATTCGCTGAAAATATTTAATGGGGGCAAATAAATTATGTTTTTTGAACAAGTTGCCTATAACTTTGAGATAATCATCGTTCCTGAATAAACACTAAATATGCTTTAAATCTGCTAATTTCCAGAGTATTAAGAACTTGACGCTGATTTACATGACAATTTTCAACAAACTTTAGATTTTAAAACGCACTGACTTAGAAAGAACTGAACCTTGAACTTAATGGAATTCTTGTTTACTGAGATTCCCGGAACTGACGCACCTTCACTACTCTGAATTCGAGCTTTCTTTCTCTAACGCAATTTACCTTTGCTAATGACCCTTGCCTAGCAATATAATTCTAATTTATGGATGTTTACTTTCTTTACTGAATACTGAGTATGTACGTACATAGTATGCAGAGAAGGCAGAGTAGGCATTACATTCCAGCCAAAAAGTTTCACCAGAAATACTTGTTTTAAAGTCTCCTGATTCCAAGAACAGCATTTTTAGAAAAAAAAAAGGTGCGCGCGCGTGTGGGGGAGGGGTTGTCTGTTAACAGCACAACCCAAAAACAAAAAGTCCGTTAAAACACCAAACTTGATATTCAAGCTTAGCATCTTCCAAGGATGCTACAAAGATTTTCAGGAAAATTCCCCCAAACTACCTTTTACAAGGAAGATTTTTCGAAATTTTCGATTTTGTCAGAAATCACACTTATATGCCAAGTAAAAATATATTTTAAATTTCATGAATATAGCCTCGGAAGTCTTCATTCAGGGTGACCATTGCATCCGTAAAAGATGGACAAAAACTTACAGAATAAAACAGGTTGATACTGTCAAATTACATAGTTGATGTCCTTCATATTTTTGTTGTATTATTTGTTATTTGTTTCAGTTTTAAAATGCTTATACTTTTGTCAAACAGTATTTCTTTTACTTTACTTCTGGCCATGCAAAGAGAACCGAATTTCATTGTCAATCACATAGTGAGAGCTTTTAAGAGATTCGGTTATCTCTTTAGCCCAGTATATTCTCTTCTACTTATAAGGAACTGGTTAATAAGAATATTTCTGCTAATGTTTGTATCGCTTAACATGAAGTAGAATGACGAATAATCTTTTGAGACATTTTTTTCAGAGCAGATGGAGAAAGTCATGTGTATGGAACAGATGAGTTTTTACATTATACGTTTATTTCAACGTATGAAATTGTTCATTGCAGTTATCTTTATTTACCAGTTATTTGCTTCTAAATAATTATTAATTTAGTACCATCATAATTTGGTATAAGGGATAGAAATGAAATCGATATTGTGTTTTTAACTTAATCTATCAATTGTAATCCATATAGTTAAGCCTTCAAGGATATATAAGAAAAATTAATGCAATAAAATAAATAATTCACTCACTAAACTGCAAGACTGTTGAAAACGTATTATATTTATCCTCTCATTATCAGAAATATTGGTCGTGGTACCTAGTATGTTTAAGTCGGCTCTTATTCCAGTTGTGTCAACTCTAGAATCTCCATCAAACTATACGGACTATACTACTCAAGTAGGCTCCTTTCAAAACGAGTTTTAAGAAATCATATCCTTATAGCCGTTACCAGTGATCCATTATTGGAGGTTTGCTTTTCTTTGTGTGAATATTTTCGCACAATGAAATCGGTGATGAACAGGATTGTTATTTTTAAGACCTCTGATGCGAAAACGAAATTTATATCTCATGCATGACTCGTGCTCTGCTTGCCACACTACGCGTTCTGTGTCACTGAATTTCTGTATAATCGCTCCAACGCACCCGAAAAGAACGACGCATTTTGCGTTTACTTTCTGGTTTGGCGGCTCTGCCGCTTGTTAGAAACAGGATACGTTCTGAAGTTTCTCTTTTACCTGAGAATGATAATTAGAACCAGTTGCAGAATCGATATAACCACTCACTTTGAAAATAGATACACTGAATCGGAAAGTATTCCCAAAGTCTGCGCGGAAAATATCCACCGGTTTGGCATTTGATGCGATATTAGTGGTCCCAGTGGCTAGCTATTAACCTCATCCCAGCAGACAGTAAAACACACTTTTGTTTTTGTAGCTTAACGTCCTTTAACCTGTTTCGTCATACCGGTAAAATGATACTCAAATTATCCCAGGGTCCATGAGGCTTAAAATTATCAATCTTTTCAGGTTAGGGGAAACCCCCCCCAAAAAGAGAAAAAAGAACGTATACGAGTAACTCACCCTAAGCGAGATTCGAACTTGCGACATCTTGAATATGAGGCAGACACGCTACCTCAGCTGGTGCACTAAATATGCTTGTGTGTTCTTTTGGAAAAATCAACAGCTTCCTTCCATTTTTAAACATTTCAGTAATGTTTACATGTTCATTACTACATTATGGAGTTTAACCAATACTGCCGTCTCTTCCACACTATTGCGTAGGACAGGAGTTGCAAAGGTAGTCAGACTGAACATTTCAAGGCCATTGCTGGGATTTTAACCAAGGATCTCCTGGTCTAAGTCCAATTGCGCTTATCATTGAGTTACCATCGCAACATGCCCTTAAATGCCACGTTTCCACTAAGAGCATTCACAAATAAAAACTCAAAGCTCCTGTTCTATATACAGCACAACAATGATTAACCTAATAGTTGGTTAAACTATCAAGCACTGGAGATGAAACACTTACGACATTCTTAGTCGTCATTAACGTACGTCAGCCAAAAATAGTTTGAGATCTCCTTGAGGTTTGCAGGAAAACTCCTGTGTCAGTTGGGGAATTTAAGGCCGTGTCGGCATGTTGCCATGGTAGCTAAGTAGTAAGAGTAATTGGGACAAAAACCGGGAGATCCATGGTTCAAATCCCGGTCATGGCATTTAATTTTTTCAGTCTGACTTTACCGTTCCACTAGCTATAATTCTTATTTTCAATTATGTAGGCATAATCATAGTAACCGTACACGACTGTTTCTATTCATAAATTGTGTCAACCACAACTCGGTCATCTATATTTAAAGAGTTTTTACATTTTAATGTGCGTGAAATGTTCAAGAGCTGGTCTGACTGGATGTTTAGAAATACGACTTCTTTTTCTTACAATTTAGAGCACTATAAAGTTTCCTGCTTGCCCCATATTCGTAACGAACATTTCGCAAAAAAAAAAAAAAAAAAAAAAAAAAAAAAAAAAAAAAAAAAAAAAAAAACACACTTTTTCTTTCTCTAGTACGTATGTATATACAGTGTACATAGTAGCTAGAGAAGGCACGGTATTCCACCCAAAATTTGAAGCCGAGATTTCACCGGAAATATATGTTTTGAGATCAGATCCCCTGAGGCTAAAAAGAGAATTTTTGTAAAACGTTCCGCGTGTTAGAGATTGAACAGCACAGCTCAAAAACGAAAAGACCATTAAAAACCAGACTTGGCATTTATGTTAGTATCTTTCAAGGATGCGACATGAAGATTTAAATAAAATCCCCCACCACAAACTACCGTTTAAATGAACATTTTTTGAAAATGTTTTTCTCAAAAATAGCTCTAACGATTTTGATTGAAACAGCATATATTAAAAATATATTTACATCATAAATAAAATGTATATTTTGAATTATCTGGGAAGACCTCTTGATTCTGGATGAGTTTTGGAGAATTTTGAATTAACGGTTAAACCGTAAGATATAGACAAAACTTAATACACAAAAAATGTATATCTCTTAAAACACCTAATTTATGTTATATAGCTTTTCTTTTGGAGTTTACCTTTTTTTGAGATATTCCTTTTTATTCGTTTCAGTTTTAAACTACCTAACTTTTCTCAAGCGGGACTATGCAAAGCGAACCGAACCTCAATTGTTTCACATAGCTACCAGCTTTTAAAAGATTTCAGTATCGCTTTAGCCTAATATATTCCCTTATTTCCCTTCTACTTACAATGAAGCATGTAATAAGGCCAATTCTGCTAATGTTTATCTCGATTGGCATGATGTAAGTGAAAGAATAATCTTTTGTAAGAGTATTTTGTATTTTGTACAGCTGGAGAAAGTTATGTGAATGGAACACATCAGCATTTTCTCTGAATCATCTCTGTTAGGTTGGTTAGACTGTTTTGAATGTATTACAATATACCGTGGATTCATTTCCATTTTAAACAATTCCTGCAAGTGACAGAGAGAAAATAATTTTAATACACAGAAAGAGCAAACGACATTACGGTGTAGAAATTCTCTATTTTTCAAGTTTAGTTTTATACAGTTTAGAAAAGTACACTTGTTTGTCTACCTTTTGTATGGTGTCTGAAAAATTATTTTTGTGCGTTTAGTAGTTCTAACCTGTGCGTGAAAATTCGGTGAAAATGGTTGTTGATTAGATACAGGAGAAAAATATCAATGTTTGGAATTTATCACCTTTTTACTGAATTTATGCATTAACGTCTCCAGTTTTGCCTTCAGAATTTATGTACTTCTCAGTCAGGTTAGATCATGTGTCGGTGATATTTCCGGGTATTATATAAAATCGCTTTCCTAAATGAGTATAAATAATTTTGTAGATATCCTACATGACAACTTGACAAATCGTGCAATTTCCAAATAGCGACAAAGGTAATACTATGAAAAATGCGATAATTTTTATAGTGGATAGTGTTCAACGATCGCTTTTACTAATAAGGCACCGCAGGCGATAAACTGATGAAACACGGAATGAAGCTGGAGTACCAGTGGAATGCGATGCTCCATCTTCATTCCATGTGATAGAAATGGCAGCAAATCTTAACTGTTAACACTGATTGATTTTTTACTTTCTGCAGTCTGTATGTAGAATGATCTAGTGGATAGAGGGGGTATTGTATTCCACCTAAAATTTTGTTACCAAGGATTCACTGCTAATATTTGTTTTGAGGTCCCCCGTGTCCGAAAAAAAAAACATTTTTTTTAGAAAAAGGTCCCTGTACGTGCGTGTGCCTTTGGAGAGCAAAGCTCAAAAACGAAATACCAAATAAATACCAAACTTGGTACTTAAGCTCGGTATCTTTCACGGGGATTTTCATCTCAATTGTTTCGCGTAGCGAGCAGCTTTTAAAAGATTTGACTATCGCTTTAGCTAATGTACTCCCTCATTTGCCTTCTACTTACAAGCAATTAAGTAATAAGACCATTTCTGCTAGTGTTTATCTAGATTAGTATGGTTCAGATAAAAGAATGATTCTTTGTAAGAGAGATTTGTTGTGGAACAGCTAGAGAAAGTTATGTGAATGGAACACATTAGATTTTTAAAGCTAGGATTTAGCTTGTTATTTTGGAAGCTAGAAATTTAAAATGAAAAATAAGACTAATTCCTGATCCTATTTCATAGGATTGTTAATTATTTATTTATTTTTTCTTCTTAAAATACCCTGAGCGCACCCGTTGTTACGCGGAGTAGGAAAATACAGATATATGGACATAAGGTACCTTTATAAGAGTCACTGTTAAATTTATTACACAGAAACTTACTAAATGAGCCATTGAGCTTACATTATATTTGAAATATAATCTAAACATGATAAAAAGCGGAAAAATTAAAGAAATGAATACACAGATAAATTATTACCGCTGACTAACTGAAACATTTTAATCTGCCATTTTTGCGCATTTAAGTCTCTGTTTTACCAGTTCCTCTGGCAGTGGGAAAATGCCATCATACCAACCTTCTTCTAGCAGGACTTGCGTATAATTTATTGTTCACTGTTTCTCCCCTTTGGACATTTCGGCAAAATTTATACTCGGATTTAACTCAAAACACAAAATGGGCAGATTCTCCTCTCAGAATCGGTTGGCATTTTCTGTAACCTCCAGTTCATCAGTCTAATCCATGCCTCTCCTGATCATTCCTTTCTGCCTAAGTTTAGTATCCTCCTTACCCCAATTCAATTTTATTTCATTTACCAGACATTTTCCAATCCGATTCAATACCTTATTGACTGATGTCCATTAGTCTTTTTACTTTCTCTGGCCTATATGTACAAAATAACAACATACTGGATTGAAAGGGTATTGTATTGCACCCAGAAATTCGATATCGAGATTTCATCAGAAATACGTGTTTTGTGACGCCCTGAATAAAAAAAAAAAAGGTGTGTGTGGCTGTGGGCAGCATAGCTCAAAAACTAAAAGTCGGTTAAATACCAAACTTGGTATTTGAGTTTAGTATTTTCCAAGAATGCGACACGAAGATTCTCAAGAAAATCCCCCCGACTCCCAACTACCCTTTACATGGAACATTTTTTGAGAATTTTGATTTTTTCAAAAATGGTTCTAACGAGATTGAATTACATGTCATATGTTTAACACATTTTCATGACAAGCGAAATGTATATCTTGAATTTTCTGGGAGTAGCCTCTGAAGACTTCATTCTGGATGGCTTTTGCATAACTGGTAAACTCTAAGAGATAGACAAAAACTAACTACACAAAAATGGAGGTCTCATTAAAACACACAATTTATGTCGCATGCCCAAATTCTTTTTTTTTTTTTTTTTTAGAGTCAGCCGTTTTCGAATATTCCGAGTTATTGGTTTTAGTTTTGAGTTACTTAAACTTTTCTTAAACAGGAGACATCTTTCTTTTCGTCTCTCGTTTTATTTATAGCAACCAAAGAGAGCCGAATTTCAATTGTTTCAATTGGCGTCCGGCTTTTAAAAGTTCTGGCTATCGCTTTAGCCTAGTGTACACCTTTATTTCCCTTCTACCTACAAAGAGGCAAGAAATAACACAAATTCTGGCAATGTTTATCATGATTAGCATGACGTATATAAAAATAATCTTTTATAAGGAAAATTGTATATAGAACTGCTAAAGAAAGTCATGTGAGTGGAACACATCAGGTTTTTTAAATCTGGATTTCATATGTTTTTGGCATTTATTTCAGCTCTTGGCATGTTCACCCCTGCCCGTTCTCCTTAAACCTCTGTCCAGTTCAGCTGTTCAAAACTAGGGGTCAGGTAGCATATCTGTCTCGCAAACAAGAGGACCGAGTTCGAAATTCGGGTAGGTTGAGTTAATTGGATAAAACTTTTCCTGTAGCTTTCCTTATCCTGAACATGTGAATGTCGGGTAAATTTAAGCTGTATGCACCTCGAGCTCATTTGAGTAACATTTCACCCATTCATCGTACGATATTATCTACCCGGTTAAATTATGTGAAACTCTTACTTTAAAGGCCTTAAACAATGGGTAACCTCATCTGCGCTGCAGTATTTCCATCCTTCTCTAGCGCAAAGTAAAATGCAACAGCTATCAGTAATGGTGTTTGGTTTCTGGGGCTCTGCGGTAACTTGTGGGCCTCGCATTCGTGAGGTTCTGAATTATGCCGGTCCCCGTAGCCGCGCTCGCTAAAATGTCTCGCTTTGGTGCTTCGCGGCGCACGGGATCGTGGGTTCGAGTCCCGCCTAGGGCATGGGTGTTTCTGTGTTTGTAAATGTGTACGTGTTTATGTATTTATATGTAAAAAGCAAAAACGAATAGGTCAACTAAGGAAATTTAGAAAACTAGAAAAAAGAGGTAAAAAGGAATACAGCGCCGGAGTCCTGACAAGCCTCCGATGTTCGGGTGATAATGAGGATGGTGATGGTAGGAGAGGACCCACAATTTTACCGAGGACTTCGAACCACGTGGGCCTGGAGGATAATGTCACTGCTCTGCGTGGATTTTCTTTATTGAAATAAATGAGCGTTTCGGAATCTCAATTACATATTGCTTGCAAAACATGAAAATCGTTTTTGCTTATTTATTATATTTGTTTATACTTATATAAATCTACAAACCTTATCCACCCTAGGTCCGTACAAAAATGTCTCTTCCCCTTAAAATGAACAAGGATTAAGATATCTGAAGTTATATTGTCTATACACAGATGGTTGAAGTGTTTAGTGCCTCAGGCAATAAACATTAATTGAAGAAAATGTCTACTCTTAGAGACTGCTAGTTAAAACAATGCATTAGAGAACTGACAAAGGGTCCTAATATATATCGAAGTGCAGTCCAACTTATCAGTCTAAGGATTTCCTTTCTAAGATGATAAACCTATCGCATTTTAAAGGTCGATTTAAAATTGGAGATCAGTCTTGCGTTGTAAATGTAAAGCGTAAAGTTCTCATTTTTCTGCGAGAGTACAACATAATAGTTTTGTTTCTTAGAAATATCGAAACTTAGTTGTGTAAATGATACAAATCTGTTTTGCTATATATGTTGGTCATATACGTTAGTAAAACTAAGACAGAAAATAACAGTTTTTGTAAAGAAAACTTACTTTCAATACTTTGGCTTTAAGTTAGGAGACCAGGATAAATTGTGGTGCCCTCACTAACTTGTAGTTGTGTTGGAGAGTTGAGGAGTTGAAGAAATGGAAAACACAAGTCATTGCTCTTTGCTATTTCTATGATTTGGAGGGATTGAGACGATTGTTATTTTTGCAAGTTAAGGTAGCAGAATATAATGCTAAAAACAAGAAACTTATTTCATGTCCTAAAATTTCCCTCTGCCATTTAGCCCATACCTCATGGTCCTAATATTCCGGTACCCTTACACCCTGAATCAGATACATTGCCATCTGCATCCAGTAGCTTTGAAACTGGATTTCCAGTGGATCATATTTATGAACTAGATAATTCTGACCACGATGTTTTAACTAAACTGAGTTTAATGATTTAGTGAGGGATTTACATTTGCTTAAAAAATCAGCAGAACTGTTCGGTTAAAGGAAAATAACATATCGGCTGAGAGTAAATATTTTTCATGGTAAAGGCATCGTGAGAAGGCACTTGCCCTTTTTGTGCTGAAGAAGAACATTTAGTGTATTGTCAAAACATCCCTGCTGTCTTAAAATTTTATAACATAAACTCAAATTCCAAAGAGTAGAGGTTCTTCATAGATTCTTCTCTAAACAGTCTTAAAGATGTTTTTCTTCATAATGGAAACATTCATCCCTCCATTCCTGTGTCACACTATTTTGTTTTAAAGGAGACACATGAAAATGTAAAGTTTTGTTAAAAAAAACTGCGGTACGAAAACCATCTATGGCTAGCCTGTGGAGATTCCAAGATTATTGGACTAGTACTTGGTCAGCAGGCTGGTTTCACAAAATAACCTTATTTCTTACGTGAATAGAATAGCAGAGCTAGGCCAGAACATTGGGAAAGGGAACAGTGACCACGTAGAACAAATTTAATACCGGGTGAAAAAAATTTAAAAAGTGAACCTCTTATTGATCCCTCAAATGTATTTGTTGCCACATCTCCATGCAAAATTAGGTTTAATGAAACGATGTGTGCAAACTCTAGATATGGACAATGAGTGCTTTAAATACCTTTGTACTACATTTCCATCACTAACCTATGAAAAAATAAAAGCTAGTGTATTCGTTGGCCCATAATTTTGAAAACTAATGTTGTACAGTCAGATCGAGAATACTGTGAGTTGAGAAGTGAAGGATGTCTGATACGCTTTCATAAATCTTGTTTTTAATTTAATTGGAAATAAAAAGTACCCAAATTATGTTAACATAGACTAAAAATTTTCAAAGAGATTGGTTGTAAAATGCGTGTCAAGTGCATTTCCTTTATTCCCAACTAAATTATTTCACTGATAATTTAGGATCTTCTAGTGAGCAACAGAGTGAAAGATTTCACGAGGATATTAGAAATATGGAAATTAGGTAATGAGGGAAGTGGAGTGTTAACATGAGACTGACTGTGGCTGGATGTTAAACAGGGACTGCTCTGAACAACATGTAGTGAAGGTCAAAGACAAGAAAATTTGAAATGAAATATTGAGATAAGGTTATGAATGTGCTTATAATTATTATTAAGTAATGATAAATTAGTGGCAAACTTCTGGCCTAGTTTGTCACTCAAAATTCTTGCTGAAAGTAATTTTTATTACGTTTCACAAAGCTACAATTTAACTCCCAATTATTATTGATGCATACTTTGAAAACCTGACGTGATGGAAGATAATGGAGATCATTTTCGAATTCAGCACAACGAATCCGTTTAGAATCACCTTTCAGGTTCATAAAAACAAAAACAAAAGTTTTGAAATGCAGAACAGTGTATCCAATGGTTTAATCATAGGTGCAGGCGGGGTGTAATGGTTACCATGCTAACTTCACACACCCAAGGTCGCAGGTTCAAACCCGGCGGAGGACGATGGATTTTTTCGGGCGTAAAAATCCTTAGCATGGCTTCCTTCGGAAGGGAAGTAAAGCCGTTGGTCCCGTGTCGTAGATTTACGGCACGTAAAAGAACCTCAAGCCTGATAGAGAGGCCTCTGAGCAAAATTAAGCGGTCTTTCACGCCCAGTATAGAATGGGACGCTGAGAAACACAGCAGTTAAAGAGGGTCCATAAATAATAATAATAATAATAATAATAATAATAATAATAATAATAATAATAATAATAATAAAGACTTAAAATCTTCACCTCAGAGCCGGCAATCGAACCACGGGCCCTCAGCACGAGTACGTGAACCAAACCACTGCACTATCCAGGCGCTCCACACTATGAAGTAAAATATGCAGAAAAAGTATCGAAGATTTCTTTCAAAGTATTGGACAATCATCGACCCTACCGGATATCCACAGTAATGAGGCATCGACAAAAATACGGTCTCACTCGTAGTAATTACTCACATTTATCATTTTTCACACAGCTCTAATAGATGCCCCGTCTTCGCTACCCTCTAGGCATCATAATATTTAGCTAGTTAAGCTTGTGAAAACTTTCAATTTTCGTCTTCCCAATTGATGTTCCCCATTTTAGCACCTGATTCGGGAATCTATTCTTCAATTTACATGACCAAACGGTATAACAGGTTTCTGCAAAATATCTTCAGTAATATATCTCACTATTTTCTTTTCTTTTGGATGACATTAGATGCAGTACTACACAATCTTCGTCTTGAAACCCGTTTAGTAGCTAACAGTTTGTTAATCTCAAACTTCCAAGCAGTAAAGATTATCTCCCTTAAGTAGTTTATTTATGCTAATTTGTTTTCATTGGTCTCCTTACCTTTAAGACAAGAATTTACTGTATATGTAAATAAGCATGGATCTGTATGGAAATTATTGAAATGTTACCTTTTGATTAACACATAAAAACATAGCTAATTTACACATCCTGTGACAACGAACTTGTGATTGCAAACTCCCCCAATTATCAAGTGTTTTCTGGAGTCTCAAAAGCTTCCCAATAATATTAAATGACATTTTAAAGCAAGTTATTTAATTTTGGAGTCACATGGAGGAAAACCGGTTAGGCTCTTTAATTGTATGTTTATTCTTTTACTTGTTCTATGTTACTGGTAGGTCCTTAACACCTACAGTAAAATATGGTGATAGGGTGACTACATATTAATAGAGGTAACATTCAAATGAGCCCGCGATCCGCAGATTTGAAAGTTTAGCAACATTTGTCTTATCAGAATAAGGGAAACCACGGGAGAAAATACTGTACATGCAGCTCATCTGAATCGCCCTCTAGGTTGAGGCGTTAGAAACGTTAATACTATCCATGCAAGGCATCAAAATTCAGATTCGTACTTGCCCATCTGGGTTGAAGCAAACACGTTACTCCCACATCCCACACCCCACACTATAGAATGGTTGTGTCTATTGTATTAATGGACACATGAGGTAACCTTATTGGTATCGAACTAATAAAATTATTATACAGACTTTTAGTGTCTAATCATAGATCGTGCATCTTATTCACGACAGAATAAAGTAAAGAAAGAAAAATAAGTAGCCTCTATCTGAAAAGTTTGACTTGAGTGCACTTTAGACAGAACGCTGCCCATGTTTTGTCAGTTCCTATGGCTAGCCAGTAGATCCCAATATGCAAGTCTCCTTCAAGCTGGTCTTAAGAATATTTGTGAATTTAATTTTTCACTGGTTCTTTCACTGTGCATATCCCACAAAGATAGTTTCCCGGTGTTCATCCCCCAAGCAAATTAATTTTTTTCCCTATCAGCATCAGATCTAAGTGTTTCTGAGACCACTAGCCACATTCAAGCAAAACCTGCAATGTTTCCTTCTCAATTTACTTCCCCCTGACAGAGCTGAGTGAAATGGCTCCGCGGTAACGCATGGGGCTCACATTTGGTAGTCGAGTTCGAATCCTATCAGGCCGGTCACTCTGTCTAAGGGTTGTTTCGTGGTTTCCCAGGGTCGGTAGCCGAATACTGGAGTGTTTCACTACAGCTACAAATTTCCTGTCCATAATTTCTGATCTCTATAATTTCCTATCGTCTATTTCAGAGCTGAAGGACCTGGTGATGCTGCGGCTGGGCGGTGGAGGAACGCTTTGGAACGGCTCCTTCCTGGCGCCGGTTTTAGACTCTGGTGGACCCGCCTTCTAGAGCGGCATTCGTGGTCTCTAAAGCTCTTGGGTACAGTGAATGCCGTTCTGCACGTGTAAACTGAAATTCTTAAGGACCCCGCCCATGCTTGCGCACATCGTGGCCATATCCGACTGCCTTTAGAGTATCTCGCTCATCGCTCCCTCCCAGGGGTCAGGTTAGAAACACGGGCCATACTAGGCTACGTGCGGTGCTCTGCTCAGATTTTGAAGGCCTCTCCACGATATGTATTCCTACTCCTCCTAATAGAACTATTAAGGCAGTGTGATCCTTCAGAGTTTTTTTGTAAATTTTAATTTGTAACAACTAATTCCATTATACTTCTTATTTCCTGTGTTAGATCGGAATGGCTAAGAACTTTCGTTACCAGGGGAGAGAGAGAGAGCATTGACAAATCAGTCAGCCCTTCAGAGTTGCTGCCACAGTAGACAATAAATTTCTATTTTTCCTTAAAGCAAAGATGTTGAAGGACGAAAACTGCTATGGACTACCCAAGTACATTATTGGTTACCAAACTAAAGGTTAAAGGTTGGAAAACGGAGAGGGACATCTCGCGCTCTGTGACCTACACAATTCAGTTGCCGCTAGCCGCTCCCCCAGGAGAAGGGTAAAAAGTGGGGGCACCTAGGCCACGACCGAGGCATGCCACAGAGATGCGCGGAAGTCCTTAACGTTTCCATTGCTGGATCTGATAGAGAGGATGATCAAGCAACCCGTTGACATGGTAGCCCTCTAGTGTCCATGGAGAGTATTCTTCCCACTGAACAATCCGCGAAATCTAACCGCACCACCATACTCTACGAACCCAGAGGCACATTTTAAAGATGAGTAGAAAAGAGAAATAATGGAAAGGAAGTAGTGATAGATGAGAAGTCACTCTACCATTCACCTGCTGACCCCGGAATCCCCCAAAAAACATAGGTCAAAGTGGACGTTCGCCGGGAATGAATTCGGGACCTCCCGAATGCAAGTCACACAGAATACCGCGGCGGCACCTCGCTCGGTGTTTAACAAACTAAGATCGTGACTGCTTACTTAGGTAACAAAAGAAATGAGATTTGTTGATTAGATAAATTAATAACATCTCATGCACTTTCTGCAATTATTAGGGGAGAGAAAGCGTTACTAATGAAGGTTAGCTCTTCAAAGTTGCTGCCAAAAAAGACATTGCAGGACGAACACTGCTGTTGACTGCTCAAGTACACTACTGGTTGCTGAACATCACGTATCCTTAGGTTATTTTAGAATTGCATATTCAAATTTCGTAATGAATCACGATTAATACACAGCTTTGTTGGGTACACTACCTATTTTTGGTAGTGTTTAACGCCCGCTTTTACTACCACGGCGCCGCAGGCGGTGACACTGGTGACACTTGGAATGGAGATGGAGCACTGGTGAAATGCGATGACGAGGGAAACCGGAGAACCCGGAGAAAACCCGTCACTGCATCGCTTTGTCCACCACAAATCTCGCATGCGGCCGCTTGGGATCGAACCGGGGCCGTCTAGTTGAGAGGCGAGTGGTGAGTACACTACCTATATCCCGGATTAAGGGTAGGTGTAATTGCCATTTCTAATTTATAAAAATGTCAATATATCTAGGTAAACTTTTTGTCAAAAGTTTGTTCTACATAATTTTCGTAGTAATATACATATAATTTTGCATGAAAGTAATTTTCAAGATATTGAACCATATGTGAAATGTGAAATTTCCATTATGATGAATAGTCATTAAACTTTAAACGTCTACATAATATTTCTCCTCTCTCTTCATCCCGCACAACCAGGAGCGCTCCCTCGTGGGAAGATGGTACAACGAGCACCTAGGCTCGATGCGGAGTCCCCTTCATCCGTATCCTAATCACGTATGACTTATTTTAACAGGTATTATGACAGGAGATTCCAGCTGGGAAAGTTTAAGTAATACTGTAATTCACAAACAGTGAAACAGATTAAGACGCCCAGAAACCGTATCATGATAGCTAATAAACGTTTGTAGAAATGGTTTCATTCACACATCCTAGTGAAATGCATGATTAATTCTTCATATTGTAACAAATGAGAACGCCAGTTTCTGCCAAATTCATTTTAACCGTCGCTAGAACACTCAACGTAATAACACGATATACTCTTGGTACTAAAATAGCAGTCACTGCGTTCGTTCACTGCCTGAGCATTCGTTACTCACTAGATTGGTTTTATAATTATATAACTTCATTCACACACAACGACACTTGTCGGCTCCTTGTATACTCCGTAGCCGAGCTCCGAAAGTTCCAATTATAGAAATTATAGGTCATTACTGGATGTAGAGATAAAGAACTCTCGGGAAAGGTTGACAGGGAAACTCACAAAGGCCGCTCGATTGTTGGAGCAGGCCACGCGGCGCCGTTACAATATTAACATTTGAGTTTAAATTAGACGATATACTTCACTCTTTCTATGACTTAGCAAGAGACAGCTGAATAGCTACAATGCTTAAATATAACAAAGTATAGAAAAATTCAAACCAATGACAGCGAATATGTTGGAAATGGGTGATACTACAAAAAAGTTGTTTGAAATAAATTCTGCGCTTTGATGAGCTCTACATTTTATATCGTGCGCTTTTTAGTCTGCCCCATAAAATATAACAGTCGCAAAACATTTTTCAGTGCTCCTTGACAGTGGGGAGGACTACACGGGCTATTCCAGAGAATTTAACGAGGGCATTCTGAACCCTAGGTCGCGGCTTCAACCCCGGCCCAAACCGGTGGTTTTTAAGCGTGCTTAAAAGTGATAGCCTCATGGACAGTTTACTCGCATGTATAGCAACTCTCTCGGGCAATATTCTGGCACATCGGAGGTGCTGGTTTGATCCCAGCAATTGAAAGAATCCTTATCAAATAAATAGTTGCCGAGTTACATTGAATTATACATTGTATTTGTTATACAAGGGCGGTGCCGTGGCTAGACTGCCTGCCTCTCGCCAAGGGAGTCTGTATCCCAGGGGATCGCACGTGGGACATGTGGTGAACAAAGCAGCGTTTGATAGGTTTTCCAGTTCTCCCGACATTCATTCCACCACTTACCCCATAATAACATTTCCTTTCATCCATTTTACCGTCACTTCATATTTTCTTCCTTACTCTCCTACCAGGCAGCGGGTTGATCACCCATCCTGACTCTTTCTCTCAGACCCAGATTCCGTCTGTTCCTTAACAGGCCTCTGGCCCCAGTTGTTGCCTTCTAAGTCCGGAGAGGTGCTAGTCCTCTAAACGAGAAGGGCAAATATAAAGAAGAAATGCATTTAATATGAGTTGCTTTAATCAAAATCGTAATAGCCATTTATTTTAACTAAAATGTTACGAAAGTGATCTACATAAAGGATAGTTTAGTGGGGGATTTTGTTGAAATATCTTCTTGTCGAGTCTTTGAACTTAAATACCAAGTTTGGTAGTTATCCACTTCTTTTTTTTTTTTTTTTTTTTTACTTTTTCTTTCTTTATTTATTTTTGATGCACATACACAAACATGCACACATCCTTTTTTTTTCTGAAAACAAATGTTTTATTGAGGGGCCTCAAAACATTTCTTTATGGTGAAATCTCTATACTTATTTTAGGGTGAAACACAAAACTTCTTGTATTCACTGTTGGCTACTAGTAGAGAAAGTAATAAATTAGATACCAGATTTATACAGACGTTTGAGTTAAGGTCGCATGTTCCCGAAACAGGTTTTGAACTACTGCAACTGCACGCAACTAATTGAACATTTTGTACAAAGAAAGAGAAAGATGCAGCGACGATTTAGAATCGTAATTTGTCGGTCGTAACTGTCAGAATCATAAATATCTCACCCAGCACATGCAGTAAATGCTATAAATGCCTTGTCATCGTTGCACGCGAGCAATGATATACCTGTTGAAGCGTAACATTTTATAGGCTATGTAAGTCGAGAGAGTATATGTTTTATATATTTTTCCTCACGTGTTATTTCCTTCATTATAGGGTATATTTTTTGTTCCATCCAACAATTCGATGTTGAAAATTCACCAGAAATATATTTTTTGAGGTCCCCTGAGTCGGAGAAAGGATTTTTATAAAAATAGCATGTGTGTGTCTGTGGACAGCATAGCTCAAAAACGAAAAGACTATTAAATACATGAAAACATTTTGCACAGTTTGTTTTTCTAAATAAATCACATTAAAATGTCGTATATTAAAGACATTTATATCACAAATAAAATTAATACTTTGTATTTTCTGGAAATAGCCTTTAAAGAGCTGTTTATTCTAAGATAAGTTTTGCAGAATTTTGCTTAACGGTTAAACCGTAAGAAATTAATAAATAAAAAAAAAAACTTACTCCACAAAAATGTAGACCTCTTTAAAACACAGAATTTGTGTCTAAGTTTTTCTTATTGAGATAAACCGTTTTCGAGATATTCCTTGTTATTAGACTCAATTCTAAACTGCCTAAATTTTCTCAAACGGGACCATGTAAAGAGAAGCGAACTTCAATTGTTCCACATAGCGACCAGCTTTTAAAATATTTAACTACCGTATTAGCCTAATATATTCCATTATTCTCCTTCTCTTACAAGGAAGTAAGTAATAAGACCAATTCAGCTAATGTTTATTTCGATTAGCATGACATAGATAAAAGAATAATATTTTTAAAGACTAGTTTGTATATTGAACAGCTAGAGAGAGTTATGTGTTTGGAACATGGCAGATTTTTCAATGAGTAGATGTTCCATTCAAGGAAAATTTTCAAGAGAAAAGAAATATGAAAGTACACATAATGATTCAGGGACCGGGCGGAATCGTTCAGTCGGGAGGTCGCAAGTCCCTCGGGATTTCCCCTGAATTGCGTGTCCCTCGGTGTCTTTTCCACTATCATTACATTCATCCTTCATCCTGTTGCTTCCATTCAGGGTTGGAAGAGCCGGTAATGGTGCTCAGTGCAGTGTGGCAGGGAAAAAGTATACTCAACATGGCTATCTCCGTCCTCCGGCTTCGGTTGATTCTAGAATGAGGATCTCTTCGGTGGGGGCATTGGACCCTCTGAGGGATAGGGGCCCAAGGCTTCCTATCTGATAGTCGGGGTGCTTCAATCTGTAAAGTGTATGGACCCTATCTGTTCCGTCGCTCCTGGTTCTAGCAGCCCGGTGTATCCTGTCATTTCATCCTCCCTCCCGTACATGGGGCGTACGTACAGTAAAACTTGGGTTCCGTGCCGAGTCCCCTCCGTCCGTATCCTAATCCTAGTGACTTGGGGTGTATTTGGGTAATTCACAATTCAACTTCCATTAGACACAAGTATAACGTAAACACAGAAACTTGTTTCATGTTACATTTATGCACTCGTTCGCATTGCTTAAAGTTGACATGAATATAGCCATAAACTTTTAACGTAAACATAAAAGTTTGCAACCTCCAGCTTTGAGCTTTATGCCTAAGTCAAACTTGAGGAACTAATCACTTAGATACATGTTCTCTATCATCATATTACTAGTAAGATTATTGACTAGGAAACAAAATAGAAAAGGGTCAAAATAATAAATACATAAGATGTGTATTGCAATAAGGTATATATACAGGATGTTAATGAAATGCACCGAAATAATTTGCGAGCTTGTGCACGTGACTGATACAAGTAATTTGAGATCGGCGATGCATGGTCCCCGGATAAACACAATGCAGCTACATAGCGTTAAACGGGTGGGTATCAGGTGCTGATAAGTCGGTGTTAGAGCAAAGCAAGTTGAAAATATGGCTTAGAATGTCTTTAAAACTGCTGCCCGAATATAGAAATATCGATTTTTAGCAGCTCGTTACTAGTGTTCTTAATATTTAATGTCTCAAAAATCTGTAAAATCTCTAACTAATCACTTGACAGTGCGACACTGAGCACTCATTAGCTACGTTCTTGAGTTATGTAGCCTACCCTGGAGACATTTTTTCAACTGCTCTTTTGGATTAATGTGTAATTGTCATGAGTTCGATTCCTGTCATAGAGCAAATGTTTTTTATTATTATTTTTGTCATTCCAGACGAAGTGTCACGAAACTTAAAGCCGTTACTTCGAAATTTTAATAAACAGGCCATAAGTCTCCAATCTCAAATTACTTATTTAAGTAATCTACATATTCTGTGAAAATATTTCGGTATAGCTCATTAACACCCTGTATATATGTATAGAATCACAGCTTATCACATTTTCTTTTACTGCGATAGCTAGCTCTGGGTTCATTTTGCCTGTTGTAGTATGTACTGAGGGGGATCGCTTAGCAGGCCGCAGTTAACATCAGCTCAGCTATTTCACACCCTCTTCCAATTGGCTGATGTTCAGTTTCGGTTTATCGTTGTGAATGGCAATATGTCGCGTTATGTTTATGCCTAACTTAAATTTAGAATGACCCTTTACATACAGAAACCACTATGTTGACCATGGCAAAGGCGTTCTCTAAACAGAAAATAAGCTGGGTCTTGGAGATGCTGTATTAGCACCCTACACATGAAAACCTTCTTGTCTGCCTCTGAATTTCTATTGGAAATAAGAGTGTTAAAATGCGCATGTGGTTTAATATAAATCACACACGTTTCAGCAACTGAATATTTAATATATTTGCCTATTATTTAAGTTCTTCTGTTTGTTTTCCCCTCCCTACCCTGAATAACATTACAGTTGATCCAGACCACCATGGCTAATGCGAACGGGTCAGGGGGCACTTTGCAACATGACCTAACGCGGCACTTCTGTGCTCGCCATCCCCAGAAAGCGCGGATAAGATCAGAGAACCGCAGGAGGCTACAGGCCATAGGACAAACCGACCGACAGATGTGTAAAGGTCTCAAGCAATTACACGCTTGAAGACCCAGTCACACCTGCGTTTGTTTCAGTGAAGACCTCTCTCTAGAGGAATCGGGATAACGACCCATTTCAGGCGGTTCTGACATGACCGATAAGAATCTTCCGTCGAGAAAGCATTCGCACCAAGTTTCCGATAGCGTCTGATATTGCACAGCCTTTAAGCCTGCCTGAAATTTGAATGTGAAGCCAAATGATAAATGAAAGACCATTGAAAGGTCATTGGTAACCAGGGAAAACCAAGACAGATCCATTGGTCAAGTAGCCGGAACCAGGAAGCGAACCCAGGATCTCCCGAATACCAGAATCTAACGATTATAATTTATTTTCATAGTGCTGTGCTGTGCAAATTTTCCTAAAATAAACTCGTGTTAATCATAATAATTATTTTAAAATTTTCGATGCATATTTTGTTTTAGCTATACGGAAGCATGTACACCATCATGATAGTCCGATGTGATATAACTACGTACATTATATATAATATATGCTGAACTTGATATTTTGAATAACCTTTGTACTGCCTGATGAGAAATAGAAATACTGTATTCAAAATATTTTTTCTAATTTTTCAACCTTGCATAACATGAATGCATTGATTTGAAGGGGGCTTAAAACTCTATAGAAAATCCTGGGTTGCTAATTTGCATATATCGAATTTAATGCAAGTTTGTACAGCGAATTGGAACAAAAATTAAAAATAAAATACATGTTTTAGTTCATAAGTTCTGCTAAATAATATTTGTTACGCCTTATTGTTTAGCCAATTTTCATCGCCATATCTGAAGTCGTCGAAACGAGTTTTTTTATGAAACATCCTCTATCTGTAGGGGTTTTTGTTAGAACCACCCTGATAAAGCGCAAATCTGTGAACCGAATATTGCCATGAATAGAATCCGCTGCATTCACAGCATCACTTCCACTTGCTTTTCCAAAAGCACAGTCTAACGAAAAAATCTAAGTGCTATCATTATGTGGTTAAGAAGCCTCTTGTGCATCTACAGGCCAGCTGCTGTTTCACAGTTGAAATTCCAAAAGAATAAGGAAGCAGAACGAAAGTTTTGTGGTTCATGAATTATTGTCATCCTGGTGATATAAAAATGAAACAGTAATGCAGCCGATCTTTATGCTCGCCCACAATGCTTGGCGAAATTACTTCTTCGTCTAAGAAAAAGTGGATCCTACAGCTGAAATAACTCGTGGAGCAATTTCATGCATGACTTCTGCTTTAGTGAAAAAATTATAATATATATAAGCCTATACTCTGTCATTTATTTAATTACTATAAATAGTTCTAGCGCTGATAATATGGTTTACTAACAAGAAGCATTGCAACAAAGAAGATAAAATCAAACGGATCATATAAGCGCAAAGCTTTCTGCAATTAAACGCTTTCCACAACCGCTGGATATACCAGGTGGTGCAAGTGCCCCATATTTGACCTGTGCAGATGTCCCTTCGTGTGTTAAGAGAGTTGCGGAACTCAACTGGCTATTTAATGAGGAGCTTGCGTGAGTGACCTTCGGTTTACCCCTCAAAATGAGCGCAACCCACTCAGCCTTTCCGCTAATAAGTAAGAGGGATAAAATGACGGTAGATCACACCAGTTCCTCACTTATCGGTGTCAACTGGAAATAGCCCTGATGTGTTCTGCAACTCTTTAACACACGAAGGGATGTCTGCACACGTCTAGTATGGGGCTTTGTGCCACATGGTGGGGAAGTAGAGTTCTTAAAGCAAGCCTTAAGGATTCCATTTAGTGGTATAAAGCAGTGCTGTTTGTTTATAGAAAGGTTTGTGCATCACATTCCCATGACGTTCTCTATCCACTATCGTTTATTTTGATGTGGCTTCTACAAACTATAACTACGAAAGCTTAAGTTTCTGTATGCGTCATTTTAATCGAGATAAACATTTACATGAAGTTTATCGGCACTTTCGGTATAAGCACAAAGCGAGGGATAGCCAGATACCTATTAAAAACGCATTGCTGTACGCTGGTCTCCATACTTTTTCCGTGATCACAAGAAACAACTAAATGGCGACAACACTTTAATAAAATCGTTGAAAACCTAAAATGAATAACAATGAGCATCTTTTAATGCCATCAGGTCGTAATTTGAAATAAATTTTGCATTTTGAAGAAATCTACAGTTGTTGAATGATACGTCTTTGGTTTAACTGTTATACAAACTTATACAAAAGTACGTTTCCAACATACGGGACTTAAGCGGTTATTCCCGGGAAATTCAAGATACGTATTTTATTAGTAACTTTATTATATCACATACATACAAACATGCATACGTGCATGGATACATACATACATCACACGGACTTTTACACAAAATTCTTTAATTTTGGATTCAGAGGGGCTCCAAAAATACGTTCTCCAATGATGAGAATGACACTTTTGAAGAAAGTTCCTGAGTCCCTAATTTCGCTTTACACGGAATATTTTTTTTAGTTCTTATTTTCCCAAAACTGGTTCTTACAGTTTTCATTAACGTGTTGTATGTTTAAAATTTTGCATGAAAAATAAAGTGTATACCTTTAATTTTATGCATATGGCCAATGATTTTTTTTATTGCATTAGTTATAATATCTCCGTGAAGTGGAATCTGTCCAATGCTGAAGTTTGTTTCAAAGCTTTGAATATTATTTCTGTATTTACACAGATAATTGATGTAGAAAATAGCTAGAGGACATTTATTGGTTCGCTGATTTGTTGAATAGTTAGCACATTTCATATCTGAGCTATCAGCAACTTTCAGGTTCTCTTTCGATATTTTCATTTATACTGAAAACGAAACATCGATACGCCACTTAACGGTAATTTGTGTACTAAAGGAGTGAACTATTACTTGTATTATACTAGAAAACAACGATTTTAAAATTATATATAGTTATTTTTGGGGATAAAATAAGACAGAGCTACGCAAAATACACAGTGTACAGAATAGCCGGTCTATGAACTCTTCCTGATAAATTTGTAACGTGGGTAACAACAATTACAAGGCCACTTTTTCACATCAAAGACATTCAAGGTCTGCGTTCAAGGTTGCGATATAATCAGTGTTAGCAATATCGCAGAAAAATCTAATGTGTTCCATTCACATGGCTTTCTCTAGCAGTTCCACAAACAAACTTTCCTTACAAAATGTTATTCTTTCATCGAGGTAAACATTAGCAGACATTGTCTTATTACTTGCTTCCTTCTAAGCGCAAGGGAAATATACAATAGGCTAAATGGATAATCAAATATCTTAAAGACTGATTGCTATGTGAGCAATTGTAGTTCGGTTCGCTTTGCATTGCCAGGAAAATACAAGATGAAACGAAAGGTGACCCGTTTGAGAAAAGCTAACGTAGTTTAAAACTGTAACCAATAACAAGGAATATCTCGAAAACGGTTAAATCTACGACAAAAATTTATATGAAGTAAAATTGGTATTCTAACGAGATCTGCAGGTTTTATGTAGTAAGTCTGCGTCTCCTTCTTACGGTTTACCAGTTATGCGAATTTTAGCGAAATTCACCCAGAATGAACAGGTGTTCAGAAGCTCTTCTCAGGATATTCCTGATATACAATTAGTAGCCATGTAAATGTCTTTAATATACGGTATTTTAATCAAAATATTTAGAGCCATTTCGAAAAATTTTCCATATAAAGTGTAGTTTAGGGTGGGGGGATTTTCTTGAAAATCCTCTTGTCATCCTTAGAAGATACTAAACTTAAATACCATGTTTGGTATTTAACTGATTTTTCGTGTTTAGTTATGTACACGGACACACACACACACACAAACACAAACACACACACACACACAAACACCGCCCTTTTTCCAAAATTACATGCCTTTTTGGATACAGGGAACCCAAAAATGTGTATTTCTGGTGAAACCTCGTTATCGAATTTTTGTGTGGAATACAGTACCTTCTCTACCTATGTACATTGTATATACGCGCTAGAGAAAGTAAAAATAGTGCTCTATGGTCTGAGAGACCGTTGTTAGCAAAGGGCTAAGCCGAATATTTGCTTTGCTTACGTCGAGCCATTATCAGTGACGGTAACTGCACCATAAGTATGGGAATTTACATTACTAAAAGAGAAGATATCTTCCACGAGTCCTCCGCTAATCCCCGATCGTGGACAGTGATGTGTGTGATTGTGGTACAGGCAATTCAAATATTCTGGTTGCTGAGCTCACGGTTCCGAGAGCTATAGAAAATGTGAAACTTGCGAACATAAGATATGCTCCAGATTCTTCACTCCGCATTCTCTCCTCTCCCCACCACACTCGACCATGAACCTCCTTCAAGGGAACAGCATTGAACTTGACTTTCTTGCTGTAACTGGCGGAATCTACGTAAGGTTATGCACACGCTGCAGTGCTTATGTCACGCAAGCATATGTACAGCATTGTTTAAAACGTACTTACCTTGCAGTTATATAACTTTCTCTACACACTAACGTTTGTTCTTATATAGCTTCTACAAACTAATCACAGGAAAACTTATTGTTGTATCTACCATATGTTAACCGAAATACACCTTTGCAGAAATAAACTAACTAAACATTTCGTTGTAGGTACAAGCGGGGCATTCCAAACGATAGGAAAATGTTTATACGCAAGTCACTATATGCTGGCATTGAAAGTCCACACTCCTTCTATGATATCACGAGAAACAACAGAATAGCTACTTTAAAATAACAAAAACATTGAATAGTCCAAACCAACAATAACGGATATTTCGGAAATGATTGATTTCACAAAAAGGTTATTAGAAATAAATCCTGTGTTTCGGAAATAACTACGGTTCTGTGTGGTATGTTTTCCATTTCTTAGCGTTTATCAGAAATGCAAAATTTACACAAAATTGCTTCTAAATAAAGAGAACTGCACAGCCCTTTTTTCTGAAAATTCAAGACATGCATTCTATTTGTCATATGAATGTGTTAAATGTACGGCATTTGTTCAAAATTGCTACAGCTATTTTGAGAGTAAAAAATTCGAAACGCTTTCAGTTTACAGAGTAATCTGGGGTGGATGTTGATTCTCTATGAATGGTTAAAGGTTCCATCAATCATTTGCTATAAAAAAGCGATTTTCGATTTTTTGACCATTATGGTCAAAATTTCACTCCCAAAGTCTAAGTGTGATAAATTTAAGCGTATTTTCATTTTCAAAGGCTACTAAACGGCAAATATATAGAGATATCTAAAGTTGGAAATGAGCAAAGGAAACTAAATCCGCTGTTTTAGTCTGTATTTCTTTAGTTGGTTCCCACGATACCTAATGGATTCCATACCAGACCTCTCAGCCGGGTGAAAACTCCTGTACCAGTACTGAAAATCGAACTCGTTCCATTCCCAGCATATAGTAAAGCGCTACTTGACGGCGGAGAACTCTTTTACCTGTAGGTTTGCAAATTTCAACGCCCAGAGCAATTTACCTATACGGATAAAAGACAAATATAACTGTTCTAATGTGCAGGAAAATCAAGTTGAGTATCTTGGGGCCGATTTCACATTTGAAGCTTAAGACGAAGCTTTAGTAAGGTACGGACACCTATTAAGACAAGAACAGCCCTTAACCTTTAGCTGCATGATGTTTGCACAAATGCGACAAAAATAATTGATCAAAGCTTTTACTATTTTTAGTGAAATTTTCTCTAATTTAGTATTACACTAACCTTCAGCAATAAAAATAGGCTAGTTACAGCTGTTTTCTATTCTGCAATTATGAATACTTTTGCAATAAAACTATTTTTTTTAAATACAAAAGTGCAAAATCCATGCAACTGTAGTCAAATGTAACCCCGTCAGTATCTGTGAGCCATCACACCTGTTATTTTACTTGGGCACTTCCC
The DNA here is from genome assembly GCA_030762935.1 of Hymenopus coronatus. NCBI lineage: Eukaryota > Metazoa > Arthropoda > Insecta > Mantodea > Hymenopodidae > Hymenopus > Hymenopus coronatus. The sequence goes on from CM060900.1 coordinate 472,962,360, forward strand.
ATCCTTTATCATAGGCACATTTGACGCAGTCGTTGGGACTCGAACTCACGACGTTCTGCTTTGAATGGATGGTCAGTCCATTATTATCGCATCGGCTATTCAAGTCGCTTCAATAGTAGTGTTAGTGATATAAATACCGGTTTGCGAATTAGAGCAAGAATGGCATATGTAGCAAAATAAATCGTGCAGTTAAGGGTCAAGCCACGGACACCACCTAAGCCAGGCTTACGCTTTGTTTTAAGCTTGCAAGTTTCACAGCAGGGCAACCGGGGTTGGCTTTACTGAGTTGAACAACTCCAGGGTGGTGGTAGCGTGTCTGCCTCACATTCAAAAGGTTGTGAGTTTGAATCTCGCTTAGGGGAGTTGCCCGGATAAGGTTTTTTTCGGGGTTTTCCCTTACCCTGAGAAGACGAATGTCGAGTAACTTTAAGCTCCATGGACCCTGAGATCATTTCACCATTATTTCACCAATTTCATTCGTCAGATATGACCAGCCAGGTTAAATGACGTTAAACTAAAAGAAAAAACAAACAAACAAAAACACCAGGAAACATTACAATCAGTAACGCTTGAAAATGCGTATGGAGTGAACTTCCATCATTTGATTATGACGACGCTATTCGTAAAATAAGCTCGTAAGTTATCCAGTAACATTAGTTAAAATCATAAAAACAGGTCAAAAGAGCTCTTCTCTACTTCTCAGGAAGCAAGCGTCTTCTTATAAATTTTGAAGTACATACGTAGGTAAATAAAGTGCAAGCGACCGTACAACTATCGTGGAGTAGGAAAAAGTAGATAATTGTGGGCAGAAAATGCGACGCGAAGAGTGGATTAGAGTAGTGTGAAACAGTTTTGACAGCTCTGTATGCTGTAAATTTTGAGATGCCGGAAAACTGTCCAACTGCAATTAGCATGCTTTCACTTGCTTTTTTATAACTTTAACGTTTGAAGAAGCATTGTTTCTGACGAAACGCTTTGTCACTGAATTAGAAAGCAATACTCTCTATATGCGATACAATGAGTGTGACAAATTGTACGATAACGGTATGAAATATAAAATTAAGGTTTGTTTACCAGTCGATTTTATGTTCTTGACTATATATTTATTACTACAATGAATAATTTCTGGTACCACCTTTTCCAGCTATTTACTTAATCTAAATCTCTAATTGAGTTATCGGCTATTCCATACGTGCGAGTGTTTCGCACTCAGGCGTTTTGCGATAGAGTCTTCTGTTGTACAGATAGGTTAAAGCAATGGATGTATGGATTCCTTAACTTAAACCGCAGTTCAGTGAGGTTTAACTACCGTATAAGCCTAGCTTATCGCTTGCGCTACACACTGTAAAACTAGATTGTAGCGTAAGCCTGCTTTTAAGTCCGATTCAAAGCGTAAGGTTACTCTGTGAAACCGGGTCTTAATGTGTACAAGTATACATCAGCATTGTCATAATAGATTATGTAACGAGAGTATAATGGTAGTTAAGGTACGAGTTTCATAATTTTCATATGCCAATCTTAACTGTAATTACAATCAAGTTTCATACAGTTATTTATGCTCGACCACGTGTCGTAAGTTGAAAATAGGTATACGTTATTGTTAATATTTTATGCTTACCTGAGTCGATAAGTGCATTGACCTTATCTTACGCAGCGAAACTCCAGGCAGGGTTGTGGTATGTGCGCAGACGCACAGAAAGTATTGATTATTACATGTGGATCTTCTGGTTTGTGGAAACCTGAACTTTAATGAAGCGGTGCACTTTAATGAGGTCCATAAAAATGCAGCTACCATACGTATAATTGCTACATTTAGCAGTGGCCGAATATAAAGTTAATTATATTACCGGTGATAGCATTTAAATCTCCGGCACACAAATAAATTGCAGAACATGAAAGTAAGAGGCTTAAACACTAAACACATGTATAAAATTAACATACCTTTCTCTACCTATTCTGCAACAAACTATTCTTACAAAAGCTTCTACTCATTAGCCGACATTTGAAATTAGCCGAAGTTACGTATTTTCTTATAGGTTCAAGGAGGTTAAGGTAATACGCTAGGCTAAAGCGAGAGTAACTTCTTTTGAGAGGTCGTCGCTATGTGATAACATAGAAATTCCGTTATGCTTGTATTAACCGGATGAAAAAAGAAGAAGAATGGCGACTTCTCATTTGATAAGCCATAAGTATGGGAAATTTGAAAAAAAAAAAAAAAAAAAAAAAAAGCAATGAATTTATAAGATATCACAACAAAACGTGTTTCAACCAAATTGTGTTTTACAAGACCTACATCTTTTGGCAGTAACGTTTGTCTCTTAGGGTTCACTAGTTATGCACAACTCATCCTGAACGAAGAGGAATTCTATTCTCTAAATTTCAAGATATATATTTAATTTGTCATTAAAATATCCTAACCGTATGCAACTTTAATCGAAAGCGTTAAACCCATTTCTGAGAATATCCGATTTTCAGAAATCTCCATTTATATGGTAGTTTGGAGTGCGGGATTTCTTGAAAATCTTTGTGTTGCATTTTTGGAAGACGCTGAACTTATCAAGTCAAGTATTTAATAGATTTTTCGTTTTTGAGTTACGCTATTCACACACCGAGACACACACACACACACACACACACACACACACACACACACACACATGGATCCGGTCCTGTATTTTTTATTCAGAGACCTCAAAATAAATATTTCCGGTGAAATCTCGGCATCGAAATGTTTGATAGAATAAAGTACTACCCCTATAAACTATACCCATTAAATAACCAAAAACGACTGAAAACTAAACTTAACCTTCTTCAAAACTTTAGTTATCATTTCACAAACGTCACTATGGTGGTGTTATTTGTTTGGAGTACTGAATAGTTTATAATGCAGACCTTAAAAGGCTCATGGTAACTATATGATGGAGATATATAAAAGGTGGATTTGTATTAGGCACAGAAATTACAAAAGTAACACGTTATTGTTTCTAATATGAATATCTACCTTGTTGCACATCACCAGCGTTTGTAAATCGTGATGAAGTTAATCACATTTCTGTGAACAATTACACGTTTTGACTTCTTACGCTGAGTGGTAACCGCAAAAAGAAACGATGTTCAATAATTTTAACATGACCACAATCGAAGTCGGATCTTCTGCGTGACAGTCAAGCATATTGATTACCGATTCTCATGGCATGCTATATTTTCACTCATACAAAAGAAAATAAATCGGTAATGTCAATGGTGTAGAAAAAGCGCTTATAGAAGATAACAAAGAAGTGTGCTTTAAGTTTTCCTTTATTGGTTGGTTACATTGACGGACTATTTACGTGGAAGGATAATCTTTCAGATTTAAGAACAGTTTAAGAATAAAAAGGACAACTTTGTCTATGTTGTGGTCATATGAAAGTACCGTAATGCTTTCTTCACCGAGGACGTATTTTCTGCTTCAAGGATTTGAAAGGATCACGGTGAGAATATCAAAGCGGATGTGACTATTGTACACATTTATTGTTGAAAATAAAAAAAAAAATATTAAACTATTTATCTTGGCCATTCCTATGTCCGGACGTACAGACTTCAACAATAACAAAATATCTTCAAAGTCTGTTTTGTTAGAAATAACGTACATTTTGGAGTTTGCTAACGGTGATAAATCAAAATTATACACACACACACACACACACATACACACGCCCACATTTTGGATAAGTATGTATGTATACGTTACGGAGGGGTATTCCGTACTGTGGCTGTGGGCTTATTGTACGTCAGACCCCTGGAGGAAGGATGAGTGTAATTTCAGAGTGCCGCCGACTTCTAGACAGGGAGAGCGCCATCTTAGAGGGTCCCTACAGTTCACAAGCAGTTCATCTAGACGTGGTTGCGCCAGGAGTCCGTGGCTCAGTCTCAAATAGACCACCTGAGTCCACAATCAATAACACCATCCCGCCGCTGAGAGCTGTATTTCCAGAGCGCAGTAACCTCCACGAAATGGTGCCTCTACCGCAATCTTCGTCGACACTTACAACCCTGAAAGAGACCGGTTGGAACGAAATGAAGATGAAATTAAGGAATAGGAAGGACGGGGAAATGAAGAACACTCCAGCATTCATCTAGTGACCCGGTAAAACACCCGAAAAACTATGGGTCAGAGAGGTCGGCCGCGGGGAACCGATCCCACAACCTCCCGGATGCCCGTGTCAGACGAAATGCCTGAGCATCATAGCTCGATTGGATAAGTGTATTTTAAAGCCATTAGAGTGAAAATTCTAAACACTGTAATATTTATTCAAAATTTCTAGAATTTCTTATTTCCATTCAGTTTACGTATTCACACGATGCAAAGCTTAAATAGATACCGGTTTTGTGTTGGCCCTAGAAAATATTGTGCGTTAATATTGTTTGCGATTTAAAAATTTAATGTTTTGCTTTCTCTAACACATATGTACATAGCAGGTGGAGGAGGTATTGTATTCCATCCACGTATTCGATCCCAAGATTTCATCGGAAATACATGTATCGAGGACTCCTGAGTCGAAAAAAAGTTTAGAAAAAGGTCTCTGTGTGTCTGTCCATGGGCAGTATAAATCAAAAACAAAAAGCGGATTAAATACCAAACTTGGTATTAAGTTTAATATTTTCCAAGGATTCTGATCGGAGATTTTCAGTTATGTTCCCCACCCCATATGTTCCTTTACAAGGAAGATTTTTTTAAAATTTCTGATTTTATGAAAAATGGTTCTTAATGATTTTGATTAAAATCCCGTTATTTAAAGATATATGCATGACAATAAAATTCTGATTATTACATTCGCATGAATTTCTCTAGCTGTTCCACAAACTTAACTCCTTACTGAATATAATTCTTATATTTACATCATGATAATCGAGATAAACATAGTATAAGTCAGTTTGTTACTTTTTTCCTTATGAGAAGACGGGAATAAGGGAATAAACTAGGCCAAAGCGATGTCAAATGTTTCAACAGCTATCATTATGTGCAACAATTGAAATTTGGCTCCATTTTGCATTCCCGGGAGTAAAAAGAAACAAACAAAAACAGACATGAAACGTAAGTTGGCTTCCCGTTTGAGAAAAGTTTAAATAGCTTAACATGGCACCAATAACAAGGAATATCTCGGAAACGCTTATCTCTAAAAATATGTATGACATAAATTGTATGTTTTAACGAGATCTACATTTTTGTGTAGTACGTTTTTACCTATCGCTTACGGTTTACGAGTTATACAAAAGTCATCCAGAATGGAGAGATCTCCAGTGGTTATTTCCAGAAAATTCGTGACGATATACATTTCGTTTGTCATAAAAGTATCTTAAACATATGACATTTTAATCAAAGCCATTTAGAGCCATTTTTGAGAAACTAAAACAACTCGAAAAAAGGCTCTAGGTAGAGGATAGTTGAGGGTAGGGGGATTTTCTTGAAAATCTTCATGTCTTAACCTTGGAAGAAACTGGACTTTAATACCAAGTTAGGTATTTACTTTGCTTTTTTCAGCTATAGTGCCCACAGCCGCACACACACGGATATTTTTCTAAAAATGTCTATGGATTGAGAGTCTCAAAACGTGTATTTTCCGTTGAATTCTCGGTATCAAATTTTGGATGTAATACAACACCTTCTCCGCCTACTATGCACGTTCTTGGTAGATAAAGTAAAAAAATTGGCCATTGTTATCCTTAAACTAATGAAGATCATTGTTCAGGGAGAACTGACATGTATAGGCTGGGAGGCGAATAAATGGTAATACTTGTCCAGTTGTCCAGTATTTGCAGTTTTTCGCTATTTTCTAAAGTTACGCTCATGAGGAACATTTCACTGTAATTTTAGGTTCGCTATTATTCGCTATATAGTACGTTGGCTATTTGCGTAACAGGTTACACGGTTGAGCCTCCTCTGCCCTACCCGACTATAGGTGTACGACCATGTAAACACAGCACAGACAGTTCAAAACACATTACACGTTGAAATTGCTTCATTTATGAAAGTATTATTAGTATGCGGACAAAATGAGATACACTTAATGTGTTATACGCATCGCTCTCTGTTATATATCAAAATATTTGCACTTATTCACCTCCTACCATACAGCGTGTTTCTAAATTAGATCGTCAAACTTTGGGAGCCGATTCTTTTAAGCATGTTTGGTTAAGAACCTATGGGCTGCAGCGCTTCGTTTCAGTACAGGACGGATATTAGTGGAAGGAGTGGACCTAATTACGCTTGTGCAAATAATAAGCCATTCAGTTTTACATACGAGAATTGAGCATCCTCTCACGTGTGAAGTATGCTTCATCCGTGAACAATAGACTGCTTGCAAACTCTGGTTGAAGTATGCATTTGTTCAAATACCAATTACAGAGGTTTGCTCGGAGTAGATAGTCACCTGGTGTAAGAGCATGGACTCTCTCAAGATGATATGGATGCAATAGCATTTCCTGCAAAATTCTCCAGATCATGACATGACCAGTATAAAAGTGTCGTGCGATCTCTCGTCCTCAGCGAAGGATTATTCGCTATCCATTGCAGCACGGCTTCCTCGAGTTCAGGTGTTCGCACAACACGCCTCCGTCCTTGCCTATCTGCTCGTCTGTGTAACGATCCCCATTCGCTTAGTCTCTGATGAATACTGGCAAATGTATGGTAAGGACACTGGCGGTTTGGAAATCTTTCCCCAGTAAAGCCAAACGACCACATGTTTCCAAACGTCACTGTTCTGTTCACAATGAAAGACGCATTACATCTTAAGCAGTACGTAGAGTTATAGTTAGAAGGGGAAGACTGGGAAGTAAACAATACCGAATGCTAGTGAGCTATGGAAGTAAACAAACCTAGTGATAGTAATAACAAGTGCCTCTTGGACTGACACGAGTGTACTGTTTTCTCCAATTTCTTCCTATTAATATCCATCTTGCACCGGAACGAAGCGTCGCAGCCCATAGGTTACTTGACAACATATGATTCACATAAGGGTATCTATCTACTGCCAAGTTTGTCGGTCTAATTTAGAAACACCCTATATATCGGGCGAGACCTCTCAGCCCGCGGATTTACAAGTTATACAGTTTCGGCATTTTACAGGATATGCCGTATAAATACCGCCCATCCCATCGCGTCGCAGCAATTTCGGCCGAAATGACTGTTTTGCACTGTTGCTCTCGTAGCCCAAAAGCAGCCGGTCCCCATGGTCGCGCTCGCCAGGGCTTTGGTGCTTCGTAGCGCTGGGGATCGTGGGTTCGAGTCCCGCCTTGGGCATGGGTGTTATATGTTTGTGTTTATGTGTGTGTTGTAAAAATAAGAAAACAGCAATCCAGTAATAATACAGAAAAACAAGGTAAAAAAGAAAAAAGGTAAATAAAAGTAGGGTATACAGTGCCAGAATCCCGATCAGACTCCGGTACCGTATTAAAAAAAAAAAAAAAAAAAAAAAAACAGCGAGATCGTTGGCCTTGAGTGGCGTAAGTCCCAGGTTCAGTACTGCCACTTGAAGGTACTTTTTATGTTTAGTAAATTTATTGAGAACTGATAGTTTGACATGGAAGTGTTGTTTCACTTATTTAGTTGAATTATGCGAATTTCATTAAAACACAAATTGTTACTTGTGAGAATGTTTTAATGAACATCATAAATAAAGCCATATAACACGGACATCATAACATACAAACGCAAGGCATTACTAAAATATTTCACTATTTAAAACTATTCTTTCACACAAAAGAAATTTTACAAAATGTAGTCCATACGTACAAAATAGATAATCTTTGCAAGCCTATATTACGTTCGTTTTGAACTTCTCTGGTTGCCAAAGCTGTGCATTTAACAGTGACTATGAATCGTGCCGATTCATTACACAGATACTCCTTTACAATCATCGCCAGCCTAACCCGACGCAACATGGCCGGTTGCTGGCAAGCTAAGATGAAGCGTTCCCAGAGCTGCTCCCGGTACTCGATATTTTTTAGGATAACCCCATAATAGGAAATCTAATGGGGTTGGATACGATGAGCCTGCTGGCACCCTATGGTCCATGCCGTCCAATCCATCCCTCAGGATAGGTGACATCGAGATAAGCCGTTACACGACGGGCCGAATGAGATGGCACCCCGTCATGTTTGTACCACATAGTCGTCTTTGTAATGCCGCTTCATTAATAGAGTTGGCAGCTGGTTTTGTAAGAAGTGGATATAGCCATTCCCAGTGAGTTGCCCATTCTAAAAATACGGACCTACTAGATGATCACCAGCCCAAACGTTGAAACCCTTTCGGACTTGTAAGGCCACCTCTTGCATTCAATGTGGGTTTACAGTGCTTCAAGAATGTATGTTTTGTCGATTTATATGGGCTGTGTTGTGGAACCCCGTTTTACCTGTAAAGAACACCGTTGCCAAGAATATGGATATCCACCTAGCGAAGGCCACTTTCCATCCATGGTCCGGCTGCAGTAGCTTCTGGTGTGATTGAAGATGATAAGGATGAATCTTTGCATGATGTATTCTCAATGTGGATGATTGGCTAAGCTTTACATGCCTGTGAATATCCGTCGTACCACAATGCGATGTTGAATGGCAGTCACATTTTCCGTCATTGCTTGGTCACAGACAGGATATCTCTTCATGGATATGGTGTCCTGTGCACTGTTTGCGGTTCCAGAAGGCGGTTTGGATGTCGTAAAAGCGTGTGATCTGCAGGAAGTATTCCCTGAGGAAACCTGTGGTGATATTGTGGCAATGCCGTCCACGCGTGAGCTTCTAACGTTTGCTGAGACACGCGGCTGCCAGAAATGGAATGTGAGGCGTCGGAGTACCGGTGTAAACAAGGCCGAAGAGGTAATCGGAACCTTCTAGAATGTGAGTACCGATCTGTTAATGAATTTTACGGTAATCTATTCCTCATTAAGTTTAACAATTAATGTTTGATTTTTCAATAAACAGATGGTTTTGTATATATTTGCAAGCACTCTTATAATATTATCGTATAAAACTCGAGACTACATTAATAAATAAATATGTTGCATTTCTATTTTCTCTTCCTCCATTTCATGTTTTGGGCTGCAACTCATTCCGGGCCCAAATTTTATTCCATCATGTCCTTGGTCTAACTGGTTTCCTGTTTGCTTGTGGGTTATAATATAAATCTGCTTTGGGTATCTTGTTTTGCATTGTGTCAAAATATGACTTCCAAATTTTTCATGTATTTACATTGCCATTTCATTCTTCTATGTCTAATTCTTCGCGGATATTTATATTGGTATGTCTATCCAGTTTTGAATATCCTACTATAGATGTAAGGGTCTCATTTCACCTGCTTGTATTTTTTGCAAATTTAGATTTGTATTAATCTACGTATCGGGTCCATATGCGGTAATAGCTATTGCTATAGACTTATATAGTTCAAGCATCGATCAGGGTCTTGGCTTATTGTTTAAATGTTTGTTTTAAAGTTCCGGTTATATAGTTTCATTTGTTTATCTCTCCGTGTTTATCTCTTTCAAACATGGTGGCCCTCAATCGGAACCGCTCCCCCCTGCCACTGGGCAATAACTATTAACGAACAAAAGAACGACTCTCTACTTGGCGCGAGAGGCAACGTAGTAAAATCTCTGTTCCCTAAAGGCAATTCAGTTTCGTGTTAGTACATGTCCAAACACTTGAATTACTGCACAACACGTTAAGGGAGTAAGTCGAAAACTTGTCAACTTCGAGGTTCAGTTTCCAGCCGCACACTTTTTAAAGTCTTTGCCTTTGGCAGAGGAGTGGGGCCGGGTTATCATGTTCTGAAATATACTTTACTCTTTTAATAAATGATATTTCTCAGCCCCAAGAAAGTTAAAACTAACTTGTTCCAGAATTTTATTTTGAATACTGTTTATGAACGGAGTGGGTACACACTTCAAAATGTCATTGTTTTTGTTTTGTCTGCTGACATTTCATGTTAGTCTTTTACCACTGACTTTCACCACAATATGTATGCCATCTTTTGTAATTCATTTTCAGTTTTTGTCAGCAAGACCTGATTCTTCAAATAAAATTGGTTTTAAAATTGCATTTCCTAATCTGATTCCACCTATAATTTGGTTTTCCCACAAACTCTTATTTTGTCAACGTATAATTTAAAAACACGGTTGAATAGAAGCCAGCCTACCGAACCAGGTGGGTCAAGCGTTTGGTCTGGGACTTGCATTCGGGAACTTCGGGTTCGCTCCCCGTTGACCAAGCACTCTTGCCGTGGGGTTTTCCGATGTTTTCAGCGGCAACTGTGGCTTGGGGCTTTGCAGGCAGATGGTACGGTTGCTTGCGCCGAGTGAAACACACTTCCCCCAGGTGACGCAGGTGCCATTGGAAGGGACTCCTTCCGGCCTCCCGCAGCCTGTATAGCCTCCGTGGCGCGCCAAGGCCACCATTTAGTGAAACTAAGGTACTTCCGTGTATCTCTGCCCTTAGCTCCTTCGTTTTCTGTGAGCTAGCCTATGGTTTCCCCTTCTCTCATCCCTTCCCTCGGGGGGGGGGGCGGGTGTGGTAGGCCGTAATAGATCAGTACTTGGTCACAGTTGTCGAGATATCCCACGCCGTTAAAATACTCATACCTCATACCTCAGAGGGCAGCCTTGTCGTACTCCACTTGTGATTAGCATTGGCTCTCGCTGGTTATTTTAATCTGTTTTTCCTTATATAAATGTTGTATTACACGTGTTAAGTGTAGCGGCATGTCCTTAACACATTTTTATAGTTCTTGTTTTCAATAGCTTTGTTATAATCGATACAATAGTAATTATCGATGTCGTTTCATGCTCAAATAAAAAACTTTAACAGCGAATATAACACTCAGTTTTAGAAAATATGTAACGTTTTTACCTTATTTCGACGGAAGAGATGGCTGCATCGACAATACTGCATGCGTTTCTCATTTGTCATGCTCAAGCCATTACAAGTTATTTCGCTGACAGTTCAACTTTCATTATAGTATGCTGATTAACAGTTTCCGTCTTATTACAAATTGCACTGTTAGAGGCTTATAAAAATAGCAAATGTTAACATCCGCAATGACATGCAATTAAAAATTGTTACAGCCATCGTTACATACACAATTTATGCACGTTTATCTTCAGTGTGTGCCACCTATTCTTTGTACTAAATGAATTAGAGAAAAAGGCTTTAACAGGACTATATCTGAATATTTGGCAAATAATCCTTTCTGTGATGCCCATTAATAATTTTAATAGTAATATGATTTTAAATTGTTTAAACCTCTAATGGTTCTATAATTTTAATCAGTAGCATGTGCTAACACTATCAAGTGTTTCCTGACTGTACGCTGCAGGCTATGAAAGCTAATGGAATATTTCATATTGCACTGCAGCAAATAGTTATTTTATAAAAAGTGTATATTGCTTTAGACGTTGGCATGAACGATTCGCTCATACAACGTTTTATGCAATCCTAGAATTATAAATTCATAACGAATTAAATATTACAGAATTCTGTATTGAAAAACGGTACTACGTGACAATAAACACCTTGATAGCAATGGCGATCACATTGAGAAATAAGAGTAAGGCACTGTAACTTTGTAAATAAAGTTTTGCTTTAGTTATTATTTAGTTATGCGAAATCATTCGTTACTTTCTGGATGACCTTCATTGTTATGTGGTAATTGAGAACAGTGTGAAGCAAATATTAATTTGCTGTTATTCATTTGCGTACTTGCTAAGAGTAGTATGTTTTCAGGCTGGTTAGTACCTCCAAGTAAACGTGGCACACCCAAGCCACACGTGTTTATTTTCCCTGAGGTGGCGGGTCAGAAGGCGTAACGTTCAGTGGGCAAGTTTCGCGGTAACGAAAGCTGTATTGGAACTGAGCTCGACTGATCTATACAATATCAATGACCTCACACTGCCTAGGCCAGAAGGTCTTTAATGATGCATGAAAACGTGGAAGCAAAACGGATAGTTATGCCAGACGTTACCAACCCACTTGATTTTGTTCCGTAGCAAATAGGCTTGCTCCGGGCATGCAGTGGATAAACACCTAACAGCAGGGACTATTTCTTTTCCTTGTAGAGTGTGTCGTGTATCAATTTATAATGTCGGGAACAGAAAGCAATGCAACACTCAAGCCATCTACTTCTACGTTTATGACTGCTTAGGAGGAATCTTTCTTATTTAGGGGAAGTGGCGGAACATGTGTTTATTTTTCGGAAAAGTTTTGTGCACAGAAAATTCAATTTGCGATGTTATTGCAATCCATGCACGTGAGTGCGACAGATGGAACGTTTCTTTTGAATTGCGTTTATCAAATATCTAGTCATATTCACTACTATAAATGTGAAAGTTTGAAATTAATTCTCATACTGTTGGCGTTACTTGCAATTACAATGGCTTTAACCAACTTAAGCAGCGTGTTTTATTACTTTAGTACTTTAACAATTTTCATGAATTTTTGCAATTATATATGTTACGCCTATCAACTCCATCAAATCTATGAAAATATGAAATGTGCATATCCGAAGTATAAATACTAACGCAAAAGACATAAAAGGAATTGTTCTATCAATCTAATCCTACAAAGGCTTATTAATCCTTGAAAAGTGGATTACGTATTTCAAATGCAAAATATTGCATACTGCCACAGCGCTGAAGGAATTATGTGTATTTACTTTTCGCACAGTGGTCGCGCAGTGCACAATAGGCGATTCGTAGGAGCATCGAACCAATTTTCTCTTTGCTTTACTCAAAGTGCAACCAGTTGGTGACGCCTCGTCTATACTGACAGGCATTTTTTATTTCGCGGTGCAATGACCATGCAAAGAAAATCGGGTAATAAATTATGCGATTGCTTTGTGACAAAACTTTTAGACAAAGAGGAAAAGCATTTAACATACCTAAGTGAATACATATTAAGGTACCATTTATCAAAATATCTATATCCCTAACATCCTGTATGAAACTAACGAGTAAAATGAATGTCCTTGACAGCTCTAGTTTCTGCTGTTGAACAGTCAAGTCCTTCGGAATACACTAAATTGGAACTCGTAACAGGGAGATTTCGATTACGAAGTGAGTGCTATTTATTATCTTTAGAAGACTACGTTTGAGTGTTCGCATTCTACTCAAAATGAGACACTATAAATATCAAGTGGTTAATTACCTTTGTGTAAGTGTATATATTGCTAAAATTCAAGACTATATTACTGCCAATGTGGTATATTCTGTTGTGTAAACCTGGGGATAAAGGTTAGATTCTAGTTATAAATATGACATTACAATATTTAAAAAATTAAATAGATTCTGAAATAATTGTAATAGATTATACATACCAAGCAAGCTGAAGTCTACAGCTTCTTCAGGTCTGTGTAGAAGCTTTTATACAGCGTTGTGCTCCAGTTCTTAAGAGCTGTAAAAAAAATAAACGTGTTAACACTGTCCATTTGGACATACAAGGAAGGTATGACTATGTATATTCAGTTAGAAAACAAAGAGCTATAAAAACTGTATTTTGAGGTGTTTGAGTGGCAAAAATAACATTTATTTCATAAAATTAACTGTTATTTTTCAAAATTTCAACAGGAAAAATATCCAGTACTGAAATCGAAATAAACCTTTGAGGTCCCTTACTTCCAAAATAGGCATTTTATATGTATTTTAGCGAGAGAGAGAGAGAGAGAGAGAGAGAGAGAGAGAGAGATTGAGAGAGTATACCTATAAAATAAAAGTGGAAAGAATACAAACTGGGTATTTTTATGGGTTGCATGGAATCGGCAATTTTTCGAGTATCCCAAAGGAAAAAAATCCCCCATCCCCAAGAACCCATCAAGTGAACTGTTTTCGCTGCTTTATTTTACAACCGGGTTGACTAAAGTAGTATAAGTTTTGAGTTATTTCCATACTATACAAATATGCAGACTTTTCTGTACGTATCTCGTGAGCTATCGATGTATAATATATGTAAAAACACACTTCTGAAAAGGAAAATTTAATTTGATGTATTCACTTGACTTTCTTCACAGTGACAAGTTCACGTATATCTGTGTGTGTGCGTGCGTGCGTGGGGGGCCGCGCGCGAACGTGCCTCCCCCCCCCTTATAAAAATGGATACCTCCTTCAGTGTTTCGTTACTCATGTGACGAAGAAATCGGTGATAAAAGTTTCACCTTACTTTGTTGAAACTTATAAAAATTGATTTGATTACTGAGCTACTTTTAAAAGTTTAGCAGTCAAATTATTGAAGAGATGATGATTTCCTTTTGTATAATGTAGAAAAACAGTCATATTTTCCTACCACAAATTAAGTGTTTTGAAGTCTTCCCAGATATATCACTTTTATTAGTTGCATAGGTTTTTGAATTTTTGTCGTATATGCTCACAAAATTGTTATATTTGAGTAATATTTTTCCTAAAAGTGCTGACAATGGCACCAATATATTGATTTAACTGGTGGAGAAATACTTGTGAAATTAATAGAAGCGTTAATGGGGTAGTATACAATAAACACCTTGGTAATATCTGATCTTGTCATTTTCTTCCACCCTCAGATCAAAAATCATTTTCACTACAGCTTCAAGTAAGTGTTGTTAAAACATATTTGAACTATTTTGGCTAAATAACTCGCATCAAGAAGCAACTTGAGGTCAAGGTTGCAGACAAGACTTCCACTCAATAAAATAGAGATAAATCCCAAATACTTTTTCTACCAACTTAAAATGAAGTGAAAGTACTTCATATTTTAAAGCTTTCTCCACAAATTAAAACATTTTAAGTACGCTTTATTCGTAATTTTCACATTTTTTTTCATCGGGTTTTATTTGTAACAAATGAACAAATAATAACAAAAGTGATTATACCATAAAATGAATGTGTGAAGAAATTCAGAACATGAATGATTGAAGATGGAAAATGAAGGCCAGTAGCGAATAACTGGGTTAGTAGATAAAGGCCGGATCTTTTCGAAAACGAATGTTATTTCATTTACCAAATAGGGTTATTTCAAACACTTAAATACTTTCTCCCTTGAGCAAAACATGCTGTCTGTAACAGCCTAGCAATGTGATTCAATACGGTTTAAGAAGTCATATTAATCGCTAGAACGAAATAAGCGCGATAACACGCTGCTTTCATTTTCCGGATGTTAACAACTTGCGAAGTGTTCAAAGAACTTCTGAAGGAACGATTACCGCACTCTTTCCACTTTGAATATACAGGCTATTTCAAAACTAAATCGTTTTTCAGTGAGACAAGAAGGTTATTTGTAACAATAAGTGAATCATTTGGATATATTTAACAGCAAGTTCTTCTTGATATTTAAAATAAGTTGTGGTTTATTACTAGGCTAGCTATAAAATGATTAGGTTATTAAGTACAAGATATACACGTGGTTAGGGCCTACGAGAGAAAACTACGAGAAATCCTTGGTCAGAGTGTTCGGCCCCAGGAATCAAACCCAGAACCTACCGAATACCAACCTCGCACGATATCTTAAACTATTTGTTAAAGCGCTGTCAATTGCTGGCGTGCTGGAATTAAGTCCTACCGGGTCTTAGCGCTAGTGAGTTTAATGCATTACGTAATTGTTAAGTTCAGCAAACCCCTTGTCTTAAACGGGAGTTACAGAATTGAGCCTTGGACTGCATGCATTGCCAACTTGTAAACAGGTTAATGTACTGAACGGCGCAGAGCTGTTTTCACCAGGGCATTTTGTGCGTTCTTTGCACGCGAGATGGGAGTAAACACCGATCACAGAATTTGCATGGTGCGGTGCTACTTCCGAACTATCCGCATATGTGCTGAGATTGCGAGGTTACGAGACAGTTTACGAGACGCAAGCAAATGTTACAAATGTAAATATTTGAAAGGTACGATAAAAGGCCCTTTTCACTAAAGTGACCTCGAAACTGTTGATATCCCCCCTTCTACCTATCGCTCGCTAGTCCTTTGCAAGAAACAATGCCTGATAAACTCGCTACCTTGTATTGGCGCCATGTGCGGATAAACGAATGGCGGCAAAGGCCGAATAAATCTGAAGATCCTTTATAACCAACTGAGTAACACGCATGTTACCGCCGGGTCACTATGCAGGGTACGGTAGACTAAATGTTCTTCATTTTAAAAGTGGTTTGAGATGATTCCGTCCAATACTTTCTACTTTTAATCCTGTAGAATTCACCATCAACAAAAGTGTCCGAATATTTTCTTAATTTCTCTAGCAGGTATACACATAATAAGTAGAGAAGGTATTTTATTCCACCCAAAAAAAACCTGTGTGTGCGCGTGTGCGTGTGCGTATGTGTGTGTGGGAGGGGGGGAAGCACAACTGAAAAACGAAAAGTCCGTTAAATAATAAACTTAGTATTTAAGTTTAATATATTTCAAAGATGTGACAAAAAGATTTTCAGAAAAATTCCACCACCCCAAACTATCTTTTAATAGGACCTTTTTTCGAAATTTTCAGTTTTCTAAAAATGGCATTAACGATTATGATTAAAATACCGTATATTAGTTTGTATGCATGGAAAATAAAACGTGTATACTGAATTTCTTGGAAATAACTCCTCAAGTCCTCTTCATTCTGAGTTACTTTTGCGTAATTGGTAAACCGTAAGCAAACACTTACTAAATCAAAACAAAAATGTAGATCCCTTTAAAACGCAGATTTTTTGTCATACAAATTTTTACTTTTTCTAAACGTACTATGTACAGAGATTTCACCGGAAATACATGTTTTGGGTCCCCCTGAAAAAGGTTCGTGTGTGTCAAAAACGAAAAGACCGTTAAATACCAAACTTGATATCTTTCAGAGATACGACATGAAGATTTTCAAGAAAATACCCGCTCTCCAAACTAAAAATACACTTTATATGGAACATGCTTCTAAATTTTTGATTTTCTCAAAAATGGCTGTAACGATTTTGATTAAAATACTTTATGCTTAAGATATTTTTGTGACAAACGAAATGTATGTCTTCAATTCTCTGGGAATAGCCTCTGAAGAACTATTCATTCTGAATGACTTTTATATAACTGGCAAACTGTAAAAGATATACAAAAACTTGCTACATAAAACATGTAATGTTATTAAAACACACAATTCGTCATTTACATTTATTTTTGTAGAGTTAACCGTTTTAGAGATATTTCGGATAATTGGTTTCAATTTTAGCCACTTAAACTTTTCTCAAACGAAAAGGCATCTTTCTTCTTGTTTCTTTATTCCTGGTAAGCAAAGAGATTGGAATTTCAATTGATAGCATGATGTAGATAATATATTAATATTTTGAATAAAAGGTTTGTTTACCGAACAGGTAAAATACATCATGTGAATGGAACACATTAGGCTTCTTTTTCCCTTCTACTTACAAGGAAGCAAGTAATAAGTACAATGTCTGCTAATGTTTATCTCTGCTATCATAAAATAGAAGAATAAGCTTTTTAACAATATTTTGTGGCAGAGATGTAGAGAAAGTCAGTGAATGGAACACATCAGCGTTTTTGTAGAGCAAACCATTTCAGAAATATTCCCTGTTATTGGTTTCAATATTAAAATACTTAAACTTGTGTCAAACTTTTCAGCGACAGCTTTTGAAAGATTTGACTTGCTTTAGCTTATTGTAGTCTCTTGATTTCACTTCTTCTTATAAGGAACTGAATTATACGACAATTTATAGTAATGTTTATGTTGATTAACGTTATGTAGATGAAAGAATAATCTTGTGTAAGAATAGTTTGCAGAACAGCCTGAGAAAGTCATGTGAATGAATCACGTCTGACTTTCTCTAGCTCCGAATACAAAATGTACATAGTAGATAGAGAAGGTGTTGTATTCCACCCAAAAATTCGATACCAATATTTCACCGGAAATACATGTTTTAGAACCCCTTGAATAAAAAAAAAACATTTTCAGAAAAAGGTCTGTGTGTGTATCTGTTTGTGTGTATGTGGACAGCATAGCTCAAGAACGAAAATACGGTTAAATACAAATCTTGGTATTTAAGTTTGATATCTTCCAAGGATGCAACACAAAGATTTTCAAGAAAATCCCCTCCGCCGCTAGCTACCCACTAAATGTAAAAAATTTCGAAAATTTTGTTTTTCTTAAAAATTGCTCTTACAATTTTTATTAAAATACCATATATTAGACATTTGCATCACAAATAAATGTATATCTTGAATTTTCTTGGAATAGGTTCTGAAGATCTGTTAATTCTGGATGAGTTTTGCATAACTAGTAAACCGTAAGAGATAGACAAAAACCTACTGCACAAAAAATGTAATTCTCGTTAAAATACACAATTAATGTTAGACACAGTTTCTTCGTGGGGTTTAATGTTTTCAAGACATTCCTTGTTATTTGACTATCACTTTAGCATAGCACATTCCTTTAGTTGTCTTTTATTTATAAGGAACTAAGTAATAAGAACATTCTGCTACTGTTTGTCTCTATTAGTATTGTGTAGAAAGAAGAATAATCTTTTGTAAGAAGTTTGTTTGTAGAGCAGCTAGAGAAAGTCATGTGAGTGTGACACATAAGATTTTTTAGAGATGTAAAGTACCGCGTACGGCGTTTAAAACAGAAGCTTCAGGCGTTTTATATGCATCTCTGATATGATTGTCGGAGTCTGAGGTTTCCGGAGTTGCGCAAATCTAGTTACATTTCAAGTACTCGAAGTTCTACAACTGCAAGGTCTTCGAACTGTTGGTTACAATGCAATTCAGCTCCTTAGTCACGAGGTTACAAATGTTAAAGGATATGAAAGGAGAACTTCATGTCACTTTATATAATAAGGGAAAGGAGGTCGTTATGCGATTAAAAACAAAGCTGAGGTTAGGATAAGGTGATTGCATTTTAAAGAAGATTCAGATCTATATACTTTGTATGCAGAGGTCTGACTTATGCTTTTTGAAAGGAAATAACATGATAATAAGCAAATGTTGCCTGCGCGGTATTGACGCCGAATGGAAACTACTAATTTATTCAGATAGCTATGTAGGGTTATGTAATACATCCGTACTGCTACTACATTTCAAAAGAAAGATTCCATCATTTCTTGGCCTAAATATGTTTGGATTGACTTATTTTAAAATGTTTCACAATGTTTCTGCCACACTACGCTAAAACAACAAAATCTCAAATTTCCAAATATCATGGTTTGAAAATCGGAAGGAACAGAAGAGATGAAAATAAATTAGGTTAGCTTTAGGCGCGGTATTGCTGTGGTTGGAAAATTGAGATTGAGCAAACAGAGAGGATTAAATGGCGAAAATAACTAAAAATGACAGTTTTTATGGTCTTATTATTAGGAATATCCTATTAAATTCCATATTTGACGAGTGCAGATGTCCCTTCGTGCGCTAAAAGAGTTGCAGAACTCGATGGGACTATTTTCAATCAAAACTCGGCAGTGGTGGGGTGGCAAGAGCGATGGTGAACTGCTCACCGTCTCCGCTGATAATCTCTCGTCAGTCTTTCACTGGTGGGTTTTAACTTGAGTTTTGTGTGTGTTTTAAAATGGTATTGCATGTTTCATTTTGCACTGCGAATTCTGCACCGGACGGCGCAGTGGTGAAGTGGTCAGACCGCTCGCCTCTCACCAACACTTACAGGGTTTGATTCCAGGGGATCGAATATTGAATTTTTGGTGGTCAAAGGGGTGTCTGGGCGGCATTTCTCCTGGTTCTCCGGTTTCACACGCCATTCATTCCACCAATTTCTCCATCTTCATTCCGTTCATCCATTTAGCCTTCATTTCATAGCAACCTCTTTCTTACTCTCACCTGGCAAAGAGCCGATCCACTGTTCCGGGTTCCTCACTCTGCTTTAGTGTTCTTCTGCACCTTAACAGGCTTCTGACTCTAGCCATTCCTGTGTAAATACTACCTAGGAGGAGCGTAAAATAAGGAACAATTCTGCATCACTTCAGAAAAACTCGTAACTACTACACATTTAGGAGTAGGCGGTTAAACTTTTACTGTTGTGTGATTAAACCATCTTGTTCCTTTCCCTACATTTGTTTATACATTTGCTTTCTCCGTTTTTTCTTCTAACAGTTTTCTTTTTAAATGATATTTTCTAGTATAAATGGTCCTTTTCTTAGAAATTATTGAAAACAACTAGATTGAATTTTAGAAGTATAGAAACAACTGTAATTTCTGTTGCGGCTCTTATGTTGGTGTTAATAATGTGATTATTTAAAACAACATGCTGATACGTTTTAATCGAAAGATGCATAATTAAAAAAAGAATCATATTTTCTATAATACAGACCCGCAGATAATTGACAGGCTAATACAATGCAGACCATTTTTCATAGTGTAAAGTTGTGTTGCTCTGCTATGCGTTCAAAATGCTCAGCAGTTTCTGCTTTTACCACCAGAGCGATAGTTAAACAAATGAGGGATGCTATAGTGGGAGCTTCAGGAGCAGATTAAAAGCTCTATCTCGGAGATGTTAAATCTATTAAATTCATGATCAAATTATAAAATTCAGGTTTTGGTGAATCAGTCTCTCATCCTATGAGGGAGGACATGACTTAACGTATATAGCTCCCTCTAACGAAATAGTGGCGAAATGCGGTTCAAAGTTTTGAAAAGCTACAAACTACTATTTATTAAATAAAACAAAATACAGGTATGCATTAAATGACAAAACAAAGTGATTTATGCATTAATATTATTGCAATAAATGTTTGAAGCACAAAATGTATTATACATTTTATATTACTAAATTGAAGAAATAAATACTATATCGTTTACGAATTTGCAGGAAACATGAAGGGACACGGAGTGAAATTTCAAATTTCTGTATTTCTCTAGTTTTACTATGATTGCATTGTTATATTAGTATGAATACTAAATGCCATTTAAGTTGGATAAATACTTTGGAAGATATATTTCATACGCTTTATGTTGTATAATCAAAATGTCCCAAGCGCCTCAAATTTGAGAAAATTGACCGGCACTTTCTGGGTTTCAGCTTTGAACGACATATAGCAACTTTAAAGCAGAATATTTAAACTTTGATTACATAATATACATATGTATATTTCTTTATTTATTTTAAAAAGATTAAAGTTTTTAAGCTCTCAAATTAATCACCTTTTCATTCAAATATATTTTTTGAAAAATATAATCATTTTCCCGTAGTAAATTACAGCAGGTACTTCTGCACATTCTAGGAAATGTTAGTTGTATTTAAACGAAAACTAAGGCGCGTGGAGCATTTTGCAGGTGTGAAAATGTAGTTTTGATAAAGACGCTGCTTTATAAAATGGTATAATAAGAAATCGGTGTATTTTATGATCTCTTTTAATGTATGTAGAGCCCTAAGCAAGGGGAGAGCAGCTGCATGTTGATTTTCTGTGTATGCCCAAAGGTTCCAACAATTATTTGTAATAGAAAGCAATTTTCGACCTTTTGGCCCGATTGTGGACAAAACTTCACGTTGTGTACCTTAAAAACAACTCAATTATTAAAGATTTTACATGAAATATCATATTGCTTCAATTGACGCCATTGGCTTATTAATTGGAGCCAGGGATTTTATCCCATGCTTTTTGCATAATTTTTCCAAAAATATAAATTAAAGAATTTATTGAAGCAGTGGCCCTCAATATTATAAAAGTGTCACTAGATTATAATGAAAAATCATTTCTGCGGTACGTAAACTAATTTTTCCCATATACAAATTTGGTCAATTTAGATTAGGAACTTTTCAAATATATATAAACTATAATTATTTTCAAGTCGTGTTGTATGTCGTTGCCACAGTTGTTTTCGTCGTAATATATTGGTAAATTCAGCTTCCCTCAATTGGAGCCTACACAAGGAAAGGCTTAAATACATAATTGTAAACAACGAAAACAACTGTTGCAACGACATATAACACGACCTGAAAATAATTATAGTTTATATATATATATATATATATATATATATATATATATATATATATGTATATATACTTTATTTGAAAAGGTCCTAATCTAAATGGACCAAATTTGTATATGGGAATATATATAATATAATATATAATATAATGACTGCCTCTCCAACCTCTAGAGAGATAGAAAGACAGAGAGATAGAGAGAGAGACAGACACAGAGAGAGTGAGTCCAATTCCAGCATATTTGTATGCCACAATATTAGGTCAAATATTGCAGAAGGCATCTCGTAATTTCGCACAGCAGTATTACACCACTGAGTGGAACGCTTGCTTGTGTGTGCAAACAGTAAATTAGAAAGGTTGGAGTGGCAGTCATTTGGCACGCGATGTCAAGAATGCTCACGCCTGATAATAGATGTTGAGATTTATATCGGCGCCTGCGCCTGCACAACCCTCCTCCTCCTCCTCCTCCTCCTCCTCCTCCTCCTCCTCCTCCTCCTCATGCCTTTCGAACTGCTATATTAAGTATATAACATCCTTTTATCCAGAAAACAAACGAATATTTCTCCCAGGTTTCTAAATCTATGAGCTTTCAAACAGAGTGACTCACTTTATTCATTTATAGTAAACTTAGTGCGCTCCTTTTCCTTTTTGTTCTCTGCTATTAGATGTTTATCCCTAAGCATTTACTAAGGAACAGGCAGTTAATGAAGCATTATGGCTGTGAGGGATAAACATTCAAGCAGTTGTGATAACCTAACGGAGAACTGAGGAAAAATCAGATGTATTAGATTCACATAGCTTTCTATACTCATTATCGTTATTTTATATTTACAGGGTAGCCCTTGTGAACTAGTACATTTTTATTTGGCTATATCAGGTTTAGCGTATATTTGTACCAATATAACTTAGATGTAACTGTCCTTTACACATTGCCAATATTGATAAACACAAACACAAATGTATTTCTTATACCACACAAGTTTATCATTGGCGATGCATTGCTGAAGACGTTCACGGAAGTTCCTCATTAGGCTCTCAATCCTTTCTGGCCTTTCGTAGCGGTCGTTGAAATAAAATGCGTTGTAGTCTCATCTTGCTGAAACCATAGCGCGTTTAGAGGCAAGGTCCTTGCTGCTGTGGATTGAACCTCTTGGAATTGAGTCACTGCTCGGCAATTTTCTTAAACAGCCTTTGGCTCAACAATTCTAATACAATGTCCAATAACACACAATACAGCAATCTTTGGGCTACCCTGGACATTTTTATAAACGATCTGCGGGTGTTTGTCCAAGTACAACACTGGCCAACTTTACAACTAATCTGAACGACATTCCATGTGCGCCAAATTAAATGTGGAGACGGCGCGAGAACATTTATATCTTAGCAGGGTTGCCAATTGAAAACGTACTATTTTCTGTAAGCCACTCTGTATATAATCGCCCTTCGTGGTGTAGTGGTTGCCATGTTAACCTCTAAAACCCAAGATTGCAGGTTGAAACTTGGCGGAGATTTATGGATTTTTTCGGATGCAAAAATCCTTAGCTTGGCTTCCTTTGGAAGGGATGTAAAGCCGATGGTGCCATGTAATGTTTATTTACACGTAAAAGAACCCCATATCTTGAAAGAAGGAGGTTCTTGGAAAAATTTCCCGCCATTTCGTGTTCATAAGTTGTGATTTCGTCCTTCAGTGTCATCTGTAGGTTACGAGCTATCCCTTGTCACTATAGTAACGAACGAAATTCACATCCGACCATGGAAACATCGTAACGATGCTCTTTGCTCCACTTAGGGGATACAGGAACTACTACTGTTGCTGTTATTGTTGTTGTGTATATACGTGTACAAACTTTTCTTGCAAATACCTGTTCCTTTATCTACTTAATTTAGATAAACGTTTGCATACATATCTGCAGGCTTATTTCGTTTAAAAAGCTGTAGAACAATGGGAATAGTGATAGTCAAATGCTGGCTTTGAAATTTCATACTGTTTACATGACATGACTGGAAACAACGGGAAAATAACAGCAGTTTGACAAAAATAATGTAAGTTTCAAACCAATAATAATGGATACCTTAGAAACTACTGATACCACAAAAATTATTGGATATACATTTTCAGTTTTAAAGAGATCTAAACCTTTTGTGTAGTACGTTTTGGTCTATCTCTTATGGTAAACTATTTATTAGAAATTATATGCTATTTCTTCCGAGTGCATAGGATTTCGCAGCACATTCCCATAAAATATAAGATATACATTTTGTATACGAAGAAATATCTTAGTACGGTATTTTAATCAAAATCGTTTTAGCCTTTTTTGAGAAAATGAATACTTCTATGTAATTGGTACTTTGTGTGGAGAGGTATTTTCTTGAAAATCTTCATTTCGCATCTTTGTACTAATATAGCCCGTTTTCAGCTTTTCGGACATTCGTGTTCTAGCTATGCTGTACACAGAAACATATGGACCTTTTTCTAAAATATTTTGTTCAATGATCTCAGTACATGTAATTTTAGTGAAGTGTTGATAACGCAGTTTTTTTGGTAGTGTTTAACGGCCGCTTTTACTACTTGGTGGCACCGCAGGCGATGACATGATGATACATGGAATGAAGATGGGGCACCGGTAGAATGCGATAGCGGGGGAAACCGGAGGACCCGCCCCGCCGCTTTGTCCACCATAAATCTCGCATGCGGTTGGTTGGGATCGAAACCGGGCCGTCTAGGTGAGAGGCGAGTGGTCTAAACACTCGGCCACGGCGCGGCCAACACTTTTTGGTTGGATAACAATAATTCCCATCATATAAGATATAATATTCGTATTATACATTACTTCTTCTATTAGTGGTAGGAGATATAAAATAAAGAAAAAAAAAGTTAAATGGTTAAAAAATAACTTAATAACTTCACTGTACCTACTGCGTTATAACTAATTTTAAGTTATTCAACAACATAACGGTTGTCAGTAACTCTCTTCTTCACGCATTTATACCCTCCCAAAGGCATTTACATTAAAACCTGTACTTGATAAACTTCATACTTCCGTTGCAGCTGTCATTTAAAATAGACTCTCACATGCTATGTTCACGGTCAGTGCCCACCAAGCTTTTGAGCGTTATGGAAGCAAGATTCTGCGCATCGGTAAGTTGTGCAGGGGATAACTTCACTGGATGAAATACTCTTTTACATCAAGACGTTTCATCATGTGCACTTTGCATGAGCTTCAATTATGGCATGGTCTTCCGGCCATTCACATTTCACTTTCATGGCTATGTTGTAATCCTTGGTGAATTTTACTATCGCTGCCATGTTCACAGGTTGACACTAGCGAAGATGAACAAGGCTATGCCGTCGGCAAGGACCACATCCTGAATGGAGGGCAATTTAGAATGATCTGAATACAGCTTAGTCAAGGCTTAATCTTTTACATCCTTTAGGAGCGAGTCTAATGTCATCGGTTAAACGAGCGGGATGGCTCAGGCGGTTTCGCGTGGCACGCATTTGCGAGGTCGCGAGATCGACCATCCGCTCTGACTTGGGTGTTTCGTCGTTTTTCTTTGTAGTTAGGTGAATTTTGGGGTGATTTTTCAAATTCCACGAATTGCTCCGGTTCCTTATTCCCCATCATTTCATTTTACATCACCTTTCGAGGTGCGGGGTTTGATCGGGTATTTCAGTGGTATGTGTTGCGCTGCGGAGATGCGCTATGCAACTGTTTTCTCATTTGGTACGGAACCAGGGCAGTTCCGACCTGTTTATTGTGAGGAGCGTTAGGGGCCTGTAGGAGTGTCTCCAGCTGTGAACTTTAGGAATCCCACAAATCCGCACTTGCCACTACTTGGTCCGTGTTATGACCCTTCGGAACTTTCATCTCATCCCTTCCTTCTGGAGGTTGCATACGGAATAATAGGCATTTGGCTGTAGTGCTTAAGTCCTCCTTTGCCCCTTGCGAGAACAAAGCATTAGTTGACTCGTAAAATGTTTGTTTATTATGCGTTAAAAGTCTCGCGTTGCTGTTCTGACATACAAATCGCTCGTGACTCGCTTGCAATTGTCTCGTAACTCACTCACATTTATTTGTTGCCATCTCTTGATTGTCATCTGTTGTAAGAAATACACATTATGTAATATTACAGAATTTAACAAAATACAGGTGGCGAACTTTCTCGAAGAGTAGCCAATCTAAGGTTGCTTCCAATGCTTCGCCGACGATTTCACGCGGGCTTGGCTAACAACGCCGTATGGCGTGTTCAGACATCCCTACCTGCATTAAGAGTTGCAGAACTCAACGAAACTGTTTAAAAAACCACCAGTTTAGAGTACTGGCGAGAGTATTCTGTTTTACCCGTCGCAATGAGCGGGAACTGCTCACCTCCTCCGTTCATAACCACGACTGATAAAGCAAAAGTCACGCGGCCAGTTCTCCAATTATAAGGTTTAACTTGAGATCAGGACGCTACTGACCTAGCAGTTGAGCGTCCTTGGACAGCAATCATCATCACTTAAAATAGTGCCGTTGAGTTTTTTAACTCCTTAAACGCACGGAGAGATATGTCATCACGTCAAATACCTGACATTTGGGACACCTGGTATTTTGTGGGTATAATCTGTTGTAACAGATTTGGTATGTACGGGATTCTGAGCATGAAGCAGGCATTAACTTTAACCAGGCATAGGAATCATTAATCAGTTTCCTTCAAGTTGTCCATACTCAAACCATTATTTCAACAAAGAGTACAAAACAACAAAGGGTAAGGTCATTGATAGGCAAAAAATGTAAATGGCGTTTTATTTATGGACGCTCTTTAAATGCTGTGGTTCTCAGCGTGAAATATCGTTTAATTTTGCTCAGAGACTTCTCTATCAGGCTTGAGGTTCCTTTACGTGCCGTAAATCTACGATACAGGACCAACGGCTTTACTTCCCTTCCGAAGGAAGCCATGCTAAGGATTTTTACGCCCGAAAAAATCCATCGTCGTCCACCGGATTTGAACCCGCGACCTTGGGTATATGAAGTCAGCATGGTAACCATTACACCATTGATAGGCAGCTACAACCAGTTCAAATGATGATGTATGTATACGTTAAAAGACTGTACAAGGTTTGAGGGGGGGGTGGTTTGCTACTTCAAACGTCCCTGCCTATAGTGCAGTGACAGTTCAACCTTATTTCCTTTTGTCCAGGCCTTAATGCTTAAGAATTCCTAAGCCTGACTATAACAAACGACTATTTCTGAACAGCTTCCTCATAACAATGCAATCTAGATATCAAATGTTATTTTATTTCTCAAGTAGGTTTTGGTTATTGACGATTTCGACATGGAAAACAAAGATTTGTTATTAAAAGCTTGCCGCTACTAAAGAGAGATCCATAGTGATCCTTGATAGCCAACGCGCTGTCTCAGCTGATAAGAGTGTGTCTGCCTCTCTGCCAATAGATTCATGCTACGTTAGCAATGATGTCATCATTGTTGCAAGATATAACGAACATTTCTCAATGTAATTTGGCGCCGAGTAATCGTAATGTAATTATAAATATAAGCAATGACAATGACACTGACTTTGACTTTAGAAACAACGATGAAGATGAAGTTGGTGATGAAGATGGTTCAGGAGAGGAGTCCTGTCAAGCGACTCAGAGGTTTGGTGCTGTAGCCGTAGACGGGACGAAGTGGCAACAGAGTGACGGAACGACCACGAGGTAAGGCAACTGTCTGGGATCACTATGGAACTCTCCGTCTTTAGTGGCCATATTTGTTTACATTTTCGTTTTGGCATTTTGTGGCGTGAGGGATTGGAATTCTGAGTACTAATCTCTGCATACACACACACGCACACACACGTGGTGTATGTGTAACAGAAGCAGACAACTTCAGATATTTTGAGATTATTTCAGGTTGTAATTTGCGATACAGGGATGTTAAGTGCAGCAAAACGCTAGAATCGGGAAAGGCGCAAGCTGAAAGGCGTATTACATGCTAGGTTTTGACTGAATATTAATAAGAAATGCTGCTTATGTGCAATTTCTATTTATATTGCAAGCTGGGACGATTGTGTTGTTAACATTAGGACGGTTCCTTAAGTGTTATGTTAATTTTAGGACACAGTTAAGTTTGGCTATTAGTCGAAGCTGGGATGATTGTATTTTGTTAACTTCGAGACGCTCAGTTAACTCTGCTGGAGCGATTGTATTATTTAACTTTAGGATGGTTGGTTGGTTAAATTTATTGGCAGTCGAAGCTGGGTTGATTATGTTAACTTTAGGATGCTCTATTAAGTCTGCCTGCTAATCGAAACTGGGACGATTGTGTTATGTTAACTTAGGATTGCAGTTAGGACTGCCTGCTAATCGAATCTAGGACGACTGGGCTGTTAACTTTAGGACGGTCGGTTAAGCCTACCTGCTAGTCGAAACTGGACGATTGTGTTATGCTAACTTAGGATTCGCCATTAGGTCTGCCTCCTAGTCGAAACTGGGATCATTATATTAAGCTAGCTTTATGCATAAATAAATAAAGAAAGAAAGGGAATAAGAAGAAAGAAACAGAAATATCTAATGTGTTCCATTCACATGACGTTCTCCATCTTTCCTGCAGACTTATCTTTCCTTATTTTTATCTACATCATGCTAATCAAGATAAACATTACCAAAATGATCTTATCATTTAAAGCAAGAGTTAAATATTTTAAAAGCTGTCGTTATGCGAGAGTAATTGAAATTCGATTCTTTTTCCGAAGCTAGGAGTAAAACAAATGAGATATGAAACTGGTGAGGGTTTCCTGTTTGAAAAAAATCAAGTATTAAACCAATAACATGGAATATTTCTGAAATGTTAGCTTTAAAAAAACGATTTGACCATATGTTATGTGGTTTCAACGGGATCTACAATTTTTGTGTCGTAATTTGTATCTATCTCTTACGGTTTACCAGTTATACAATAGTCATTTAGAATGGAGGGGTCTTCAGGGGCTATTTGCAAGAAATTCAGGATATATATTTTATTTGGCATGTAAACATACATAACGTAGGGCATTTTAATCAAAATCGTAAATTTCGAAAACTGTTTCATGTCAGGGGTGGTTCGGGGTGGGTGGATTTTTCTGAAAATCTTGATGTCGCATTCTTGGAAGATACTGAACTTTAATACGAAGCTTGGTATTAAATGGAATATTTGTTGTGTTATGCTGTCCAGTCTGTCTCCTCTCTCTCTCTCTCTCTCTCTCTCTCTCTCTCTCTCTCTCTCTCTCTCGCACGCACACACACACATGGAGCTTTTTTCTCAAAATGCTCTTTTAGATTCATGGTTCCTCAAAACATGCATTTCCGGTGAAATATCCGTATCGAACTTTTGGGTGGAATACAATACTTTCTCGACCTACAATGCATATTGTAAATGCGTGCTAGAGAAAGTAAAAAGCGTGACTTAATTCATAGTTGCATAGTTTGTCTTACACATGATCAGTAGTGGAGATCGGCATTTCTAGTTGTCAGTCATTCAACGGATATGTTTAAAGAAACGCGCAAGAAAGCATTGGTTCCTTAAACACTACAATTTAAATATATAGCCTTATATCCTTTCTCATAGCATTAATTTCCTCTCTCCTGATGGCCAAATTCTTTACACCTGTAGATCCCCCCCCCTGCCACTGACGATTTTTAACTTGAAATAGCCCCGTTGAAATCTGCAACTCTTTTAATGCACGAAAGGATATCTGCACACGCCAAATACGGGGCCCCTCCTTGTTTTGATCTATTGCTTCCAATATCATCAAATTACATCCACAGTGACCTTTTCACTAGGTGGTAATTTTCTTTGAATTTTGAAATAATATATTGAAAACTGGCCTGATTTTGTGTAGTTTATCATTTACATGTTCTGTGCAGGTGAAATGAAGGAAGCGCAAAATTGAAGTACTTGTTATTTAACATACATTTCCCAAATAATGGAGCATTTAGCATGTCATCTGTAGACCAATATATGTGTAATGTAGGTTTACGAATAACACCCATGAGCGTAATTAGACCAAGTAGTCTCTAAATCTCGTTCATTGTTACTTCTGTCCACTTCTGAATTATTCTATACTTAGCCCTAAATTGCCTTTAGAGGGCAGGTCTTCCTTCATCATACTCGCATACACATTTGTTTCCATAATAATGAGACACTAAGTCAGCAGTAAAACATTTTTTGAAAATGTCAATTGGTTGGCCGTAAGAAGTCAGCTGAGCCTGGGGTTGTACACCAGAAGCTGTGCACGTGCAGATGGCTTATTTGTGTTGCAGTTACTTTGACCACTCCACAATGTTGATTCTTCACTAACACCCGAAAGAAGAGAGTCATTTTCTTTCTTACTGCTATGTCCTCAATATCCCCTCAAACTCTGAAAACTCGCCATCAATAAACAAATTGCTGCCATACAGCAAAATATCCAACATTTCTGAAGTAGTTTAAGAAGTCTGTACACTTCCCATGCGAGCTAATTTATTTGTTACATTATTATTTGAAGCTATGGTTAGCACTGATATTTAATAACTTCAAGTGTGCTTTTCAATTAAATCCCGATAGCTAAAAGAAATTACTCTGAACCCCAAGGCAGTCTAAATAACTAAAAAACCGAGTAAAAATAGCAACTTCAGGACTATCATAAATTTGGGTTGTGACATATTCTATGGTGTAGTATACACTGTTACAGACAGAGGGTTAGCTTTCTTTGCAGCCTGGATAGTTCAAAACACACACAGTATTATCGCGTGGTAGCATAAGCCGAATCATAAAACCTTGAACCGAAGAGCACCTCTTTTAGGCATATTTAGGTATATATGCGAGTCCGACGCACAGAATGGCTATTGCTACAGAGAAACAAAATAATGAAATGTCAATTTTTTATTCATACACTCTGCATATAATGAACTTTAAACAGGTTTTGTTTCATTAAGATAACTTAATAAATATGGAAGATACAAGTATGTATTTATGAAGCAGTTTTAACCCATTTAACAATTTAAATGCCTTGCACTGTTTATTGGGTATCCATTCTCGGTTCGTGTAGGGTTTAAGTGTCCATCGCTCAAGCGGTTGAAGCAAAAATTTACCACATCGGAAATAAATCCCTGTATTGGACATTCTATGGAAATGGAGTACCTAAGCCTTGTAGTCGAAATTCGGTAAAGAAATAAAGTCTCAGAAGCGTTTTCAACCAAAAGTAGATTACGACTGCAGTCTTATCAGAGGAATCGCTGGAAAAATAAAAGCAGAAAGTGTTCAGTGCCGTCTAATTATACCAAAAGTTGGTCGTATTTGAATTAATAATTATTTCATAAATAACTATGGAAAAATTAAAACATAATTCCTGTACATAAAACAAATACCCAATAAATAACATCAACGAATACAGTAACAATGCATAAGTTATCATTCTATTGTAGGTAGGTCATTAACGAGGCGTAATGTTTAAGCAAGAGTTAACATATCTGCTGGTATGTGAGAAATCATTAGTAAAAGAAAGTTACGCTGAAAGAACAATTAGCTGGAAGACATAGTAGTGAAGGTAGTAAAGTTCCAGGAATCTCAATGAACAAGGAAACCTATTTTCCTTAACGTTCGAATCATAAAACTTACTGTACTCACAAACCTAAGGGACATTTAGAGGGTTGTTGAAAAATCACGTAAGTCATTTCGTGTTTCCGGGTCGCTAGGCGAATACTGGGGAGGTTTGTTCATTCTCCTAAACTTCTGTCCCGTCATTTAATATCCTTTCATCCAAACGGTCTCTCTCTCTTTCTCTCTCTCGCTCTCTCTCCCTCTCTCTCTCTCAGGATTGTAAGTGACAGCAAGGACTGCGGTGGTGGCACCCTTCTATGGTGGTAAACGCGCTTCGGAAATACATCTTTCGGCGGCGTTGTCTGTGGGATCCAGAGGGTTCGGGCAGATCTAGGACGCGGGCTTCTAGCGCTCCCCGCATCGAATAATGGATAATGTTAGGGACCCTCCAAGATGGTTCTTTCCCCGCGATCCGGTTTCTGCCACCCGTCGATAATACTCTCATTTCATCCTATTCTTCTGGGATCTGCCGCACAATAAGTCTATAGCGGCTGCAGTGTGAAGCCCCTCCGGAATCTCTCTCTTTCACCCACACACATGCAAGAACGTTATAAGCTCTTTGTTCTTTTACATAAATAACCAGTTGTTGACGTTTTTGGATCGGAATAAACTTTAGCAATAGGAAATTATGAGAATATAATTATTTTCTATTTTTTTTTTAATTGTCCGTAACATATACATTACGTAAAAACTCTCTATACTGCTTAACATTTGCGTTTGTGAGAAAAATTATTTGTACCATTCGGAAATATTCCATTTCACTTCACCGTCACCGAAATAACTAACAACGACGAGAAGATTACTCGGTTTTTATAAGAAGATTATTCCAGTCAATAAGCAGACAAATAAAGTGGCTGCATCGAAACTGACAAGAGAAAGTTTAGTTTAGATCCTTGAATGCCACTTTCCAAGAGCTTATAATCAAAACGCCATTCATAAAAACCTGATTGTGGTTTGAGCCGAAGTCTTGAACATCAAAACAAAAATTAAAATGAGCAGTAAACATCCATCTTGATATATAACCTAATGATAAATAATACCATGTGAAGCTTTAGTAATTATTAGAAAGACAGTTATATTTGCTTTACAGTTGATTTAGTACCAATACATGACAGCTTTTTTTAATAGCTTAATTAACGTCCATTAAATTGGTTGGTCATATCGGACGCTGTATGAAATTGCTGAAATATATAATCAAATTATCTCGGCGTATATGACGCTTAAAGTTCCTCGACAATCGTCTTCTCAGAATAAGTGAAAACTTTATCCCTGTAACTCAACCCTAAGCGAGATTCAAACTCGTGACCTGTTGAATGTGAGGCAGTCACGCTACCACCACACTACCCAGGCGGGCAGTTATTCCTTGTGAATCTACTGAGTATAGTTGCAGGTCTACAGATGCTATGTAGCCTTTTTACATCATATTCCAGGGAATGTTCGAGTTAATAACTAAATTCGGATGATTTTCAATCTGCTTCGCAAATATGCATCAACATTGTAATTGGAGCATTATTTTGAATTTTGGGTAGACAACTGAATTGAACATCACAAGGGAGAGATATTTTATCATAGTATTCAAAATTAGCACACTAATATATTTTTGTTTCTATACCACGTACGTAGTAGGCAGAAAAGGTATTTGATTCCACCAAAAATTCGATACCGAGATTCGCCAGTGATATATGTTTTAAGAGTCTCAGACTTAGAAAAAAGAAAATATATATAGTTGCGCGCACGTTCACGCACGCACGCACGCACGCACACACAAACACACACACACACGCACGCACGCACGCACGAAAAGCTTAACTAAAACTAGAAGACGGATAAACTTAATATTTATGTTCAGAATCGTCCAAAGATGAGACATGGAATATTTTTTAAAAAAAAAATCCGCACAACCCAACTACACACTAAGTGGAATAATTTTTTAATTATTTTTATTTGCTAAAATAGCAGTTTTAATTTAAGTACTATATATATCCACGAAACCAATGAAAATATACATCCTGAATTTTCTGGGAATAACCTTGAGATCTTTTTCATTTGAAAGAAATGTTATACAATCACGTACTACTGTTACATTAAGTGATAGACGAGAATGCACTGCACAGCAATAGAAATCTCTTTAAAAATTGAAATTTGTTTAAAATAACTTTTTGCGGCATAAGCTATTTCCAAGTTATATGCTATTAATTGTTCGAATTACTCAACACATTTGCCACTCTTTTCAATGTTCAGTTGTTTCTCCAGATTGTATGGAAACAGTATGGGATTTTAAGGTCAGTATATAGCGCCCAGTTCTTAAAACACTTGGCTACTGCTGTTCACTTTGCTATTTGTAACGATATGTGTAATGTAAACTGAGGCAGCAAAGGTTTATCTCAATTGAAGTGAACTAAATATAAAAATAGCCTTCATAAGAATAGTCTGTGTGCCCACTAATGAAGGAAAGAGAGTCAATAAGTGCATGCGAATGTAATACATCAGATTTTTAAATTATAGCTTCAAGAAAGAGAAACTGAAGGATAAGCTTATATTTGATATCTTTAGATTTATAGTGCAATTGACTAAATACCTCCACATAAGATCGGGTGTATGTTTTGATGAGTTGGAAAGATCTCACTGCTGGAGCAACTAGCAACGGAACCATTTCATTGTAATTCATAAAGGAAAAAAAGCCACAGAATTTCACTTTCTGAACCCTTGCACAGAAAATGTTTCTGAGGGTTTCAGAAAAAAAGGTAGTTGTGATAGTGTAAGTGGGTTAGTTTACACGGAAATAATCAGGACATAAACTCTGGCAGGCACAAAATTTACTGGTGGCTGATAGCTGAACACTATCAGGGAAGCGCGATGTTGCCACACGTTAAAGGGCTGGGTGAAATTACATGCAGTAATAAAGACAAAATGAAATCAATTTATTGGGCATTACTGTAGTGCTCAAGCAGCATAAACTTGGTGTGCATGCTAATTTAATTGGACAATTAATAGCTGAGTAGCTATTCTTGCCACCGGCCATTGAATTTTGGGCCTTCATCAAATTAATTTCTACCCACGTACCATGCCATTTGACGAATGTTTGGAAGCGCTCCAATGATATACCATCCAGAATTGAGCAAGTCAAATTCATGCGTTGAGCAATAAGGTTATTCCGCTGCCTCACCGGCTACACAGTCATACATTTTCCATCATGGACTCGTCAGAGTTATGGACTCTCATAAAACGTCCTTACTATGTTGAAGATAAGGTTTAAGGACATACAAATCGTTTTGCAAGTATTATTTGCAGCACTGTATTTCACAGAAAACACCTGACTGACGCCAAACTTGACTACAGGCTCGGAAGATGGCAAAAGCCAAACCCTGAACTGGTTATTTTAGTTTAGACTAACTTGTTTTTATGCGTACTGCTTTATTTGTCACTATTTGCACAACAAGCGCAAAAATAAATATTCTTAACACACAGGTTTACTTCAAAGCACAATCTAAAGTGTTGTTGTCCATTATTTTTACCATTTATATTGCTAACATATTTTTCATAGGAGCACATTTTCGCACTTCCGTTAAGAAATGAATCCAGATAAGAATTTGACAAGTGGTTAGACCGCTGGCATTCCTCAGTGACTTAATCTACATCTTATGGGTTGGAAGTCAGGTTTAAGACGGCCAAAGTAGCGTCGAGTGGGTTTTCTTCATATCATTCTGGTTTCTCTTGCAAATAACTCATCTCCACCATTCAGGGTAGCACAAGCAAGCACTTCAAGATGGACTCAGAGTTTCGCCTTAATGAAAGACTTGAAAGTCGTGCAGTCAGCTGCGTTAGCGTTAGAACATGTAATGCTCATCATTGCTATATCTAAGTCCAGAAGAATTATTTACCGAAAGAGTAGGTGATGAAGCGTCAATGGAGTTAGGCTTTGGCAGATGAGATGTTGAAGTCAGAAGCTTGTTAAATTTTTAATTGCGTTCATTACTCCGTTGTTATTATCAATTCATCCTGCGCCAGTCCGTCGCTTCGGATGAAATAAGCCCACAACTGTAAGGCTGGCCCCATAGCTCAGTCGGCAGAGCTTCTGCCTGCTGTGCAAGTGGTTCTGGATTCGAGTCCCTGCTGAGGATGGGGATTTTTCTTTAGCCCATATCCTTCCTAGAGTCTGGAAATGCGAATGAAAGAGTGAATTTGTGCATGATATAATGAATAAAAATTAAGAACTAAAAATCTAACGACAACAGCATACGATATGCTCCACACAGAAATGCCGCCAACAGGTCCATGAATTAAATGTGAGGTATAATGCAAAAAAATTAAGTCCGTAGGATTCTAAAGAATTTTGCCTAATAGTTGATTAAAATACGAAATATGTAGTCTCAAAATAAATTGACATCTCCTTGTGGTTTACCGAAAAACAAATAGCCAGTTGGGAAATGTATTGTTGTTTTGGCTTGTTGCAATGGTAGCTTAGTAGTTAGAGCAACTGGACGGCGACCGGGGGACTGTGGTTCAAATCCCGGTATTGTAATTATTCTTTCCAACTCCTGTTGTACACACGGCTTGTGTGGAAAAACAATTAATACTGATTGATATAACAGTTGGCTTAGCTATGAAACCTGGGACTTAAATTATTTACGGCATAATAAGTCGCCATTGGGACATGTCAGACCAAACTATTTTGGAATTTCCTTATAGAATAGCAGGAAAATATTCAAGTCAGTTGGGGAAGTTAATGTCGTGTCAAAATGTTCCTATGGTAGCTCAGTAGTTAGAGCAACCGGACAGAGACGAGGAATTCCATGGTTGAAATTTCGGCCATTACATTGAATTTTTCAATCTGACTTAACCTATCTATTCTAAATGTGTTTGAAATCGGTGCAAAATTGAGGAGCGATTCCGGAAACCTTTCACTTTTTTGGAAAACAAATACACATATTGATTTGAATTTTTTTACATGAGAGTTTATATATGTTTTATCGAGACACTTGAAAGTTGATTGCAGTCAGAACCACATTAGGGGTTGTAAACATCACAAAAAATGTTGTAATTTATCCATTACATTCCAAAAAGCTTGAGAGCTTATCTTGCAGCCGAAGTTCTGCCGGTCTCCATAACCGCACTTGCTAAAGTGCTTTGCTTTGTGCTTCGTGGCGCAGGGGATCGTGGGTTCGAGTGCCGCCTTGGGCATAGGTATTTGTGAATGTGTTTATGTATGTGTATTTGTCATAAAACAGAAAACGGCAAACAAAGAACATTTAGGGAAAAAGAAAAAGAGGAATAAGAAAATGGAAAACAGCGCCGGAGTCCCGACCAGACTCCGGAACTGTATTTTATAAAAAAGTAAAAACAAGTTTTCAGAACAGAGGCTAAAGGCTAGTTGTGTTACCTTAAAGAAATTTGGCAAGCAAATAAAAGCATAATTGCCTAAAGCTCTCCGGAAGAAATAAATAAGTTGTTTTGTTAAGATAGTCCTATATTAACTGTCATTATTTTGCAATTATTTATGTATGACTAGCAATTACCATCAAACCTATGAAAACATGTGTGGGGTCATATCCGAAGTAAATACTAATGCTAGGGACATAATATAGTAATTATTCTATAAATCATGAACCTACAATATATGTATTAACCTGTAAAACGTGGATTACGTATTTCAAAAACAGAGATAGCTGTTATTTCATCCACCGCCCAGCCGAAACATACAAAACACTACCATCCTGTCCTACAAACCGGAAGCAGATTCCTTTCCTTCTCTTCTGGCTCTACAGCCCTTGGTGAGCTTTGGCCTCCTGCACAATCCTCCTCCACATGCCTCTATCTTCTACTTTACTTTTCCACCATCGAATTCCTATCATTTTTACGTCTTGTTTTTGAACTTCCTTTTTTCCTTCTAGCGTACAATCTTCCTTTCAATATTCTTTTGTCATTCTATCTTAACTTCATTCTCTCTCTCTCTGTGTCCTAGCCATCTTATTATTTGTGCCTTTATAAATTTCAAATATCTTGCTGGTTAATTAGTTTTTCTATCTCAAAATTATATTTTGTTCTCCATTGGTTTTTATCCTATACAGGTCCAAAGATTCGTTTAAGTATTTTCCTTTAAAATCTTCGTAGTATTTTTTATCCACATTGTTTAAGGTTATGTTTCTGCAGCATATGTTACTATTGATCTTATTAGTGTTTTATAGATCTGGTATTTTGTACCAATTTTAATAAGCCTATTATTTAATAGATTTAAATTCGCATAATAGGCTGCATTTCCTCTTTGAATTCCTTCTTTAATGCACATCTTTATTTACAAGTGCTCCTTAATATCTAAATTTAGTCAAATGTTTTGTCTCCAACTACTAGATTTGAAATTACTCTTTTGCCTTTGTCTGCTGTCATTTTCAGGTATTTAGTTTTTTTCGTTTACTTTTAATCTTATTTCTTTAGACCTTCTTTCTAATTCTTCATAATCTTCAACTAACATTTTTATCTCTTGCCACAATTAATTTGTCATCTGCATATGCACATATCTGACTAGACTTAAAAATATTTTCCCTCAATATCTATTTTTGCTACTGCTCTGTGCAGGGCTATGTTGAATAGAGTCGTAGATAGTCCATCACATTGTCTTACTCCTGCATTATAATGAAAATCTGACTTAATTTGTTCACTACTTTCCTTTTGGCTTTTGTATTTTCCATTGCCATTTCTATTAGCCTTATTATTTTTGGTTGCACTTTAAAGCATTATAAGGTGTTATAGAGAACTTCTCTATTAATTGAATCAGATTCATACTTATAGTCAATAAACAAAACGCATAGGTCTATACCATGCTCATAGAATGTTTCCATTATTTGTCGTATTACAAATATCTGGTCTATTGTACTCTTTGCACTTCTAAATCCACATTGATACTCGCCTAATACATTTTCCGCATACTTTTTAACTCTATTATTTAAAATACTTGAATATTTCTATATACTACATTTAGCAATGTAATTTTACAATAATTATGGCATTCATATTTATTTTAATTTTCATATATTGGCATATTATGCCTGTATTCCAGCTTTCAGGCATCTGTTTCTTCCTCCATATATCTACTATTAACTTATGTATTGCTTTCATAATTCTATTCCCACCATATTTAATTAGCTCAGCAATTATGTCTTCTTCTGGTGCTTTATTATTCTTTAGGCTCTGTATTGCTATTTTAGCATCCCAAATATCCGGTTCTTCTTCATTCTTTCTTCATTTCCATTTTCGTTCTCTCCTTGTTCCTGATTATTTATTGTTTGCTGTTTATTTAACAATTCTTTATAGTATTCAGCCCATTTTTCCAGTATATCTTTATCTTCTCCAAGAATATTACCTTTCTTGCTTAGAAATTCTGTCATTCTATTCTGTTTCCTTGTTTCATTTGCTTTAATGCCGTATAGAATTTATTTATCTCGCTCTGTTGATTCAATATTCCTATTTTTTGGATTCGCGCTTTTCAATATTCTTTCTTTGTCTTACATATGTTATACTTCTTTTACTGTCTCCTTTATTATCTCCCGTTGTTCTTCTATACCTTCTTTTGTTCCTTTTTCATTTAATTTGCTGTTCAGTAAATTTTGATATTTCTTTTTTTTTTCTTTTTTATCTTCTATTTTTTCTCTGTCCCATCGTATGTTTGTTCTCTTGAACTTTCTCCATCTTTTTTATTCTTATTCTCAGTGTAACTAAAAAGTGATCCGAATCACAATGTGGGCTTCTACAACTTCTTACTTCTATAATTGATTATGCATGTCTTGCTTTAATTAGCACAGGATCAATTTTGTTTACTATATCAGAGCCTGGCATTTTCCATATTCCTTTATGTATTTCTATGTGGGGGAATCGGGTGCTTTTAGGATCCACATTATTTCTAACTTCGAATTGTCCAAGTAGATTACCACTTTCATTACTTATTTGATGTGTATGTTTCCCTGTCACTCCATTTAAGTAGTCTTCTTTCCCCACATGTGCATTCAAATCTCCCAGTATCACTAATGTATCATAAGTCCCTACTAAATTACTTGTATTTTCTAAGCTTTCATGAGACTCTTCCTTTTCTATCTCTTCTTTCTCCTCTATAGGTGCATATATGATAATATAGTTATATTTCTGAATTTACCTTTAATGTGTATTTTACAGATTTGTTCACTAATTGATTTAACTTCTATT
This sequence comes from Hymenopus coronatus, assembly GCA_030762935.1. Lineage (NCBI taxonomy): Eukaryota > Metazoa > Arthropoda > Insecta > Mantodea > Hymenopodidae > Hymenopus > Hymenopus coronatus. The sequence goes on from CM060900.1 coordinate 473,002,043, forward strand.
AGACGCTCTTTAATTTCCTATGAAATAATAAATCCTGTACCATTTAAGTCCAGCTTTTTAGGTCCACTATATAATACTGTACATTCTTTCTTATCTATTCTAGCTTCACCTGCCCATCTTATTTCTTGGAGCGATACCACATCTATTTTATATTTTAATATTTCATTTGCTATTTCTTTCATCTTCCCAGGTTTCAACATTGTCCTTACGTTCCAGGTTGCCAACATTAAATCATTCCGAGACTTTTTTGCAGGTTTCATAACAATAGCTTTTTTTACAAGATTAGGTTATTAACCTAATGTTTAACCCCCCACCTGGAGGACCAGGCTTCCTTATTTATGTCCCCAGGAAGCAGAGTGGTCAGGTTTTACCTCCAAACACCGGGCAGCTCAGGCCTCTCGGGGTCACTACTCCCTTTACTCACCAAGGTGAGCTCCTGAGGGAGGAAGCAGAAGTCAGTGAAAGAAATTATGGGCACAGGAAATGATAGATAGGAAATTAAATTAAATGCATTCATGGCAAATGCTTTGGAAATGACAAATCACTGTAATTATCCTTGAACATTAATTTGAATATCAACTACAAGACATTTTGAAAAAATAACTAATCCTTATTTTGCATTATAAAGTACTCGACCTTTTCTAAAATAGTTTTATAAAACTATTGAGGTTAAGCGAGCTTAAAGTTGAACTTACTTCGTTTCACCTTGTATTTCAGATTGCGATTATTTCAATTTGTTTCATACGTCAAACATATGACTAATACACAAATAAAACGTGGGTTACTGCAATAAAACTACATATTCAAATACATTTTAAGCCCTAAATGCACCATTGGGTCAAGCCATATCAGGCTTGGAGACTTCAAGGAGGAATCTCTGTTGAAAAGTGTGAACCCGTTAAATGACCTGGAGTTCCAGAAGTTTATCGGCAGAATTCCTGTGCAAAAGTAAAAATAAAATTAAAAGGAAATTCTCGGCAAGGTTCAAAGTACATTTAAATGTTAATAGACCAGTCCTATTTCGAAAGAACGGGTCGCTTAAATGGGTATATTAAAACAACTTGTTCGCATTGGGTGAAAAATAGTTGTAGGTAATGTAGGAAAGCACACAGCACTACTAAATGATCTCATTTTTGAGCAGGAATAGTCTTGTCCTCTTTCAAATTATGCTTTCTACATTATCTATAAGAAGTACATATATATCTTGAAAAGTTATAGCTAACGAAAATAAAGAAGATGTGTTTCACTCGCATGACTTTCTCTAGCGTACAATCATACTAATCTAGATAAGTATTAGCAAGATGTTCTTATTACTTAGCCGTTTTTGAGAAAATATAAATATTCAAAAATATTTGCATGTAAAGGGTAATTTGGGGTGGGAGGAGGGAGTTTCTTGAATATGTATTGCACCCTTGGGAAATACTGAACTTTAATACCACGTTTGGTATTTAGCGGAATTTTCGTCTTTGGGTTATGCTCTGCAAAAACACTGACCTTTTTATAAAAATCTTTTTCTTTTGGATTCAGGGCCTAAAACATATATTTCCGGTGAAATCTCAATATCGAATTTTTGGGTGAATAAAATATTTCTCTATCTACTATGTGCGTTTACATATGCGTAGAAAAAGTAAAAATAAAGCAGCTTCTCCTCACTCTAGACCAGAACATTTTGATTTATTTTATTAAGGAAATTCGATATAATAAAGCGTTTTTCATATAAACCGTCTCCAAATAATGACATTTTGATAGGGTATTTATTGAAATTAGTCTGCATTACAAAGCATAATTTTTATGCTGCGATGAACCAAACATAAATGTATTGTACCATATGATGGAATGTCCCGCGTTACGGCAGAGGGGTTGGAGCATGGTGCTCTGGTACCCAGCCACGGAATGCGCATGGGATCGAACCATGGAAAGCATGGTGCTGGCCACATCATATTCTGGACGATCGTCCACTTTTGCGTGGGCCTGAAGTCAGCAGTCCAGTTGGTAGTCTGTCTACAAGGGTGCAATGGCACGGATTTAAACTTGTTGTTAGTATGATGGAATAGGTTGTCTTAAAATATCATCCAGAAATGATATTAGGTACATTTTCTACCATAATTTCCATTAAACATTTTACAGTTTTTCGCAGCGCATGAAACATACATAATGTGGTAAAAAAGGGATTAACTTTAATAATATTGCACCAAATGAACCCTAGCATTTCGAGGGCAAAATATGAGTCACATTTCATGCAATGGTAATTTATTAAATTCAGGTGTAATTCTGCAGAAAATGTCTACATAAAATTTCTACACTCAGGCTATATTCTTTTATTTATACCTGCATAGAAATATATAATAAATATAATATATAATAAATAAGATGAGTGTAGTCAAAGGCGACAAAATTGAGTTTGCAGAATCATAGATAAAGCAAAACTACTCCCTGTTCACTCTTTGTGGAAGTTCCCTGAAACACATTCATTTTGAGGCGTTTAAGTATTCAGAACCGTGTAGATCAGTGATGGGCAAATGGCGGCCCATGGGCTTAACCCGGCCTGCAGGTATGTTTCATCCGGCCCGCAAATAAATATATGATTTATTCCTGTTTTAACTTCCTGCACAGATCTCATTTTAGAATTTGATGGCAGATTTCAAGATTTTGAAGAATTTCGATCACAGATGGAACTTTTCAACAATGCCATTAGATGTTAAGTAACGTGCCAGCCCGAAGATCTACAGTTAGAACTATGTGAGCTTCGATGTGATTCATCTCTTCAAACAACAGAGGCAACTGATGTTGATTTTTGGAAGCTCATTTCAAAGGAACATTTTCCGCATCTTAGAAACTGGGCTTTAAAATTCACTTCCATATTTGGTTATACTTATATATGTGAAACTGTCTTCTCTGCTATGAACTAATAAACTCAAAGCCCAGAAACAGATTATCTGATTCCATGTTATCTCATGTTCTTAAGATTGCAACATCAGAAATGGCTGTGGATTTTAAATCTTCTGTAAAAGATTTTGACAAACCTCATTGTTCTTAGTAAAAAGCAACGCTTGTTCCTTTACTGTGCATGTAATAATATTAAAAATAAAATGCTCGTAAGTTGCCTTTGCTGTTATTTTATTTTTAATATAGTTATAATGTTAATTTTCCTGGCCCTCAAGTAAGGTCCTTATTGTATTCTGGCCCTCAGTCATTACTAATTGACCATCACTGGTGAGATGATTGTGGTAGTGTCAGGTGCAGAATAAGTAAATAAATAAAATACACATTGTGTATAAATAAACACACTTATATATACCCAGCAGATAGCGAAAGATAGAGCGGGTTTTCTCCGGGTCCTCTGGTTTCTCACGCCATACATCCACCAATTACTCCATAAACATCTTTCCTGACATTCAGTTCACCATCATATCATCCACTTCCTCACTTTCATACCAGGTAGCGGGCTGATCACCCATCCTGTATACACTCTCTGATCCCGAGCTTCTGCACCTAAACAAGCGTGTGACCTTTTTTTTTTTTTTTTTAATACAGTACGGGAGTCTGATCGGGACTCCGGCACTGTATACCCTACTTTTATATACCTTTTTTTTTTTACCTTGGTTTTCTGTATTATTACTGGATTGCCGTTTTCTTACTTTTACAACACACACACATAAACACAAACATATAACACCCATGCCCAAGGCGGGACTCGAACCCACGATCCCCAGCGCTACGAAGCACCAAAGCGTTCCGCTTTGGCGAGCGCGGCCATGGGGACCGGCAACCTTAGGCGCTGGCTTGTAAGTCCTGGGGCGGGGTGTACATCCTACATACGAGTAGGCTAAATAGAAAAAGAAAGAAGAAGAGATTGGTAAACAAATCATACTATACAAACGGGGTCTCAGAAGTGTCGTCTGTGGCCTGCATTCGGGAGATCGCGGTTTCCATCCCCTCGGCCGGCCTACTTGACCATGGGGTTTTCCGGGGAGTTACCCGGTCGCCAGGCGATTGCTGGGTAGGTTTATTCTATCCTCAGATTTTCTCTCTCCCCATGCCCTTTCTATCGTGATGTTAAGCATCTTCATCCCGATGATTTTTTTCAGGTTTGAAAGTGGCAGCGATATTGTTTCGGTGCGGCGTGGCGGTGAAAAAGGATTCTTATAGTAACTCTCTCCATCCCCCGATTGCCGGGACGAGAACTGCGTTGGGCTCTGTGTGGGGTGGTGTCACCGGTCTGCCTGCCCGTCTGTTGAACTACTTTATTCTGGAAACTTTAGGAACCCTGTCATTGCTATGCTGTCAGTCCTAGTTCCGGCCGCCCGGTGTATCCTCGCATCTCATTCCGTCCTTATGGGGCGCCCCCTGTGAGGAGCAGGTACGATAATTCCACTGGTTGGTGCCGAGTCCTCTCCGACCGTATCCTAACTTCCAATAAACTATACAAGAACAATACATTGTGGAAAGAAGATAAGAAATGCATTTCCATCTCAGTTTCTCTACCACACTAGTAGGTAGGGTAATTTGATATCAAAGTCTTGCCGAAAATGCAAATTTTGAGCCCCTGAATCAAAAAAAAAAAAATTGAAAAAGGTTTGCAAGCGTGTGCGCGTGAGAACAGCAGAACTCCAAAAATTCAATACGTTATTTTTTATTTTCATTGCAATGGATCTAATAATTGTGATTTTAAAAGCATGTACTTAATATATTTGCGAAACTAATGTAATGTATACCTTGAATTTCAAAGGGGAGAAGCCTGTGAATTCCTCCGATATATGCTTTACCAGTTATACAAAAAGTGTAGTTCTCCTAAAAGCAAATATTACATAAAATATTTTTGTGTGTTCAGCTATTTCTGGGATATTCGCTGTTATAGGTTAGGTTTTTACAATACCTTTGTTTTTGAACTGCTGTGACCATTCAGCAATTTCTCACAATACTATAGAAGGGGTATGGAATTTCTGGGTTAGTATATACCATCCAGCTTTTAAATATTCGACCAAAGTTTTCGGCCTCCTGGATCCTATAGTACCTAAAACGAAGTATGTAATGAAATTATTTCTGAAAAAAAAATTATCTGAGGTAACACGAAATAGGTAGAGTCAAACTGAAAAATTCAAGGCCATAGCCGGGATTTGAACCACGGATCTTCTGGACTCTAGCTGGTTGCTAGAGCAATTGCTGTACCAATCATGAACCTACAATTTGTGTATAAAACTTAGAAAGGTAGATTACATATTTTAAACGCAAAATATTTCATACTGCCACAGTACTGAAGGAATTATTTCTTCTAGTTTTCCGCACAATTGGTCGCGCAGTGCATTTCGCAGGAGTATCAAGCAAATTTTCTCTTTGATTTCCTCAAAGGGCAGCCAGTTGGTGACTCCCGGCTTAAATATACGTTTTCAAAGTTTTGTCCAGATTGGCCAAATAGTAACAATTTATACAGGAATTAAGACATGGGTAGAGGTAGCTTTTTGAAGTTATGTGGTACTCTATATTTTTCGCCAAGATCTACTGTCCAAACATAGAGATTTGTACCCAGGTTGGTCAAGCAGTATAGCATTATTTATAAAGGGTTAAGAATAAAGTACATAAGAGTAGCTTTAAATAATGTCAAGTACTTTATAATGCAAAATAAAGATTAGGTGGTTTCTTGGAAGTTGTGATGTAACCTGTGATTTTGCCAATTCCTGTTGTAAAATTGCGCTACAATTTAACAAAATGGGTTAAACCAGGGATAGAGAGCTGATTCAGGAGGGATGGTATGCGTTCATTCTCCTAATACTTCCCATTGCACTAGAACCAGTTGTTGACTCTTCTTGATATATCAGAAGTGCCGTACACGTTCAACCTGCAAATTACAAAGTGGTGCGTAAATTGAATTTAACTCTCTATACCTCTGAAGGGCGACCAGTGGACTTATAAAACCCTTTTCGTGACACTAATTTATCTGCGCCAGCCTGAAGAGCACTGGTAGAGAGACATAATGTTCACACAAATGTGTTATCGTTCAATTTGGAGCATTTTGGAGGTTTAGAACAGTTCAATTTCGAAAATAGTTATTCCCACATATATTTCGAAGCTAACATTGCTACATTTCGACCTAAAATTGTCAAGTTGGCATATAAGTCCATTGGCAACATCTTGTTGAGTTCCAAGTCGTGTTTTCCCTTGACTTTATATGGGTACTACTTTGTTATTTGCAGTAGTAAAGGATTAGAAAATAGTCGTTTATCTTGTTCCATAACAGTTAACTCTTCGAGCCTTTCTTCATATTCTCTGTAATGATTTCCAGAATTAATATGCAATTTGTATACAGATGAGTCGTTTAATTTCTAAGAAATATAAACGTGTAAAGTGGTACGTGACAATTTGTGCAAGCTGACGGTGCCATAGACCTATTTATTTGCATGTGAAGAGCGGAAATACCGTCTGATGTTACCTATAACGCTTCACATGATGAAACCGTGTAGCACGCAATAAACAAGCAGTTTCATTGCCATCCTGAATATATACATGTGGTTATTTCTCCAGTTTTATTGAAGCGATATCGCTGTTTTACACCACATCACTATATAGTTTTTTGTCAGTGATGGAGACAAGTGAGCGTCTACAAGGACAGATACGAGAAAGGGGTATTGGAGGGGTGGGTTTGTTATGGTCCCTCGGAGCTCAAGCTCTTTATCCGATGTAGTTCAGATAGTAGAAGTAGTTTTTAAAGCTGTAGGATAGTTAAAATTGCCATTCCATCCTGTAGTATAAGTAGAAGTAGTTTCATCTAAATAGGCACAAGAATGTTGACTTGCATGTTAAAATAGGGATTGAATATAAGGAAAACTTATAACTTCTGTCATTCTTTAGAGTAATCCAAATGTTGTCAGTTTTGTCAAAGGCATACAGAAATATTACTTCCAATCTTTCTAGTGAAATATGAGGGAAATGTAGTGACATGAGCGACATATAATGGTCTTAAATCCCTCTAAAATAATTATATTTAGAATAAACCTCCCCTTTTATCTTTTTGGGCTATAAGTCATTAAATATCTTTCATATTTGAAATGAAATACCAAAAGTAGCCTCTAGCATATATATTCAACGAAATAGAATTGAAACTTAGTGACATAAATATGAAAAATGCAGTGTGGGAGGTGAATAGGTGCAAATAAGTTGTGTTTAGTAGAAAAAAAATATGTGTAAAACGTAAGTGTATCACATTTTGGTAGCTTTACTAATAGTATTATCATAAAGGGAGCACAAATATCAGGGTCTAATGTGTTTTGAACTGCCCTGAGCTGTGTCTCCGATGTGTTTATATCATATATCGCATCACGTATAGTCGGACTGGGTAGACAAGGGTGAACCATGTGACCTGTTACGTAAACAACTAAACGTCTGGCATAGGAAATAATAGTCATTTTGAAAATATTGTGAAATTTTTCTCATGAACAAGGTTTTAGAGAATAGCAAAAATAAAAAAATTACTACAAATACTCGATTATCACATCGTACTCAAACGCTGATAAAAAATTTGCAGTTATTCACCTCCCATTCTGTATGATCTTAGCCACCAGTTTTCAAACATTTGGAAACATGATATAGCCTATGACCATCTGAAAGCGCATGGTTTTTCAATGGTGAAATAATTAATCAAAATCATCGAGTCCTTTTTGGGATTACCACACATACATTATAGTCATACAAATCCTCTCTTTATATTATGGATGGATAAACATGTTTTGGAAATACCTTATATATTTATCTGTGGCCGTCTGTGCCCAAACTTTACTGCGCTACCAGAACCAACAGGCAACAAATAACGGTAAACAGGTACTGATGCCCAAAGGAGTAGTTTTGGGAGCCAGAGAGTCGGGAGTAGAGTTTGTTTGACCTATGACCGAGGGGATAAAGCGGATGAAAAATGAAATATTTCTTTAATTACCTTTTGACATTAAACCTTGCTCCTGCAGAGCAGCTTTTTTTTTAATACCAAATAGTCTTGTTTTTCTATTTTGCAATCATAAACTTGATTTAAAGATTTTCCTGATGTGCCTGGTATTTACTGCGAACCTAAATATGGAAAATTTTCGTAGCACTCATAGTATTTGATCAAATGCCATCTATTGCGATGAAAGGCCACTGGTATAGCGGTTATAAAGTGGTAAGTTAGCCTGTTCATATTTTTAATAACTGGAAGGTGAAAGTAGAATTACGTCTTCCAGTATCATCACTGCAAGCTTCATTCAGCGCATCACAGCATGTAATCAGCTCTGTCGAGAGCCTTCGGGTACGGGCGTTGGCTAATTGGGGTCATTGCACTGTAATCATTCTTCGTGGTTCTAGGAGTAAAAGTGATGTTATTAAACGACGATGTAATTGCAGAGAAAAATGTGTGGGTGGACAAAAGGGAAAGCATTTTCCCTTGTCTTAAGGCATCTCGGCATGCTTTGTATGAATATATCAGAGACAGTCAAGGTTACACATAATGCAATTCGATTCTCATTCTTTAAGGGACACTGGAAGGGAAGTTTCAAATTTCTATATTTCTGTATGGATTTTTATGAAATGTTTACTCTAATTGAATTACTCCTATGCTTAATACGAATACCAAATTTCATTCAAATTGAATCAATGCCTTCCAAAGCAGAAATGATTTAATAAATATTATTACATAAGTACATTGAAGAATTAAAATGTTCATGTACCAAAATTTGAGAAAATTGGTTGGCATTTTCTGAATTGGAGCTTTGAACTACAAAAAAGTTAAACGGTTATATTTCAATAAATTAAATTACTGAATTATTATACACTTTAAAACTTTAATTTTTAAAGTTAATCATTTTTTCATGAATATATATATATTTTTTGGAAAATTACCATTAGTGTTACGATAATTTTGTCCTTTGTAACACTAAAATAAATACTGCTACACGTTTTGGAACATTTTAGTTGCATTAAACAAAAACTCAGACGCGTGGAACATTTTGAGTGTGTGAATATCTAGTTTTGAGTAAAATGTTGTTTAGTGAAGTAGTATGGTTAGATTCAGATTTATTGCACAATATTTAAATGACTATACAGCCCGAAGCAACGGAGGCAGCTAAATGCTGATTCTCTATGAATACCCAAAGGATCCAACGACTATTTGCTATAAAAAGCAATTTTCAATTTTTTGTCCGATTGTAGCCAAAATTTCACCAATTGCTATATTTTTGTATAATGTTCTGAATTTTTTTTCTGTGAATGCATTGCTGTTATATTAATAGGTGCATCAAATTACATTCAAATTCGACAAATACTTGCAAGATATAAATTATTTCATAAATGTTACTATGTAAATATTTTGCATAATCAACATGTTTGACACGTCTCAAAATTTGAGAAAACTGGTTGAAATTTTTTAGGTGTAGTTTTGAACCCCAAAAATAACGCCTTGATACTCTAATAGATTTGACTACTGAACTATCCTAATTGTTTTAAAGATTAGAAATTTTAATGTCTCTAATTAATACATTTTCATATAAAACTTTTTCTTTCAATAGTAACTATTGGCATGAGGATAATTTTCTAGCCTGTAATATTACAATAAATATGTACTTCTGCACATTTTGGGAAGTTTTAATGGAATTTAAACAAAAACTGAAACGCGTGGAACATTTTGAATATGTAAATGCAGTTTTGAGAAAAGCGCTGTTTCGTACCATCTTTAAATAGCTGTAGAGACAAAAGTAAGATTTTAATGTTGATTCTCAATAGTTGCCCAAAGATGCCAAAACTCATTTGCTTTAAAGAAAGCTATTTTCGATGTTAGTCCAATGTGTCCCTTAAACTGAGATAAAGTGTAATACTAATTTAGGAAGGTACTAATTTTTTACTATTTTAGGACTATCCATTCTATAAGTATGATTCGGGGATCCCTTGGCTACATTTTCAGTAACTTCGGCTCCTACAAAATCTAATAAACAAAAGTGCCACAAAGAATAGGAATATATAACATTTAAAGTCCTGTTAACTTTAACGAAACCTTGCACTTTAATTTTGTAGAAAATGAAATTATTAGTACATAATAGTATTTGTAAAACTGACAAAATACAATGTATATTATCCACATATTTGTTTTAAAACGTCTGAGGTTGGCATGGAAGGAAGAAGAAGAATCAGGGTGGGGGCAGGAAGCCTATAGATTTTTCAAGAATTTATGATTCCGTGAATGGACAACACTCCAAAAAAAGTGTCATTCAATAATTTGTTCTGTAAGATACCACTGACTTTGTTTCTTCACCATAAATATGTTAATTAAATACATTCATTTATTAAGCATGTGTTCATGGAAGCTTTCTACCTTAGCAGTAATGGCAAACTTATGGAATTTGTTACCTGGTTAACTGACGAATGGTTTGAAAGTAGCAAAACTCGCAGCTTGGCTCACGTAATCCTGTTTCCTTCTTTCTTTCCTATGTCTATTTGAGAGATTGGGGATTAACAGGGCTATGGAGATTGATGAAGTCAGAGACAGGAGGCGGGATCGATAGACTCACAAACCGCGCACGAGGAATGACGCAGGTAACTTGTCTACTCTTTGTTCTTTGCTTGTTGAACTGTATGCCAAACTACTGGGAAAATATTTTGCCGAAAACTTTAAGGGTGCGGCATTTGCAAATAGTCATTTGTAGAAGATCTTAGATATGAGCTTACCAGCTCTTGCTGATGGTAATTTGAGAGAACTTTTTTCTCAGCATAAGGGCTGCTTAACAAAATATCATAGTAACTGATGAAAATCTCCCCAAACTTGTTATATATTGCTGACCATTCCATTAAATGTAGCCATGATAAAACAAGTCTGAAACTAATACATCTGCAAACCACAAGTTTGCATACAGATATTGTCAATATGCATACGCATTAATATATACGTTACATTGTACTTTTTAATACCGTAAGTTAAAGAAGTACAGGTAAATATATAAATAGGATTTCCATGTTTGTGTGTAAATTTTATTATAATAAAAAAAAAATACAATCGTAAAACACTTTACTGGTCCCGCCTACCTTTGTTTTGTCTTCACTGTTCAAAAACCGGTTCGGAGAGCACTGCTTGCATCTACAGATAAATGTGCAGTGATCTTCAGTCATGACGTACCCCAAATGCGCACTCAGCAAGCAACAGCCCTTGTATAACTGTAGCTATCTGACTGAAATGAAATGGCGCGTTATTTATGGACGCTCTTTAACTGCTTTGGTTCTGAGCGTCCCATTCTATTTGGGCGTGAAAGATCGCTTAATTTTGCTCAGAGGCCTCTCTTATCAGGCTTGAGGTTCTTTTACGTGCCACGGCTTTACTTCCCTTCCGAAGGAAGCCATGCTAAGGATTTTTACGCCCGAAAAAATCCATCGTCCTCCGCCGGGTTTGAACCCGCGACCTTGGGTATATGAAGTTAGCATGGTAACCATGAGAGGGCGACTCTACCTGATTGACAAGTTTGTTACCTAATAATTAGCATTAGAAGGAGGGAATACCCTCAATTATGGCAGGCACAACGTTTAATAGCGGGTGGCAGGAGGAGCTGATCAACAAAACTCCAATTAAATTAGCATGTCATAAAGTTCATGTTTGGTGAGTACTACAGTAATAGCTTATACATTATTTTAATTTCATCTTATTACTGCATATAACCGCCCTTTAACGCGCGGCAACATCACGCTTCTCTGGTAGTGTCAGCTTTCAGCCGCCATAAATGTTGTGCCTACCATCGTTGTCGCAGTTCTTGCCAATTGAGAATTTAATTCAATAATGTTGGTAAAGAAAACTATTATAGTCGATTTATAGGTTGTTAGCAGGGTCATATGAGTGGAGTTTTATGCAATAATAGTAGTAGTGGTAGTGGTGGTAAAGAATAATACCGATAAAAAGTTACAAGTTGGCTTAGTATGGGCTAACATATGATAATGGCGATGATGATAATAGCAGTAATAACGCTTACAATGATAAATATCATGGATATAGCTTGACTTAATATCAGTTGTTATTATGATAGCGATTGCGAGGTGTGCATTATATGGATAAATGTCGATGATGATGATGATGATGATAACCATCATAATGACTGAAAAATACCAGGTAACCCAACCCCCCATATTTGGCGTGTGCAAACATTCCTTCGTGCACTTAAAAGAGTTGCAGAACTCAACGGGGCTATTTTAAGTTAAAATCGGTTAGCAATCTTCGTTTTACTCCTCTTGCTTATCGCGGAAGCAGTGGCTGTCATTAAGAGGGATAAAACGAAGCTAACAATCGTTAATTCCCCACTGGCCGATTATTACTTGGAATAGCTCCGTTGAGTTCTGCAACTTCTTTAACACACTAAGGAATATCTGTACACGGCAAATACAGGGCAGTTGGGCCACCTGGTATCAGTTGGCTGACGAGTTAATATTATGATGGTGATAGCAGTTATAATAAAGAGCATTATGCTGATGATGATGATGATAATAATAATAAACATATAGGTTGCATTACTGTGAGTTAATATTGTGGTGGTGGTGGTGGTGGTACTGGTGGTTAAAGCAAAGTGAGATATTGCAATAGGACAAACACTAAATATGTATTACATTCATGGCTCTTTTAGATTGCTTTGGCGGGACCGAGGTCCGGCTTTTCATTTTAGAGTTTCGAAACAAGTGAGTTTATACACTTTATCTGGATGTCCCACTTAATGAAACGAGTTTGCGGAAGCAGGACAGAAAGGGGCTATCTTGCAACCTTTTGACATTCGAAGGTAGGACGCTGGTGGTGCCATCCTTGCAGGTGTATGTGCAAAGTGAAACCAATCCTGTTTTACTAACCAATTCTATTCATTATTCTGTATCTATACTTGTTGCACCAGACTCCAGGTGAAAGTATAAAATACGCGCTCATCGCCTCTGGTCAACAAATCATCTTAGTAACAGTTAATAAATATCCATGGCCCTCAACGATGTAGCTGCCAATCAGAAGATTCTCTTAGATAATAACGCACTTTCTAAGTCCACAGTTATTTTCTTACATGCTGGATTATCAGCATTTTACTGCATTATAGATTTCGAAACCTAATGGCACTCTAAACGTAACCTTGTGTTTTTAAAAGCGACAGTGAATGGTTTCAAGATGAGATGGAGAGATAGGTTAAAAAGTCGGAAACTGTACACCATGATTGTAGAACCGGTGAAATTAGACAGAAAAGTAGTTTTATAACCGGGATTTGAACCACGGAAATTGAGCAACATGCTGGTGCGATATTAAACTCCCCAACTGACTCGCTGTGTAAACCGTAGAATTTACAATTAATAAAAATCTTGAACACTTTTGATGAAACTAAAGCAGTTGGAATTAATATTGATATCCCCAGGTAAGATTAGTGGAAAAAACAAAAGCTATTTATAAGCCTTACCACTAGAACAGTATGACTCTAACCACAAGGGCGGAAAGAATGTTTAAAAGTTAGTTTTCCTTTAAAGTGAAATTAGAATTACTGAGGTTACACGTTCTTTAAAATTATATAACAACCTGAAAATGGAATATTTTACAAATAGAAATGTTTTTGCTCGCACCGTTACTTGGACACCAGTTTTATGGGAAAGTGGGGTTAGCGGGAAGAAGAGAGAGATTATCTGCCTCTCTTTCCACAGTGTCGACAACCAAAGAATTTTTTTTTTCTTTGAGGCCCTTAGCCATTATGATGAATAGGTTATCTAATTTATTGCGAAACACTGATTTGTTAAACACTGCACACTGACATGCGCATGAACTCTGGGATATGCAGAGAGAATAAACCTTAACATTGAAGCCACTATATATAAGGTGTATAACGTACTTGATGTCTCAAAGTTGTTGCTCTTCTCTATTTCCGAAGTTGTGCGAAACCTACCGAATGAAGACGCGAAACGATTGCCCAAGAAAACGTGCTCGAGCATGACCTGCTCTCCATTTCTAGAGGTATGGGAGCCGATCAAAAACTACCCAATAGAAAAATGATTGTCCCATCTCGCCTATGGCTCTAAAACTGACCACATTATATTCTATAGCCATTCTTTTAAGACATCTTATTTAAGTATTTCGGCTATAAATATACTGAAATGTAAATGAAATATTTACTCTGTGCGATGATTTGGAAAAGCTGGCCAGAGTAGTTACGTTACTTTCTCCAGAGTTCTATAATTTTCATATTTTTACAAATATTTGTTACATCAAGATTTCCAAGTAAATCGATATACTGACGAATTACTTTAATTTGAATTTATCAGAAGTAAAATGTCAACATTTTATGTTCTTCCAAATGTCAGAAATCATAGTAAGATAGCTTCGCGGTAGTGTGAGGCTCCTGATCGAGCGGTCGTGGGTTCGGTTTCCGGCGAGCACGAAGAACCATGAAGTTTTTCGTGCTATTCTCCGGTCTTCAAGACGAATGCTGGTTTTGTATATTCTACATGGTTATCCTTTCCCTCATTTTTTCTCATTTCATTTCCCTTTCATCTTTTAGGTTGTCTGTGGTTAGGTCAGTGGCCGACAAATGGCAACGAGGCTTGCTATTTGGAACTTCAGGGCTTTGTCAAAGGGAAGTCTGACGAGCCTCCATGCTGTATCGCGTTCCCTGGTCCCTCTAGAGGGACGTGCTCGTAAGATCCTCGGGTGGTCAAGTCTAGAATTATTAGGGAAATCTGCGCGTCTCCCTCGTCTGTAGCGGCCTGGAGCTGTCTTCTACGATTTCTTCACCTCATCCATACCTCCCGGTGGTGTAAGCATAGAAGATCCGCTGGGGGCCGAGGTGTTAGATGTCTCCTCCATCAACTGGTGATATAAAACATCAGAAAGGTTTATAGTTTCTCTCCTATTTGCCTAAGGGGAAGCACTGAACTCTGACCAAAAAATCCATACGGAAATTTCTCAGGAAATACACGTTTCGAGAGTAATATAAAAGAAAGAATTTAAAAAAAAGGTCCGGATTTATAATGTATATGCGTGTATATGAACAATATAACTCAAAATTGTAAAACATGGATAAACACAAAAATTGGTATTTAACTTCAACGGCTTCCAAGAATATGTCATCGAAACGCGTAGCCGAGGTCGACAAGATACGGAATCCTACGCCAGGTCGATCATTCCTGATTGATATTTTTTTCAGGTTTTTCTTGGGTACTCTAAACTTAGGTATAGGAAGTCTTATTTCCAAAATTCCGCTTCCAATTACATTTCATATATCATCAATGTCCACTGCTTGTCTTGGGGTATGCATTAAGAAAGTATAAGTCTTAAACAACATCAAAAATAAAAGTTCTTACCTGCCAAAAACTCAAGTTTGCTCAAAATAAGATTCCCAAAAATGTTTCGAGACATTGACTTTCTTAACAACACTTTTAGTATTTTTCATACCCTACAGATTCTTCCCCTTTTTATCATTGAGATCGTTTGCGCACCATTCTGCACACCACATGCTTTCGTGTGCAGCATATTGCTGTGCAGAAGAATACATCCTAACATCATAATCACTGCCATACTGTCGCTAATGTGTAATGGCTACCATGCTAACTTCATATACCCATGATCGCGGGTTCAAGTGGCGGAGGACGATGGATTTTTCGGGCGTAAACATTCTTAGCATGGCTTCCTTCGGAAGGGAAGTAAAGCCGTGGGTCCCATGTCGTAGATTTACTGCACGTAAAAGAACCTCAAGCATGATAGAGAGGCCTCTGAGCAAAATTAAGAGGTCTTACAAGCCCAGTATAGAATGGGACGCTGAGAACCACAGCAGTTAAAGAGCGTCCATAAATAAAACGTCATTTCATTTCACTGCATATTATTAACTGTACCGAATGTCAATTATGAAATAGGCATGTCCAAAATAAATAGCCGCAATGCATTGATTCAACATCATTAACAGCAGGGGGGAAAATGTTTGCTACATGTGAGAAGTGAACCTGCGAGTCTCAACAGAGGAGTATCCTACGTTTGCTACAGTGAACACACGTGGAAGGGGGCTTAGTAATGCCGTACAATCAATCATGTATCATGTGTTGCGTCTTTAATATGTTTGGTTAATATTGATAGTATGTTGCTGAAGAAGCTTAAGTTACGTATTTGATTATGATTTTTGATCATATGGGTTAGTAATACCAAGATTTGGAACTTGTGATAATGTGTTGGTGCCGATACACAACTGTATCGCGGATAGTGTACCCAGAGTGCTGTGCCGTGTAAAAATAGACGAATTTGGTGTTCCAGACATGAATTTTTTTGCGACGGGTGTAAATGGTGGATAGAGAAGGTATTGAGCTCCACCCTAAAATTCCATACTGAGATTTCACCGTAAATATGTTTTGAGGTTCGATGAGTCCGAAAAGAGCATTTTAAAAAAAAAATATCCCTTGTGTGTGTGCGTGTGCGCGCGCGCGTGTATGTGTGTGTGTGTGTGGCGCGCGTGCGCCTTTGCCTGTGGACAGTGTAACTCAAAAACGAAAAGTCTGTTGAAGACCAAACTTTGTATATAAGTTCAGTATCTTCCAGGGATGTGATGCAAAGATTTTCAAGAATATCCCCCACCCCCAACTACCCTTTACATAGAGCATTCTTAGAAAATTTTGATTTTCTCATTAATGGCTCTAAAGATTTTTATTAAAATACCGTATATTATATATATTCACACCACAATTAAAATGAATATTTTGGATTTTATAGGAATAGCTCCTGAAGAGCTCTTCATTCTGGTTGAGTTTCGCAGAATTTTGCATAAAGGTTAAACCGTAAGAGATAGACAAAAAACCTACTGCACAAAATATGTACATCTCGTTAAAACACATAATTTGTCAAAAATGTTTTTCTTGTAGAATTGACCGAGATATTCGTTGTTATTAGTGTTTAACATTTGAACTAACTAAATTATCTCAAGTGGGGCTATGCAAAGTGAACCGATCCTCAATTGTTTCAAATATCGACCAGCTTTTAAAGATTTAACAGGTTATCGTCGCTTTAGCCTAATGTATTTCCTTATTTCCCTTCTTCTTGCAAGGAAGCAAGTAATAAGACCAATTCTGCTAATGTTTATCTAAATTAGCATGGCGTAGATAGAAGAATAATCTTTTGAAAGAAAAATTGTTAATGGAACAGCTAGAGAAAGTTGTGTGAATGGAGCATGTCAGATTGCTTTTGGAAACCACTTAGAATAAAACTGAAGAGCTTGGTTTAAAGCCATAGGGTGTGCTTTAAATTATTTACTATTTCATTACATGTAAATGGTCAGTAAACCTGGTACACACATAAAATAATTGCATAACCTACACCCTTCTCTCTATTGTTAAGAAACAGCTTGAGGTCATATTGGCGTCGCTTGGCAAATACTGAGTTCGCTTGTAATCCAGATACATCATTCACGCCCATTCTCTTAGGAAGTAGAAACTTTTGACCTTAAAATTATCAACACAATAACGAAGGGTATTTGCCTTTTACTTAATAGAGTAAATTAACTTAACATTTGACAGCAAAAATATTTAACATAAACATTATATGGCTTTCTCAAGGTCCAACTATCATGATCTATATTCATTCACTTTCCTTTTAAGTTAAATGGGTGGCATGGTTACCTTGCATGAAGTCATGCCCAGTCACAGAAATCTGTAATGAAAGTTGCAGATATCTTCGGTTTCATTGGAACATGTGAACCGATTAGAAAGGGTTCCTATTAAACTGACATTTTCGGAAGTCCATTCGTTCAATTTCCATTGGTTCGGCCAATCTGAGCTTGGGCTATTTCGCTGTTTTCCTGGTTGATAGGCAAATGCTGAGCTGGTTTATAAAATGCTGCGAATTTCCCCATCTAGCAAGATCCAATTTGTTTCTGGATGATTTTAGTAATATTTGCTTCCCCGTGACAAATTAAGGCATTTCAATGGGCGAGTCTGAGATGGGGCTTCCATCTTATTATTTTAACATTAGCAGAATGGTTTTTGAGGTTACCGTTCCTTAGGCAAGTTGTCTTTTCTGACTATTGAGCCTCGTCTACCCAGAATTTTCTAGCTCCCGCAAGGTAGCAGTTGTTTCTATCAGGGTTAACACCTTTAGGCCCGGTATTATAAACGCAGTTTGACTAGGGAATGTTAAACCAAACCCAACATTTTAACAGCAAGTGCCATTTTAGAACCACCAGATTAAGTTAAACCGCAGTGCAATTGTGAAGGTATACCCTAGGGATGACAAAGCAGACGGTAACTGACTTTCTTCCTCTTGCATCACAATAAATGCTATTGGTAGACCTGCCAGTTTATGTATAAAGGACAATAGATGCTTTTTTATTTCTTAAATTTGAAATATTTTATTAAAAGTACTGTTTTAGTAAATACTTTTTTGGTCGAGCAATAGCAGTAGGCTACCGTGTGAGGACCTCATTTGGTCCCATTACGTTTATTTTCATGCATACTTTACAAATTGTTCAAAAACTCATTTTCTATCTGCTTCAAATTAATCATGGACCAATTGGAACATTTTTCGTAGGTAAATAGCAGATACGGAAAGTTAGGATATAGACAAATGTTTACAGAAGTATCTTCCGTATGTTTACACTTTATTTTTAAGCATGGGTTGTTATTTAATAGAAATACAATAATAAAATATATAATTTTTACACTTTACACCTTCTCGTTGCATTTTGTATCCAGTTTCGAATTTGACCTCATATGGTTAGGATTGTCTATTTTGAAGTCTCATCTTTTTCAAAATTCATGCTAATTCTACAACTGAAAGAAGCATACGTATTTAAGGAAGCTCTGTCTCAAGGTGCTTCAGCTATATTATGAATATTTCATCATCTCTCAGCAGTTCCTCGAATACCAGCCGCCCCTACCCCCCCCCCCCGCCCAATCTCCCTGTGCATCTGGGACCTCCCATCTTATAACGTGGTACTCAACTGTAGTTAAACGGAAGACGAGTTCCAGTACAGATAAACTAAACTTCAACTGAACATTAAAGTTTATAATACGAAGTAAAACTTAAATCTATAGATTAAATCGAACCAAACGTTTAAATCTCCTTTATAATACTGGGCCTTAGCTAGTAGGTCTTAATTATTCCGATGGAATCTTGCATTTTCGCCCGTACATGCTTAACTGCAAATGCACTTGGGGATGACGGTGAGGGCATGTATGGATAGGACTTGGCAGAGAAACAGTCATTACCAGCAGAGTATATCCCTCTGAGGCCATCTACTGCCTCTTTGATTCAATATTGCTCTATGGATCTGAAACTGAATAGCGAGCGAGCAACAGAAGCTGTAGAAATGAGACTGCCAAGATCGTTGGCAGCATATTCTTTATTAGACCATCAGAGAAATGAAGAGATAACAGACTAGTTTAGAATAGAAAGTCTAATACAAGTTGCCAATAGTTATTTAAATAACTCGAGAAGCCTTGAAATGAGAATGGAACCATGCCGTATAGCCCTTGAAGTATTTAAGTGCAATCCATGTGGTTGCAGAAATCGAGGTCGAACTAAGAAAAGATGAGGACATTGATTTCGACCTGGAGACAGAACAGACGAACAGGCCTAAATCTTGTTGTTGAAGAAGAATTTTCCTGGCCCCCGTTTCCTTTTTTCCTTTTCATGTTTTAGGGTCGAAGGATCAGGTGAATGGACGGCGGGCGAGACAATTGAAGTTTGCTTTGTGGGGTCAGACTTCCAGAAACTCTCTTCATGGGAGAGGGATGCCGTCGGATTCAGGAGGTAACCTGTAGACGTTGCGGACCCCACCTGTGCTTAAGCCTGCCGCTCTGAATAGTCGTCCTCTCTCTCCTTCGCTTAAGTACCTTTTCATTTGTCCACTTCTTTATAACCAAATATATTACCTATTATTACTACTGTCGTTAATTTCTGATCTTTGTTTACAGTACGTTCCATTTATTCTCAGTGTTCCTTATATTTTCACTCTACTGTTGTTTGAATTTATTTAGTATAATTTGGCATACATTTTAAAATGCTAATATTTCTTTACTTCATAAACAGTTTCCTCTGTCTAGCACACAAAATACTCTCTGTATTCCTCTTCATTATATGTACAATGAATACTTATTAAGCTGAACTCAGTTTTATTCGGTTATAAGCTCCAATAAGGATTGTTTTGTGTTTTGTTTAAGACTATTTGTGTCTTACTCATCCATTTCTGTGGTCGTGGAATAGCGTTGTGTGCAGAGCTACCTTGATTCCGTTAACAGTGCGGTAGGCTTTTTTAAAATCTAATTCTGGGAGGAAAAGAACGGGATGCACTCGGTCTGCTTAAAGAGCTTTAAATGTAAAAAGAAAGTGGAATAAAAGATGCCATTTAAGGGGTACTAGGAGTGAAATTTCAATAGTTCTATAATCTGTATAGAACAATTTTAAACGGAGATATTTTAATAGCTTTAGTTACGGAATTAATAAACTTTTTAAAGACGTTACAAATTTTGATCTCCAAAATCAATCATTTTTAATTGAAAAATTACTATTGGCGTTAGAATAATTTTGTCTTTTGTAACATTGCAATAGATACTTATGGAATTCTGAGAAAGCTAAGTTGTATTTAAACAAAAAATGAGACGGTGTAGTTTTGTGAAAAGCGTTGTTTTATGAAATAATACGCTAGGAAACAGGTTATTTTGCCATTTTTGAATGGCTGTAGAGCCTGAAGCAAGGGAGAGGAGAGCTAAATGGTGACTCTCTATAAGCTCCCAAAAGGTTACAATTATTTGTAATAAACAGTTTTCTATTTTTTGACCGATTATAGGCAAAATTTTACCTCCAGTGTCCCTTATATAAATGTTTATGGGATTATAAAGCTTCTACTTTACAAGTTTTAAAACCCTTGTTAGCAAAATGGTAAGGAATCAATTGATTTGTTGCACACATTGTCATGCATGTTTTTGTTGCTTTATCTCAATTGCAGCAAATTTGGTATTGAAGGGTTATATTAATAAATAAATAGATAAGTAATCGAAGCGAAACCAGTTACGTTGCTTCTAAAATGCTATTAAACTAACGATATTCTTTATGGTTAATTCATTCGTGTGACTTTCACTTTTGAAATATTTCTCTCGTAATTACGTGAAATGTTGAATTTATTGCCAAGAAATCAAGTATAAGGAAACGTTTACATTCCTGAAGTTTGTTGAAAGGAAATATTACTATTATGTAAGGTATAACTTTTTTCAGTATCCAAACTTCTGTAAACTAATGTATCCATCCCTCACGCTTGAGGCTGATGTAAAATATCGCCGAATTTCTCTATCGATTTCAAAATATAATACATTCTCTAAATACTGGAATTATAACGAAAGAAATTTTATCGGGGTTGCGTTTTTCACAATGCGATTTTACTTAGGAACGATTGCAATTAAGTAATCATTTATATTGACAGTCTATCGCAATACTGAAAAGAGATAGACAATAAGTACAGTAAACGATTTATTCTACTTTTTAAAGGATGCGCTCGATGTAGGTTTATGTAGATTCAAAAAGGGGGCAAGAAATTTGCCCTATTTAAAAATAAGCAGGGAGTCATTAGCTACATATAACATCAGGAAAATAAGCACATTCAAATATTGTGGTAAGGGGCTTTTGTGCTGGTAAGGAGAAAGAAGAATTGTACAATTTTGAGATGTCAGATGATGGAATTAAGTAAATACAGAATGTTTGAAAACTGCACCGAAAAATAATATTGAAGTTGTTGCTCATATCTTTAGTGATACGAAGACATAGTCTTCAACACTAATAAATATGCATAAACCAAAAGTCTCACGGTCAGTTTAGGTTAGGCACTTACCCAGTAACATAGTCGTGTGCTATGACACACGCTATTGAAGGTAACATAATTAGGCTGGGAAGCAGCGTGTCGCGTGTTTTCGTAAATATACAGACATGCTGCACAGTAGTTACCTAATATTAAGGAGTTCCTCCGGAGCAGCTCCGCTAAAGAGCCTACCCCTTTAGTTATTTGTTTATTCTTCCAACATATATTTTAATCACAACAGAAAATAGATGAAGGAAATTATTGGAAAAGATAAGCTGGGGTACATACGCCGCTAATACTATTTTAGAGGCAGTTTGACCTTAGTGATCTTGAGGATGGAGGCAAGGGTCTGATAAGACAACAGAGGCAAGGCTACCATCAGAATACTACCAAGGGATTGTAGATAAAGTCAAAAGCAAATAGCCTCCTTTTACGGTGTGACTGTTTCTAACCCGTAGTACAAAATGAAGCATCTGTTCATTTAACAGCAAGTTCTTGTTGATATATTTTACAGAAAGTTGTTGAGAGTTTACTATTAAGATATATACAATGTGATTAGGGTAATAAGTAACAGATATTTGTGGTTAGTGAAAATTACGTATGAGTTGCATTCAAGAATAATCTCACAACTATCCGAGTCATAGGTAGTCTTTCGAGTGGGTAACTGTCCTATGCCCCTTTACCTAAAAGCTACGTCAGGGTTGCTGATAACGAACGGGGAGAAATCTATTTGCATAAAACATGCTTGCTAAGAACACTTTCTGTGGTATATGTGGACATCGCACACTAGTGCTTTCTGTGCTGCCTTATCTCGTTTCAAACCTGCGACATCAAACTTCAGGCTAATTCAGGTATAAGCTATAGTGTTACATTTATTCGGCCTTTGCCGCCAGTCGTTTGTACGGGCATGACGTCTATACTGAGTAGTGAATTTATCACGCATTGCCTCTTGCAGAGGACTAGCTAACGATGAGTAGATGTAAACAGTTTCGAGGCCACCTTAGTGAAATGGTACTTGTATCGTACCTTTCCAATACTTTGGGAAAATTCGCTTACGTTTCGTAAACATGCAATCGCAGCATGTATGCGGATAGATAACGTATTCTCCCAGTTCGGAAGTAGCACTCAACCATGCAAATTCAGTGATCGTTGGTCACTTCTATCTCGCGTGAAAAGAATTTAAAAAATGCCCTGGTGAAGAACAATTCTGCACCGACCAGCTCCTCAACCTGTTTACGAAGTCGGCAATGCATGTAGTCTAGGGATCAATTCCGCACCTCCCCTTTAAGACAAGGGGCTCTCTGAACCAATAATGACGTCATGCACTTAAACCCACCGGCGTTAAGGGCCAAATAAATCTGAAGATCCGATATAGGACTCTTATATTAGTGCGGTGTCGTTTCGAAACAGCCTGTATAATCATTCAACATAGAAAACATATTTTCGAAAACTGTCACCGTACGAAAAAAATACACTTGACGCAAACTGTTGTCTTATTGAGCCTTATGTTTTACTTACGTTTTATCTACATTTTATAATTTCCTGATTAAAATAGCAAAAAATTCATCAACTTATATACTTTTCACAAACTCTTCAGAGAAAATTCAGAATATAAATTTCATTGGTAATGCAAATATCTTAAGCATATGGTATCTTAAAAATTAGAACAAATTTTTTAATATTAGCTTTTGATACTCACAGCACCACAGGAGGTGCACTGTGGTACCTTAAATTCAATTTAACAAGAAAGAAAATTTGGAAAGAAAAATGTGTTCCAGGTTTTTGATACTTCTTGGTATTTGCCAGTTATGAGAACACAGTAAAACCGGAAATATCTTCAGTCAGGAAGGAGGATTTTAGCGGAAATTAAATTGCAGACTTGAGTTCATATGTTCATGCCATAACGACAATGGCTACCCCTATCGGTAGAGCTGTTTTTGAGTTAATGAGAAATAACATTTTTTCCTGTAAGATATACAGAAATGTTGGGGTGAGAGACCTTCTGTTGTTTAAAGTACTTGCCTAGAAGGCTTAAACTCTGTCTTGACTCAATTATGAAGTTTGTAGTTTATCCAAATGTTTGTTCGTGGGTTACGCCGTTATCTATTTCCCAATTTCCCTCCCACTTTTTCGCACACATACGCTGGCCTTCATCTTGTTTCTTTCTTTGGATTCGGTCAATCAAAGTATCGGCGAAATATCGGCATTGCCGTTTTGGATCTTTGAATGCACTATTTACTTTGAATAGGTTTTAGAGATTTTTCCACTGTTTATCTCTTATTAGCATAAAGTGAATAGAAAATCAAGTTAAGCTTTTTGAAGCATAGTTGTTATCGATTTTTTAATTTTTATTATTACTTTTTTTTTTTTAATTTCAGGGCTGCAAAGCTTGTATTTCCTATCCTGAGATCGGAATTTTTAGGTAGAACTCTAAATCTTCTCTATCTACTAGCTACGTAGCAGAGAAAGTAAAAACAAAAGTGTAAAAAGATCTGATGTTCCATTCACATAACTTTATCTGTTCTGTAGACAAACTATTCTTATAACATTATTCTAGCAGTATCAAGATAAACATTACCAGAAGTGGTATTATTACTTAGTTTCTCTTAAGTAGAGGGGAAATAAGGGTTGTACATTAGTCTAAAGTGACAGTCAATTATTTTAACAGCTGTCGCAATGCAATTATAATAAAATCCGGTTCTCTTGCCATGGCCAGGAGTAAAATAAGAGAGACATGAAAACGGATGATAGCTTCCCGTTTTAGAAAAGTTGAAGTATTTTAAACTTTAAATAAATTACAGGGTACACCTAAAGGACGTCAAGCCAAAAAAAAAGAAAAAAACAAAAAAAACAAAAAAAAAAAAAGGACGGGAGTATGTCTGAAATATTTATCTCTACAAGAGGCAATAATATGACATAAATTGTTCGTTTTTACATTTTTTATGCTTTCTATATCACTTCCGGTTTAGTAATTATGCAAAAGTAACTCAAAATGAAAAGGAATTCAGCGGCTATTCCTAAGAAATTCAGGATATACATTTTATTTTCATTTTTAAACATCTTTAATATACGGCATTTAATAAACATCATCGCAATCAGTTTTTAGAGATTGAAAATTTCGAAAAATGCTCCATATAAAGAGTAGTGTTGTTAAGAGATTTTTCTGAAAATCTTTGTTTAGTATCCTTGGAAGATACTAAACTTAATTGATAAGTTTTGTGTTAAACCGATTTTTTTATGAGTTATGGTGCCCACAGATACACGCACGGAGCTTCTTCTGAGAGGCCTTTTTTAAATTCAGAGGTCCTCAAAACGGATATTTCCAGTGAATCTCGTATCGGAAGTTTCGGCTATAATACAGTACCTTCTCTACTTACCATGTACTAGTACATACTTGTAGAAACAGTAAAAAGAGCTCAAATAAATAATTCATTCCAGTTTATTACTCGGATGTACTTTTTTACGTATTCATTTGTTTTGAAATGCGTTGCATTAAGATTAGTTCCGCTGAGATAGGTTAGAAAATAAATATGCTATAGAGCTATGGAAGATTGTTCGTCACAGTGACTGGAAAAACAGGTGTTCACAGACAATTATCGGTTTTGTTGTGGGTGGAAGTCTGGTATATGAGGCTGACGTAGCTAAAAGGACATGCTCTATTTTCTCTGTAAATGAGAGTGTCTGTCACAACCTGCAAGCTCTTGAACTACATTCCACATCAAAACTGACCCTGTAAGGAAATTCTGCATCTGCCCTTAAGGCTTAAACTTTATCGTTTCAAGGATCTCGGGTCTTTTGTAGCATAAGATGATGGTTAGGTTTCACTTAGATGGACGATTCTCTCTAAAGGTCTAATTTCAATCACGACATAACTTGTGCAAAAACTGGTGTTGAAAGAAGGCTGCCATATTCCTGCCAACAGGAACAGAAGAATAGCCGTGGTTCAAATATCGGCTAAGCTTTCTTACTAAATATGCACAATTTACATAGTAAGTAGAGAAGGTATTGCATTCCGCCCAACAATTCGATGCCGAGGTTTCACCAGAAAAACAGGTTTTAAACACCCCTGAAAAAAATAGGAAAATGATCCGTATATGTATGTACGTTTCTGTGGACAGCATAACTCAAAAGCGAAATGTCGGTTAAAAGTTGAGTACCTTCCAAAAATATGACAGGAAACGTTTTAGAAAAAATTCCACCCCTAACTACCGTTTACTTAGGCAATTTTTTAAAATGGCTCTTAACAATTTTGATTAAAATGCCGAATATTAAATATGTTTATACGGCAAATAAAATGCATATCCTGAATTTTTTTAGAATAGCCCCTCAAATTCCCCTCATTCTGCATTACTTTTTCATAACTGGTAAACCTTAAGGGATGAACAAAAACTTACTACACAAAAATTGTAGTTTTCATTAAAACACTCGATTAATATAATGTACGGCTGTTTGTAGAGCTAATCAGAGATATTTCATGTTATTGGTTTAAGTTTTAAAATAACTTGAACTCTTCTTAAATGGAAATTCCTCATCCGTTTCGTACCTCTTTTGTTTTACTCCTGGTTATGCGAAGAGAGCTGAATTTCAATGACAATCGCATAGTGGCAGGTTATGCGAGATTCTACTGTCTCTTTAACATGGTGTATTCCTTTATTCCCCCTTAGTTACAGGGAAGAAAGCAATAAAACAATTATTACCTTGATTAGCATTATGTAGATAAAAGAATATTTTGTAAGAATAGTTTGTTTGCAGAACAGAGAGAGAAGTTCATTAGAATGGAACTCCTCAGATTTTTCAGACTGGCTTTCTAACCTTACCCTGTATATGGCTTGTGTGAAAGAGCGATTGGTTATCTTAATATATGAAAGTCAATATATGTATATGTGTTAATTATTTAATTTCATTTTAATACTTATATCATTATTAAGATACGTTATTTAATTTCGTATAATGCCTACAAAAGCTCGCAAGACCATTTATACTTTTCTCGGTGATTATCATAATATCTGGAGTACTGCCAATATAAAAAAACCAACTACTTAGGCTTTCATGACCTCGTAAAGTAACAAAGTAACAGCGAGTTAACACATAATCACATGGTTGAAAGATAAACAAAATATTGAACTGCATCATATTAAACTGTAATAACAGCAAAAACATCAAACCAGACTTATCTTCTTTATCATTGTCATCTTGTGCATCTTTATATGATTATTGTTTATTGAAATAAAATAAAACAAAGGAGTTCATTATAATCGCACTGGTTACAAATTTTCTGTGGCGCTGAGGCATTATTAACATAAGAGAAAAGCATATATAAGTCGATAGTAACATCCGCATTTTCTGTGAACATTCTGCGATGTTCGGACACACACATTATAATGTTTAGTTTCTCAATTGTTATAACCAGCGGGTTTCTTTATATCAGTTTATATTCTTTATAAACAGAAAAACAAAACTAATGACACATAAAAACTGTAAAGCTGGTCTGGGTAACAGCAATAGCATCAAACCAGACGAAGTACCACTCCTTCCTCTTCTCTTTTATATGCTCATTTTGTTGGTTTTTTTGCTTCTTTTTTTTTTCGTGCTTGTGTTTTCTTAGAAGTCGTATATATGTTGGTAACTGAGAATAAACAAGTATATGCTGATGTTACTTAAACTAGTACTACTTCTTTCCATTTGATATGTTCTCTGGAAATAGAGACGATTCGCCCTAAATGTGACAACGTTCAAGTCATAGCTGCATTCATAAAAAAAACCATCGTTACAAACTGTGATATTTATGGTTATTCAGCCGTGTTTTTGCATATTGTTTTGTTATTTTCTTTTTTTATAGTGTCCTGAGTTTGAGTGTGTTGTTTAAGAATTTCTAAATACGTACGAAAAAACGCGTGGCATTTGGACAGGACAAGGGTAAACTGTCAAAACACAGACATGGCCGGGTATTTCAGCTATTATTCTATGTTTGGCGCTTATAATAACCAGATATATATTTTTAAACAAAAAAAGCGCATGGGTCATTATACTGTTACTTTCTACTTTTTCAATTCTATTACTCTTTATGCTTCGGCATTTTGCTGTTGTTCCTCAGGAAATAAAAGCAATACGCAATAAAATGGTTGTTTAACGTACGTTATTAATCATACAATGGGATGTCGTCAGTTAATTAAATTACATTGTTAGTTAATCATTTACATTTTAATACATATAGTAAGTAAGGAAAGTATTGTATTCCACCCAAAGATCCGATATATATATATTTCACCTTGATTACATGTTTTGAGATTCACTGAATTAATTTTTTTGTAAAAGGCATGTGTTTGTGCCTGTGAACGGCATAGCGCAAAAACGAAAAACCGAATAAATAAAACGTTAGATATGTATGTTTAGTATCTTTCGTTGATGCGACAGGAGAATTTTCAAGAAAATCTCCCCAAAACTGGATACCCATTGTATGGAAGATTCTTCAAAATTCTTTATTTTCTCAAAAATGGCTCTAAAATGCGTATGTTGATATTTTTATTAAAAATAAAGTGTATATCTTGAACTTCTGGGAATAGCCTGTGAAGTGCGCATCATTCGGAAGGAATCTTATAGACTTTTGTAGAACTGGTAAGCGTTAAGTAGGCTTCGCCGTGTCTTAAGTGGTTAGACCACTCACCTAGACGGCCCGGGTTCGATCCCAAGCGACCGCATTTGAGATTTGTGGTGGACAAAGCGGAGCAGGGATGGTTTTTCTGAGTTCTCAGGTTTCCCCCACCATCACATCGGTGCTCCATCTTCATTCCATGTATCATCAGTATCATCGTCTGCGGTGCCACAAGTAGTAAAATTGGGCGTTAAACACTACAAAAAAAGTACAGTAGGTAGATATATATATATGAAAACAGTACTGGAGTCTTGTCAGGACTCCGGCGCTGTATCCCCTGTTTACATTCCCCCCTAAATGTACTGCATAATTACTGGTTTTTACTGTTCCTTTACACAAACATATACACACTGCACAAACATATAACACCCATGCCCAAGGCGGGACTCGAACCCACGATCCCCTGCCCACGCGTTAAGCGATAAACACGGAATGCACAAAATATGTAGATATGTTTACACACACACACACACACACACTCACACCATATTTCAAATACTTTTTTGTGATATCGGTCACTTCCTAGATATCCCTTATTAATGATACGATTTGCTCAATCTTTTATAATTTTTTTAAAATCTCATCAACATAGACTTGCTTCTACTGAGTGCACGGAAAGAGTATGCCCACATATACCATCCAATTTTTAAACATTTCACCGTCAGTATTCTCTTTGTATCTATACCTAACGGAGTGTGTAATGTAGCTGTTTTTATAAAGGTGTATCTCGATTAAAACGAGTTAGATAGAAAAATAATTACCATAAGAATAAATCCTTAGCTACCAACAAATGATAGATAATTGAATAGAAAAAAATTCGGTTTTTCATAACTGGATTTGGTGGCGTTTGAGATCTGGTGGAGCTAAGGTTCCTCAGTCCTCTTTTACCCCACCATATATATAAATAGTATAAAGAAAATATAATGAGAAATAATAAAATATATCATATAAATACCTTGCAATACAAAAAAAAAAATGAATATCATCTTTATATAAACCTTAAGATACTTGAAAAGGTAGAGTAAGTGATGGTTAAAAAGTGAAATGAGAACAGATAATATGGTTAAATACATTACAAAACTTTCTCGATAATTTTAGAACAAATATCATGCGTTACACTCACTATCGTTTATTTCTATATACACGCTAAGCAATATTCTTATGAAAGCTTACTTTTCTATCTACTTCTTACTAACGGAGAAATTCGGTTGCAAACATAAACACACTAAATGTTTCTTCTTCTATATTTCATAAGCTCCAACTTACCGTCTGACAATATTGAAAAAAGTAAGGAAGGATACGTCTAAGCTGTGCCACTGTTGCTTTATAGTGCAGAAGCCTGCACTTTAACAACTAGAATGGAAAAGGAATTGAAGCAGCACAGATGCAACTGTTAAGCCTATTAGGAGGTAACCGAATGCGGGATCATAAAAGTAACCAGGAAATTCGAGAGTAGCTAGGTATCATGGAAGTAATGGAGAATATGGACCAATATAACAAACAAAAAATCTATTTCATTCACATGAATTTCTCTACATTTCTGTAAGAAACTTTTCTTAGAAAGCTTATTCTGTCCTCATGCTAATCGAGATAAACATTAGCAGAAATGACCTTAGTACTTGCTTCGTTGTAAGTAAAAGGTGAAATAAGGGAATAGACTAGGCTAAATCGATAGTTTTTAAAAGCTGGTTGCCACGTAGTTGAAATCCATATCTTTGATGACCAATAATTTGCAAATTCCCATTGAGAAAGGTTAAAGTATTTCAAAACTAAAATCAATGACAAGGAATATCTCGGAAATGGCCAACTCCATGAAAAAATGTATTTGACATAAATTGTGTGTTTTAATCACATATACATTTTTGGTGTAGTAAGCTTTTGTCTACCTTACGGTTTACCAGTTATGCAAAATTCATCCAGAATAAAGTAGTTTTTAGATGCTGTTCCCAGAAAATTCAACATACACATTTTATTTGTCATGGAAATATACTTAACATAAAATATTTTAATCAAAATCTTAGAACAATTTTTGAGAAAATCAAAATGTTCGAGAAAATTTCACTGTAAAGTGTTGCTTGGGGTGGGGGAATTTTGTCAAAGCATTCGGCTCGCATTACTGGAAGGTACTAAGCTTAAATACCAAGTTTGGTGTTTGTTTTTGAGTTACAGTATTCACACGCACGGACCTTCTTATAATTTTCTTTTAATATAAGACCCTGCAACATGCATTTCCGGTGAAATCTCTGTATTGAAATTTTGTGTGGAATGCAATACCTTTCTACTTATCTATCATGTACTCTGTAGAGAAAGTAAAACTATGTGTTCCGTTCATATTTTGCCTTTTCTGAAAGTAAACCATGCCTAATAAAATATTTTTCATTTATCTACACTATGCTAATCGAGTTAAACATGAGCTTGCTTCCTTGTAAGCACAAAGGAAATAAGGGAATACACTAGGCTAACACAATAGTCGAATCTTTTATAAGCTAACAGTAATTGCAATTCGGTTCTCTGTGTGGCTAGGAGTAAAACAAAAGAGGTATGAAAGGAAAGAGAAAATTTTAAGTAGATTAAAAAGTGTAACAAGTAAAATCTTGAAAATGGTTAGTTTACCCCCCTCCCCAATAATATGTATGACAAATTGTATGTATTAACGAATCTATTTTTGTGCACCAAGTTTTTTTTCTATCTTTTACGGTTTACAAGTTAAACAAAGGTAATCGAAATTCTTAGGCTTTCACGGCCGGTGTCAATACTGGCTGGAGTATAATCCGGGCTTGTGGGCCGTGGTCTACTGGGCTCCTTCTTCCCAGACGTTTCGTCTGCCGTAGTCTGGGAAGAAGGAGGAGCCCAGTAGACCACGGCCCACAAGCCCGGATTATACTCCAGCCAGCATAAACAAAAGTCATCCGGAATGAAGAGGTTTTCAGAGGCTATTCCCAGAAAACCCAGGATATGCACTTTGCTTGTCATGAGAATATCTTAAACATAAGGTATTTTAATCAAAATCCTTAGAGCAATTTTTGAGGAAGTCAATGTTTTCGAAAAATGTAAAGGTTAGTTGGGATGGGGGATTTTCTTGAAAATCATCGTGCCGCAATATTGTAGGATACTGAACTAAAATACGAAGCTTGGTATATAACGGCGTTTTCGTGTTTGAGCTGTTGAGCTGTGACCCGTTTCTAAGAATGCTTATTCGGATTCAGGAGGTCTCAAAACATGTACGTATTTCCAGCGAAATATCGGTAAGACGTTTTGGGTGGAATACAACACCTTTCTATCTACTATGCACATTACACATACGTGCTGTTAGAGAAAGTAAAAATGAACGTTATTGGGTAGAGAACTCGCGTGAATTTGCATAGATTAGTAATAGTTTTTCTCTGTAAGTCGTCCTTGGACTCTTTATACCACCTTATGAAAATAATATATTGAAGTACTACAGAAGATTGAACTTCCGGATAAAACTGTCACGCTCAGGTAAGCAAACGTGAACTGTCGAGTCGAGAGAGAAGGTTGAGAAATTCCAGGGTAAAATATGGCAGCGAGGAACCTTGCGCGAGATTCAAATAATCGATATAAGATTGTTGTGACTGGGAAAATTTATTGAGTACGAGAGCCAGTGCTGGGGCAAGTGTTTTTGTTATTCTTAGCTTATACATCGCTATGCTGCTTACTGACCTGTCAAACAGATGTGATCCTTTTGGTAATGCGGAAAAACAATTATTTCTAATTAATTA
Organism: Hymenopus coronatus; assembly: GCA_030762935.1. Taxonomy (NCBI): domain Eukaryota; kingdom Metazoa; phylum Arthropoda; class Insecta; order Mantodea; family Hymenopodidae; genus Hymenopus; species Hymenopus coronatus. Next base: position 473,034,199 of record CM060900.1, read on the forward strand.
CCAAGGTAATGACTCTGGGAGGTCCCGGGCCTCTGCAAATTTATACCCCATCAGAGTCAGAGAATAAGGCGAGTGGATATCTCGGCAAAGCTTTTGACGGTGGAATTTAGTTTCGGAATCTCTGGCGTCCGTTGTGTGCAAACAGTAGGATATCTTATTTGGGAGGGAGGCTTGTGTAGTCTTGCCGGCGTCGGAATCTCACACCTGGAGACGTTAGGGACCCCGTCTGCGTTTGAGCCTGCCGCTCAGGACTGTTCTCTCTGCCCTTTGCTTCAGTTCCTCCTTCCTACAGTAGGAAGTTTCCTCCGCCTAAACCACTCTATTTAATTATGTTTTCTTTATTGGTAGATGATCACAGAAGACAAATTCAGGTTTATTTGTGGGCGCTCTTTAGCTGCCGTAGTTCTTAACGTGTCATTCTGCGTAGGGTATGAGATTCATTTAATGTCGTAAATTTATGACACGGGACCACCGGCTTTACTTCCCTTCTGGATGAAGCAATGCTAAGGATTTTTACGTCTGACTGTCTGTTTGAAGCCGCCACTTTGAGAACTACAGGCTATCATGTTATCCCTAGACTATGAAGGACGACAAATATATTTAAAAGTACTTTAGTACATGCATACTTTATTTATAGATACCATAGTTGTTAAGATAGAACACATGCATTGCCAGTGGGAAATGTCACTGTTGTGTAAACCCATACTTTCATTTTGGCAGTTCCAAATTTTTTCAGTTCTCCTTTTGCCTGCTGTGAAAGACTACCCATCAGACGAGTTCCATCAAGGGAAACAAGTTAGATAATCCAACATGCCCTTTCCCTGAGGCTGTTCTGGCGATTTCTATTCTCGTTTGCAAGGATGCCCAGGATCCGCTGTGGCCCGAAACAGAGAGAGGCAAGACGAAACGGATTAGATAAAAGGAGAAACGCATCATTCGTGTGAAGTGGGGTGCTGGTAATACGTTGTTTTTCTTAGGGAAAGCGACTGTATTAATGGGGTTAAAAAATGGGGTACAATTAAATTAGCAAAGGTTATAAATATTTATTGTATTCATTTAAAAGTATTCATAACTTTTGATCCTCCAAAAAGTTCACCAGAAAAGTATTAAATATTTGTTAGTATACATCACTGGATCACGTACCATGTCGCACTGTCTGCCGTGGGAAGCCATGTGTCAAATAACAGCAACGCTCTCGCTGGCAGGAAAAACGGCCCTATATGGAACGTTTACTTTTTAGTCGAATCTACATTAATATTTCTCTTAGAATGACTGAAAAGTGCTCCACGCCAAGCGTGTGCTGTAAAGAAAATTAGATGTTAAATTTAGATAGGAACGAAATTAAACCCTGGCATACATTGTTGGCAAATCGTGTTGAAAATGGACTTGTCGTTGGGTGTATATGCTCTCATCTATGTACTTTGGATTCTTTTGAAAACATCACAATTTGCACATAAACCTTCATCTGTAATTGTTATCTTATCAAAGTCCTGAAGTAATATTAATTATATAATAATTTTTCAAACATAAGCTAGAGAGAATATTAATATTCTGCCCAACGTTAAACCAGCACTTAATTTATAGCTATGTAAGTTTGTTCCTCAGCAATGAGAATATTAGCTTTCGAACGAGGAGTGCCATTTTCCCCAATTTGTGTATTAGAACTAAAAAGTTTTAGTTTTTCATTTGTGTACACATTTATAGGTTAAGTCTTCTGCCCAGGGAATGGAAGGGACATCTTGCTACTCGATATTTTTGTGTTGAATATCCCTCAAGAAATACGAATGAGGTGAAGAGCCGCAGGAGGCTATGTATCGCAGGAATGTCGGCCAATAGAGACACGCAGAGGTCACTAACAACTTCAAGCTTGAGGACCCTTTCACACCGGTGGGCTATTCAGAGAGGCTTAGAGCAACCGCGAAGAACTCGACATATCGGAGGCGGCTCAGAGAAGGCCACCGTCTGGTCAAGAAGAACTTTCCAACCAGAAAGCATCTATGCCATCCGTCTCACATAGACTGCTACTGAGTACCTAAGCTTACCTGAAACATGAAAGAGGAAATTGAATGATAGGAAATGGGAGGAGGAAATTCGTCGTAAAAGAGAAACAACCCCAACATTCGCCTTGCCAACCAGGGAAGAAGCCTTTTATCAGAGTGGCCGGCCCAAGGAACCTAACCCAGGACCCCTCAAATGCGTGTCTCGCACGTTACCGTGGAATCTTGCTCGGTAGAGCACCTATAAGGACACGCGCTAAATTATCGTTTCGGCTTGGGTTTAGTTTCGAATGAGTTGGTCACTGAGGCAAAGAGCTTTAACTAGCATAGGGCAACGTAAATGAAAATGACATCCTTCCGAGATTCATCAATTTGCAGCTTGCGTTACAGGATTCTGCAACATGTCAAATGTAAGAGCCAGAGAAGAACTGACTTGGCGAGTCTTCTCGCCACCTCTGTCAAAAAGCTCCTGGCACATCGTCTTGACAAGCCATGTGCTCAGTTTCTTCGGATCCTACCGACACCAACATATTCGAGAAAATGTTAGACTACAGTGCTCTGGTATTCGTTTTTATATCATAAACTTAATATTAATGGCTCGTTGAAATGGGCAATGACTTAGTTACTTAAAATTGTTGTGTATAAATTGAATGAAATTGCTAAGACTATTCGCTTCTGAATGTGTACAGAGTTGTATACAATAACTTCTTTAAAAGGTTAATATGAAAGTTCTAAAATCCTTGTAGAATAAAAATTATATTGAGATGTTGCTTATTTAGTCATTTAAAAGCTCAAACGCGAAGTTTAAAGCGACAGATAGTAGAAGTAATTTTATATCTTTATCTCCTAGGAATGCTATTTTCAAATGTAATGGTAGCAGTTGTAGTATCTTTATTTCTTACCTCCTGCCATTGGAATTTACAGTTTTTTTAAGTTTAACGTCCTTTAACCTGGTAGGTCATATCGGATGATGAATGAAATTGGTGAAATGATGCTCAAATGATCTCGGGGACCAAGGAGCTTAAAGCTACTTGATATTCGTCTTCTCAGGATAAGGGAAAACCCCGAAAAAAACCTTTTCCGGGTAACTCACCCTAAGCGAGATTCGAACTCACGACCTTTTGAATGTGAGGCAGACACACAACCACCACACTATCCAGGCGGGCATAGGTTTCTTATATATTACAAATATTTACAGTTTTAGACATTTTCTTTGCTTTGATGCTTCTTTTGTTGGCGTTTCTCCTCTATCTCCTTTCAGAATGTCAAAGGGGTGCGCCTATTCGCCAGTTTTTTTTTTCTAAGCTTAACGTCCCTTAAGCTGGTTGGTCATATCGGACTATGAATGAAATGGGTGAAGTGATGCTCAAGTGATCCTGGGGTCCATTAAGCTTAAAATCAATCGACATTCGTCTTCTCAATATAAGGGAAAACCCCGGAGAAAAACAGCCTTATCTGGGCAACTAACACCAAGGAAATTCGAACTCGAGCCTCTTGAGTATAAGGCAGACACGCTAACACCCCCCCCCCTTACGAGGTGGGAAGTGTTTATTCTTTCTCCCGAAGATTTTGCGTTTCATTTTCTTTCAGTATCTATTGACCAGACCTTCATTTCCGCATATCAGTTCCCTACTGTGTTTTCTTGAAATTCTGTAAAGGCACTTCCTAGTTTCAAACCTGGCCATTTTGGTTACCTTCCACTACCGTAGCCACAAACCCTTTGGATTTATTCTGTGGAACACGCTTTAACATTTAAAGGTTTAAACATCAATGTCGGAGGCCGCGCCGTGTCCAAGTGGTTAGACCACTCACCTCTCGCCTAGACGGCCAGAGTTTGATCCAAAGCGAACGCATGTGAGACTAATGGTGGACAAAGCGGCGCAGGGATGGGTTTTCTCAGGCTTCTACGGTTTCCTCCGCCATTGCATTCCATCGGTGCTCCAGCTTCATTCCAGTGTCATCGGCTGCGGTGCCACAAATAGTAAAAGCGGGCGTTAAACACCACAAAAAAAAAAATCAATTACGGAATAGGTTTTACAACAGAAGTAGAATTTTACCATCCATACTTACCTTAGAGCTCCAGATGGTTAATGAAATATGATATGCAGATATTCAGGAAGTTCTTATTCTATAATTACTAACATCCGGAAGTTATTTGATGAGCTAGCCTTAAAAGCGTGCAAATGCTTGAGGTCTTATATTGCCATGTCAGCTCTTGACCAGCAAAACTGTGTTGAGCTTGTCCGTTTCTTTTTGGAACACTACAAGAAAAGAAATACAGCAGAGCTGTGGATTAATTCAATGGAACCGAACGGTTTGCTGTTCATCTGTTTTAAGCTTACGGCATGAAAGAAAATTAAGGAGAGAAAGCCAAATAAGTTCATGCTAAGAATTGGTTCGAAACACTGCTTGAACATGCTAATTGCATGTTTACGGACTGCTAGATCAATTATTCTTGGCGTAATTAATGAATAAACACTATCTATATATCCACAAGCTTATACTTTGGCTTACTTCAAATGGCAATCAGATGTGTAGATAATGCTATAAGAACGAGTTATCTCTTTTACTAAAATGCTCAAGACATACATACGTGATAAACTATTGTTGTAGTGTTTCTCAAATGCTAAATACAACTTCAACCATTAAAGATAAAAACAGAAAATTTTTTAGCAAATGGCGGAGGTTACACTCCCATGACTTTCTTTATTCACTATCTTTATTACTTTCCCTAGCACGTATTTAGAATGTACACAGTAGGTAGAGAAAGTATTGCATGCCACTCAAATGTTCGTATTTCACCGGATATACACGTTTTAAGAGCTCCTAAGCCTATAAAAAGCATTTTAGAAAAAATGTGTGTGTGAACTCAAAAACGAAAAGTCCGTTAACTGCCAACATTTTGCTGAAGTTTAGCATCTCCCAAGGATGCGACCCGAAGATCTTCAAGAAATACCCCTACTCGTAACTATGCTTTATATGGAAAAATATTTTAATCTTTTTTATTTTCTCAAAAATGGCTCTGGCGATTTTGATAAAAATACCGTATATTAAAGATGTTTACATGGCAACTAGAATGGATATTCTGACTTTCCTGGGAATATGATGACTTTTGCATGACTGGTAAACGGTAAGAGATAGACAAAAACTTACTGCACAAAAATATACGTTTCGTTAAAACACAAGAAAGGAGTTCACTGTTACCGAGATATTTATTACTACTGATTTCAATTTTAAACTATTTAAACTTTTCTAAAACGGGAAGTCCTCTTTCGTTTCATATCTCTTTTAATTTACTCCTAGGCGTGCCAAGAGAACCGAACTTCAATTCTTCAGAACCGACCAGTTTTTAAACGATTTGATTTGTTTTAGCCTAGTGTATTCACTCTTCTCCATTCTGCATAGATGGAAGCAAGTAACGAGACACTTTCTGTTAAATCTTATCTCGATTAGCATTAAGTAGATAAAGAAACTCTCGTAAGAAACGTTTGTTTGCAGAACAGGTAGAGAAATTCGTGTGAATGGGACACATCAGATTTTTTATACAGTGGCTAAAACTGTTCCTCGATCTACTTGTAGTCACATATAAATGTTTGTGATTTAGTTATAAGTACAAAGGGAATAGCGCTGACCCTGTAACTCGTCGACAGTACGAGGGGAACCGGGTTCGATTCACGGCTAAGGGGTGGAAGTTTTTCACCAGTTAAGATGCTTTCCTATCCTCATCAGAGCCTGGAAGTGTAAGCGTGTGCGAGAGATGGGTGGGATGGAACAAAACTTTTCTGCTTTTTCTTTTAAAAGGAGAATATGAATTGACACCATTTACGACAGGCAATAATGTTATATTCCTAAAGTATAATGCCTGCTATATGACCATTTTAGTTGGCATAAATGGGATAACAAAGAGGTTGAATAAAAAAAACAGTTTTAGAAAAATGGCCATGTGTGTGTCTGTGGGCAGCATAGCTCAAAAACGAAAAGCCCGTTAAACCCCAAACTTGATATTTAAGCTCAGTATCTTCCAAGGATGCGACACACGAAGATTTAAAAAAAAAATCCCCCCCACCGTCAACTACCCTTTACAAGGAAAGAATTTCGAACATTTTAGTGTTCTCAGGAATGGCTAACTATTTTGATTAAAGTATTGAATATTTAAGATATTTACATAACAAATAAAATGTATATCTTGAATTTTCTGGGAATACCCTCTGGAGACACCTTTATTCTGGTTGAATTTTTCTGAATTTTGCATAACTGGTAAAGCGTAAGAGATAAGCAACAACTTACTACACACATTCTGTAGAGCTCAAAACACATAGTTGTCATATATTATCGAGATGCTAGTTATTTTTTTCAGTTTTAAAATAATTAATTTTCTCATATGGGAACATGGCAACTCCTGGCCACGCACAGAAAGGGATTTCAATCCCATAGCAACCGCTTTTTAAAACATCTGATTGTCGGTTTAGCCTAGTGTATTCTTTTGTTTCCCTTTTACTTACAAGGACCGTATCTGCTAATGTCTATCTCGATTAGCATGAGGTAGATAGAAGAATAAGCTTATTAATAATAATTTGTTACAGAGATGTAGAGAAAGTCATATGAATGGAACATATGAGATTTTTTTCTATGCACTTCATTTTAATCGAAATACACGTTTAAACAAATAGCTACAATACCCGGTTCATTGTGGATACAAAAAGAATGAGGATAGTTGTTTAAGAACTGGTCGCTATATATTGACATTTAAATGTCATAACCTTTTTATGAAATAGTGAGAAACCTCTGCTTATCGACAGAATTTTTAAAGAAAATAAAAATCTGAATAATTTGAACTATTAATAACGGTTGAAAAGTGTGGATAACTGTTTTCCATTTGAAAAAATGAGAAATACTGGAAACTTTATAGAAATAACCAGAAATATCTCGAAAATGGTCAACACAAAACAAATGTATTTGATACAAATTGTTTGTTTCAAAGCGATCAAGATTTTTCGTTTAGGATGAATTTGTCTGTTCCTTACATGTTATCAGTGAGGCAAATGTCATTTCAGTCATTTCAGATGCTATTCCCTGAAATTTGAAGATATGTGTAAATTAACTTATTTGTCATGAAATATCTTTAATGTGTGGGTTTTTAAGCAAAATGGCTATAGCCGTTTTTGAGAAAGTAAGAAATTTCAAAAAAACTCTGGTGGTGGTGGTGGTGGTGGTGGTGGTGGTGGTGGTGGTGGTGGTGGTGGTGGTGGTGGTGGATTTTCTTCAAGCTTTTCGAGTCGTTTCTTCAGGAAGTATTTAACTAATGGTTCGGTATTTCCCCGGCTTTTCGTTTTTGAGTTAATGCTGTTCACAGACCCAGACGCACTGACCGACAGACTCATAGATGCACATACAATCTTTTTCAAAAAAAAGTTTGTTTCTCTAACCCGCATGTACAATGTACATATTGGATAGAGAAGGTATTATATTCCACCCAAAAATTCGATGTCGAGATTTCACAGCAAATGTTCTGAGCTCCCTTGGGTCCGAAATAACGTTATTAGAAAAAGGCCCGTCTGTGTGTGTCTGTGGACAGCAGAGCTCAAAAACGAAAAGTCCGCTAAATAACAAACTTAAGTATTTAAACTTAGTATCTCCCAAGGATGCGACACGAATATTTTCAAGAAAATCCCACTAATCTCCAATTACTCTTTACATGGCAAAATTTTCGAAAATGTTTAATTTTCCTCAAAAAATGGCTCTAACGATTTTGATAAATATATTGTATATTAGATATTTACATCAAAAATGTTATGTTTGTTTTGAATTTTCTGGGAATAACCTCTAAAGATATCTTTAACCTGGATGAATTTTGTTGAAAATTGCATAGCTCGTACACCCTAAAAGTAGGGAAAAAACTTGCCTACAAAAACGTAGATCTCGTAAAAATAGTTTGTCATCTATGCTTCTTTTAGATCTCGCCGTTTCTGAGATATTACTTGTTATTTGTTTCGGCTTTAAAATACTTTTATTTTTCTCAAACCTGAACTTACAAAGCGAACCGAACCTCAATTGTTTCACATAGACGAGCTTTTAAAGGACTATCGTTTTAGGCTGATGTTTTCCCTTATTTCCCTTCTACTTAAAAGGAGGCAGTAATAAGACCAATTATGCTAATATTTATCTCGATTCACATGATGTAGATAAAAGAATAATCTTTTGTAAGAATAGTTGCTATTTGGAGCAGCTAGAAAAAGTTATGCGAATGGAACACACAATTTTTTTTTAGTTACAGGTGTTCTCAAAAGATGTATTTCCGGTGAAATCTCGGTATCGAACTTTTGGAGGAAATAAAATACTGCCCCTATTTTCTACACGTAGTAGACAGTAAAAGTTTCAGAATTGTAAGTTGCCTTTAAAGCACAGTAATTAAGCATTTGGTTTGACGAGGTAATGCATCTGATAAGAGCAATTAAATGCACATTCATTTAATCACCGTAGCACAGCCAGTACGCTGCCGGTCCCCGTGGCAGCGCTCGTTAAAATGTCTAGTTTTGGTGCTTCTAGGCGCAGGGGATTGAGAATTAGAGTCCCACCTTGGGCATGGGCCTTTGTATGTAAATGGGTATTAGTTAGTGCAAAGAAAACGGTGAACAAATACGAAAGCAAAGACAATGTATGGAAAATGGGTGGGGAGAAGAGGAAGAGGAAAAAGAAATACAGCACAGAAGTCCCACAAAAGTCCGGAACTGTGTTCTTTCTTTTGCAAAAAAAAAAAAAAAAAAAAACAGTCGGAGAACCATACTTCGAGGCCCAGTCATGCCATTGAATCTTCCAACTTTCATACATCCAAGGTTAGTGCGACGGGAGTACTGGTATTTCATCACTTGTCACGAACTGCTATAATTGAACGTTGGGTTCTGTAAGAGTCATGATGCAGAGAAGAGAATGAAAGCAGTATAAGATAATCACTAGTGTTTGGTTTTGTTTGGAATAGTGAGTACTGTTATATGCCTCCTTTAATCTTTTGTTTCTGGTTAGGCTATCAGACTTTTGTTTTTACCTCATGTTACTGCTTAATTGTAGTAGTGTGTTACTGTAGACATTTCTTCTCACTTAATTATTCTATTACAGGATCAATGTACACTTAAATTTAATTAAATGCACTTATTCATTCCACACCACCGCGACATGACCCACTTGGTGGCGGTAGCCTTGTTTGTTTCTAAATACTTTATTTATAGTTAACTTCTCTAGCCCATATCTACAATGCACATAGTGGGTAGAGAAAGTATTCCATCCAAAAACTCGGATGTCAAGTTTTCACCGGAAATATATGTTTTGAGGTTCCCTGAGACCGAAAAAGACATTTTTATTTTCTCTAAATGTACTATGTACAAAGTGCAAAAAGAAGGTACTGTATTGCACCCAAAAATTCGATACCGAGATTTCACCGGAAACATTCTTTGAGATCTCTGAATCCAAAAAAAAGCATTTTTAGAAAAATGTCCATGTGTGTGTCTGTGTATGTGGGTAGCAGAGCCCAGAAACATAAAGTATTTAAGTTCAGTGTCTTCTAAAAAGATTTCCAAGAAAATCCCCCACCCCCAATCATCCTTTACATGGGACATTTTTTTAAAATTTTGAATTTCTCAAAAATGGCTGTAACGATTTTTGTTTAAAATGTCGTATATTAAAGATAATTACAATAAAAATAAAATGCAAATCTTGAATTTTCTGTGAATAGGCTCTGAAGACGCCTTTATTCTTAATGAACTTTGCGAAATTCTGCATTACTTGTAAACCGAAGAGACAGACAAAGACTTACTTAATAAAAAATGAGAGCTCGTTAGAACACACAATTTATGTTATATATTTTTTTTTTTTCGGGAGTTGACAGCTTTTTTTTTTTTTTAGATATTCCTTGTTATTGGTTTCAGTTTTAAAATAAGTATACTTTCATCATACTGGAACTTGTCTACACCTGGCCACGCAAAGAAACTGATTTCTATACCATAACAACCAAGTTTTAAAGCTTTTGACTGACTGTCAGTTTAGTCTAGTGTATTCTCTTATGTCACTTCTACGTATAAGGAACTAAGTAATAAAACAGTTTCTGCTAAAATATATAAAGATTAGCATGAAATGGAACAAGCTTATTAACAATAATTTGTTATAGAGCTCTAGAGAAAGTCGTTTGAATGGAGCACATAAGATTTTTCAGAAAAACGTCCGTGCGTGTGTGTCTGTGTGTCTGTCTGTGGACAACATAGCTCAAAAACGAAAAGACCGTTAAATACCAAACTTGATATTTATCTTTCATATTTTCTCAGGATGCCGCGAAGATGTTCAAGAAAACACCCCCAACACAAATTACCATTTACATGGACAGATTTTTGAATGTTTGGTTTTTCTCAAACATGGCTATAACAATTTGAACTACAGTATCCTAAATTGAATGTATTTACACCAGAAATCAAATTTACATGTTGAATTTTTTTGGAATAGCCTCGCAAGAGCTCTTTATTCTGGTTGAGTTTTGCAGAACTTTTCATAACGGTTAAACCGTAAGAGGTAGACAAAATTTTACTACTCAAAAACTGTAGATCTCGTTAAAACACATAATTTATATCCTATACCTTTTTATGTAGAGTCAACCGTTTGTGAGATATTCTTTGTTATTTTTTTTTATAGCTTAACGTCCCTTAACCTGGTTGATCATATCGGACGATGAATGAAATTGGTGAAATGATGCTCAAATGATCTCGGGGTCCATGGAGCTTAAAGTTACTCGAAATTCGTCTTCTCAGGATAAGGGAAAACCCCGAAAAAACCTTATCCGGGTAACTCAACCTAAGCGAGATTCGAACTCACGACCTTCTGAATGTGAAGCAGACACGCTACCACCACACTACCCAGGCGGGCTCCTTGTTATTGGTTTCAATTTTAAATTACTTATACTTTGCTCAAACTGGAAGTGACGTTTCGTTTCATCTCTTGTTTTACTGCAGGCCATGAAAAGTGAACTGATCTTCAATTTTTTCACATAGGACGAGCGTTTAAAAGATTTGAATATGGATTTAGCCTGGTGTATTCCCTTGCGCCTCATTTACTTACAAGAAAGCAAGTAGTAAGAACATTTCTGCTAATGTCTACCTTGGTTAGCATGTCGCAGATAAAAAAAGAATCTTTTGTAAGGAAAGTTGTTTGTGAAACAGAGTCATATAAATGGAACACTTTTGATTTTTACCTTCTCTACCACATACCTATAGGTATTGAGAATGTGTTTATATATTTTTGTCAATTTTAAATAAAATTTATACTTTTGACAACAAATATTGCTATACAACCCTTTGTGTGCCACTCTTTGAGCTAGGTATTTTAACTGCATACCATTTTTATATTTTAGTTTATGCACACAAATCCTCTTAAAGTCTAATATTAGGAAGCGTTACGCATAATTACAATACAAGAATAAAATCAGATGTAAATATTCCTTATTTTAGATTATAAAAATTCAGAATAGTTATATGTATTTGTTTCAAACTATACAATAAGCTGCCAGAACAAATTAAAAGCCTATATAAGAAAATTTGCAGGTCGGTTACAAATTCTTTATATTCAAGACAAAAAATTTTAGATTTTAAAACTAAATAAGTAATTTTAATTACAAGGCATGTAATTATACAATTTTATATCAAACGATGTCAAATGCCTGTAAAGTGTAAACTAAATACTAATATACTAATACTAAAATTGCATTCTACTCAAAAGTTCGATATTCACGGAAAATGCATGTTTTGAGACCCTATGAATATCAAGTTTGAAAACAGGGCCTTGTGTGTATCTATATTTCAAATTGTATTCAAGTATATTATAAAAACGAAAACTGTAATACATATCAAACTTAAATTTTAAGATCAAAATCTTTAAAAAAATGCCTCACAAGTTTTACAAAAACATTCCCCTACTCCAAACTAACTTTTACAAGGAAAATGTTTCGATATTTTTTACTTTTACAAAATAGCTGCAATAATTTTGATTAAAACAGTTATTTTGGATATTTACATACCACATACAATTATATCCTGATTTATATGGGGAATAAATTACGTTTTATTTATAGACGATCTTTGAATACTGTGGTTCTCGGCGTCCCATTCAATGCTGGGCCTGAAAGAACGCTTAACTTTGCTCATGGGCCTCTTTTCTAGGAATGGAATTTGAAGTCCTCTTAATTCAGAAGGAAGTTTAAATAATTTTGTATAACTGATAAACTTTAAGGTGGAAAAAATTGTGGCAAAAAACATGTGCATCTCTTAAAAATACACAATGTTATTAGCAATCATTTTTATGGCACTAGCCCTTTCCGAGATATCCGTTATTATTAGTTTGAAATGTTCAACATTTTTTCGTGTTTATGGTGTTGTCTCTATTCAGCAGTTTCTTGCGATGTAATGGACATTGTATAAAATCTTAAGGCCAACATATAACCACTCGATTTTAAACATTTGAATATCAATTCGATTTCCTCTATCACTGTTGTATCCACAAATCTGTCGTATTTCTGTAAAGTTTGATCTTTTAACATAGTAGATAGAAGAATAAGCTTTCGTAAGAATACCTTATTGAAGCTGCGTACAAATAAACAGTAATGGTAGAGAAAGACATTTTGAATTTAAGAAATTATATCTTTCAAAGTCTGTTACTCTTTAGTTCTTTCTTGCCATATAGTGGAAAGAGTAGATATTTCAAGGCCAGCACATAGCGTCACACTTTTAAACATCTGCCTATTTTTGGGTGTCTTCTGTCCCCCTTCTTGTTTCCTCTCAAGGAGCAGAGAAGGAATTAAGCACCATGGCTTCCCTCTGGAGAAGGGGATGAGATAGAACATTCGAAGGGTTGTTACCCGTAGCAAGTAGTGACAGGTTCACGTATGCGGGGTCCCTAAAGTTCAGAGTTGCAGACACTCCTACAGGCACCCCCCAGTTCTCCTCCTAACGAACTGCTGTGGTTCTATACCAGAGGAGGAAGAGGAGGAAACTGTTAAAGGGCACACATCATTCGAGCACCACACACTACAAAACTACCCAGTCGAGTCCGTATCCCAATCCCAAATGATGGGGAATGAGGGGCCGGAAAAACTTGTGGTATTAGAAAAACTTCCCCAGCATTTCTTTGGCAAGAGAAAACCACAGAAAATGTCAGTGGGTGGTCGACCGGGATCGAGCCCGCGATCTCCTGAATGCCGGACAAACGAAACCGCCTAAGCCATTCTGACTCCCATAACTAAAAACCCGCCCCTGCGCCGCTTTATCCACCACTAATTCCACATGCGATCGCTTGGGATCGAACCCTGGCCACCTAGATGACAGTCAAGTGGTATAACCATTCATTAGTGGGTATAGAAACTATTCTTATGAAAGATTATTTTTTGTCTGCTTCATCTGCAGAAATAGTTGCATTATACATTTCTTTATACAGGATGGGAGATGTTTAAGTGCAATGATTTGATATTTAGTAAAGAACAATGCGTATAACAGATAAGTGCATCTCATTTTGTTTGCTTAGTAATACTATGTCAAAAATGTCGGGATATAACGTGATTTGAACATCCCTGAGCTATGTCTCTGCTGTGTTTACATGCATAACACCACCTATAGTCGGACAGAGTAGAGGAGGGTCAACCGTGTGACCAGTTGTGTAAACAACCAAACTTTAGAGACAGGGAATAATATCTATTCTAAAAACATCGTAAAATGTTCCCCACGAACATAACTTTTAGAAAATAACGCAAAAACTGCAAATACTGGGTCATCATTTCGTCCTCAAAGGCTGATATAAATATTTGTACTTATACATCTCCCACCTGTAGATACAAGGAGAATAGCAATTTGCAAACGCTTAAGCACTGAGAGCTGCATTATGCTAGGTTTAAAATTCCTTATTGTTTCAACAATAGCGAGAAACAACTGAACAGCGAAAAGACTTAAAAATAATGAACACTTCGAACCTAGAATGGCTAAATGGCTAAACGTACAAAAACACTATATAAAATGAAAAAAAAAAAAAAAATCTGTGCATTACGTTTTCATATTTGGCTTAACGTTTACTAGTTAAACACGATTATGCAAAATCTTCTCCGAATGAATAGGATTTCACAGGTTATTCCCAGAAAATTTAAGAGACACATTTTGTCATCTAAATATATTTAATTTAAATCATTAGTACTATTTTTGAATATATCTAACGTTTCGAAAAATCTCCTATGTAACGGATAACCTGGGATTTAGTTGAAAAGCTTCGTGTTGCACCTTTGGAAGCTGATGAACCTAAATACTGAGATTGGTATTTTGGTTTTTGATAAATGCCGTTCACACGCATATGGACTTTTTTCTATTTTTATTCAGAGGACTCAAAAGACGTATTTGCGATGAAATCTTTACATCAAATTTTTGGGTGGAATACAATACTTTCCCTACTTGCTATTCATAGTAGAAAAAATAATAAAAACAGTAGGTAAGATATGAAGGATTGGGATTACTAATGCACGGGATCACCAATCACTGGGGCTGAGCACCGAACCTAGACCCTTGGGGCCTTTTGCGACTTACGTAACCCTAGGTGGAGGACGAAGGGAGAATACCCTCCAAACAACGTCCCCTGATTCTTCAACACTGAAACTGATAAGTAGATAACATTGATGTGATGGGAACAAGAAACGATGCGCTGGAAAATTTGGGAAATGCAATGAACCCTTCCAGCATTCATCTGACAATTTGGAGAAACCTCCGAAAACTCATGGTACAGAAAACCGCCCCCAGAAATCTAACCCATATCATCCAAAATGCGAGTCGCACACGTTACCGCGCGCTACCTTGCTCGGTGACTATATGTGAACGTAACACATACGTTTCTTTGTTACATTCTTTCTCTTATTTTTATTCACTATCTTTTCTTTCTTATTTTCTGTCGTTCTGCCTTTCTGTCTTTTCTTTTATCCTTTCTAACTTTTTACTTTCTTTTTCCTTTCTTTCTTCTTTCCTTTGTCTTTCTTTCTGTCTCTTTTTTATTTTTTCTTTCTGCCTCTTTCTGCCTCTTTCTTGCTTTCTTTCGGTCTCTTTCTTGCTTTCTTTCTGTCTGTTTCTTGCTTTCTTTCTGTCTCTTTCTTGCTTTCTTTCTGTCTCTTTCTTGCTTTCTTTCTCTCTCTTTCTTGCTTTCTTTCTCTCTCTTTCTTGCTTTCTTTCTGTCTCTTTCTGTCTCTTGCTTTCTTTCTGTCTCTTTCTGTCTCTTGCTTTCTTTCTCTCTCTTGCTTTCTTTCTGCCTCTTGCTTTCTTGCTTTCTTTCTGTCTCTTGTTTTCTTGCTTTCTTTCTGTCTCTTTCTTTCTTTCTTTCTCTTTCTTTCTTGCTTTCTTTCTGTCTCTTGCTTTATTTTTTTATTTATACACGCATTGACTATAACATACTTGAAATTTCTGTTGACTGTAAACAATATGAAGAGATTGAAGAGATACGCAGACATTTACTGTGCCTAAGCAAATAAGAACTTTATACACTTTCGCAAGTCAAGGTTGTAGGTAAAATAGGGAACGAACTGAACAAATCTGTCGATAAATCCGTACTAGTAAATACTGGAACTGCAGTTGTTACCTTTAGCTTTTATCTGATGGAAAAAAGTGAGGAGGAAAAAACTGGAAAGAAACTCTAACCTAGATTGTTCAAGCCAACTGGAACGAAACATGTTATACCTATACGCAAAAGCTGCTGTTTTTATTTCGTAATTGTAGCCGCAGATGCGCAAAAGCTCTCAACCAAGTAATGCCTTAAAATATGCAACTTAAGATGCTTAAATAACAATGAAATCCGTGTGTTACAAATTGTGGTATTCAGAAATTGGTTACCAGCCAAAGATGCGTGGCTCAGGTCCACATAACCCTGCTTCTTTCAAATACCATTTAGCGTTGCATCCTGCAAGTTATTTCAAGTCAAGCGTAGTAATATTTTACAAAGATAAATGCATTCACATAGTTAATCTTGTAACATGTAAAATAAATCTATTAAAAGATTGGGTAAATTGAACAAAGATTTTGAAACTCTCATTCACATAGGTTTTCTATGGGGAGCGTATTTGAGGTAGAATGAAATTCACTGTTCATTTAACTGCATATGCAGTCAGCACGCATTCTCGGAAGCGGTTTTTGAACAGAATAAAAAACAGTAAGGCAGGAACAGTAGGCTCGCTAGTACTGAGCGGACAGTGAGTGTATGGACCCCGCTCAATGTATCTGGCATCAGTAAACCTGTAGTGCTGTTAACTTGCAATCCCTCAAACGTAACCCGTCTGATGTCTTTAATTATGGTAGTGCCGTGGCGTTTATAAAATTTTACACTATTAACATAAAGTATTGCTTGTTGGGGTGTCTACTCTGTGGCATGGTCCCAAGTAGTTACTAGTCTTGACTATTAGATCCGCAACATGTGTGGCTCACTTTCTTTTCTTTATAGTGTTTTAACGCCCGCTTTTACTGCTATGGCGCCGAGGGCGATGACACTGATGATAAATGGAATAAAGATGGAGTACCGGTGGAATGTGATGGCGGGGGAAACCGGAGAATCCGGATAAAACCCGTCCCTGCGCCGCACTGTCCACAAAAGAATCCCACATGCGGTCGCTTTGGATCGAACTCGGGCCACCTAGGTTAGACGTGAGTGGTCTAACCACTCGGCCACGACGCGACCCGGCTGACTTTTGGGAGATCCTGGGTTCGATTATTATTGACCGTCATTCTGACTTTGGTTTTCCATGTTTTTTCCTGTTGGACCGGAGATCGGTAGTGATTTTTTTATCTACCGTAACTTTTTTACCATTAAATTCCTTTTATTCTGTTTTCTTCTTTGCTTCTAGGTTTCGTGGCGTAAGGTGGTGCCCTGCAGATGGCTCAGAGTTTGCTCAAAGGAAAGGTAATACTGTGCACTATATATTGTGGAGATCCAGCAGTAGGACGGGCCTTCGAGCCCGGAACTGTTAGGGGCTTCCGCGCGTCTCTGTGATCTGTCTACATGCTTCCTGTAGCTTCCTTCACTTCATCCTTTCCTCGAGGGAGGTAAACGCAATGGATCTTCCGTGAGGGTTGCAGTGCGCAAAGTGTCTCCCTCCCTTACTTACCCTATACCAGACTGTTCCAACTCCACCCGTCTGAGTCGGAGTACTCGCGTGTACTCGGTCACAAACTTCGGATGCCGGTTAGAGGCAAAGGCGATAATTAATACGTCACTGGGCGAAGGCATTAGTATAGTGCTTGCACTTGCATTCGCCTCACGAACCAATCATTTTCCGACTACAACACGTAATCCTCGATTCGACGAAAACCAAAGTTTGGTACATTAGTGAACACTGCCAGATTTAGGGATAGAACATTTGGTTCTTCAAATAAATTCGTATTTGAGAGTTAGCATTCCAGCTTAATGCCTCAGAGTATGACACGGTGTCGCATTCCTAAGCTTACACATTTGTGATCAAAATTCGATACATTTATCTTAAGCATTGGAGCATCAACACTTCCGTAATTGGTTAAAGCAATATTTACTGATAGGTTGAATAAATCACTGTGAAAGTACCTGAACAAAAGGGCACTTTCATTATTCAATTTATTACATCATGGACAATTTGAAGTGCTTTTTCTTTCTTTTTTTATATTTTAATGTAACTATTGCAAAAGTCTAAAGAACCTAATGGTGAAAAGACCCTCAAAATGCACGTCTTAATTGCTTATTTTAGTGTACGCAAGTGATATACTTGTCATTCTACCTCTTTCGATTATAGAAATTGCCAAACTATACGCAAACTGCGAATTGCAGAAACTTCTGCTACCCACAAGCAAAATCGTAAACTGCGATCGTATGCGATACTCATGTTTTCAGACCTATCGCTAAATAAAGAACTCGGTTATTTACGGTAAATTTATACTTAAAGCAAGACAGCTGAGATCTGAGGAGGCTGCCAATACAGAAAGGGGGGGGGGATAAGATCAACTAAACAAAAGTGACTACAATTTTCTACTGTTGGTACTGTTAGGTCACTGTTGTGCTATGGTTTTATATATGGTGTATATATTATGTGTATATATTTCTTCTAAGTGTAATTATATATTATAAGAGGGTGCATTTATGTAGGTGTACTCTGTGCTGTAAATTTAAATTGCTATATTTGAATATGTTTTTATTTTTATTTTCGGGTTCACTCTTAATTCTTTATTGTTGTTTTAATATTGCTTCTGACTGTGCATTACCTTTGACTTTTTATTTTCGTGTTTAATCTTTTAATTCTTTGTTGTTGTTTTAATATTGTTTGTAATGTGTATTACAGAAACACGTACGGTCTGTGGACCCGTGTGATTGTTGAAATTCTATGTATGATATTGCTATGTCAATAAATACACTTATTCATTCATTCATGTAGGAGTGGTATGACTTCACAGACCGAACCCACTTGTGCCTTCACATTCCCAGTCCTATTTTATAATTTAAGGGAAGATTGAATTTTAATTTGCAAAAAAAAAATACTGTTTTTGTTTTATGTAGTTACATTATTAGAAGTTTTAATTACAGTTTGATGTATATTTCGTGAATGTGTGTACATTCGAAATATTAGTTTTTTTTTTGTTTTTTTTTTTCAAAATATTACTGAACCGTTACTTTTTATCCTTGAGGTAACTCATTTGAGGGGGAAAAAGTTAACTTAGTACCCTTTTGCGCTAGAGTGCTACAACTGAAATTGTTTTGTAGCGGAAGCACAACTGTATACGACAACCTATATACAGTAATCTTGCTGATTCGCCCACTATAACGAAATGTCTTCATGTTAAGCCACATGTGGACGAATGTTTCAATAACGAAATCTGGTTGAGGATTCCAAAGAATATATTTTTGAGGAGAAAAAACTTTGTAATCTAGTATACATTATGTAGCTTTGACCTTTAATTTATTAAATATAGGTAGAATTAGAGTACTAAAGCACTTAGGGATGAACACAAGAAATACAACCGCGATCCAATTCATCTGGACCAAATGCAAATTTCCAAAGTTGAAAAATGCGATGCAAATGTGACTAAACAGGAAGGGTCTCGAAGATGATGAAGAGGAAGGGCAAGAATTAAGGTAAAAGAATCAGAAGAGATCATATTTTATGATAATTTTAATATGAATCTACAAACAACTGTTTTTTTTTTTTCCTAAGATTAGGTTTAAACTCACTTTTCTCAAAAATACAATTTAGAATATATGTTTCTTTTTCTCCAGGGCCATAAGTGGCGACCTAATGAAACTTTAAATACATGAAGACAACACTCTGATGATTATGTAAATCTATTATGACTTTAGTCTGAGGAATAGCTGGTTCCAGAAGAAAAACTTGCTGATATTAAAATATATAATTATAATAAATCATATTATCCTTAATAAAGACAATTTGATATAAAAATAGATCAGTGAACTCGCAAGGTATCTACCTAAACGCCCTAAAAGTATCATAGTATCTCCAATTTTTTTGAGAAAAAGAACATGAAATCAAGAAATTTTACAGTGGTGAGATGTGGTTTTTGATCCCCCCCTTAAATGTTTCAGGTTAAAATGTCGGGAATACATAAAGTACATTTAGTTATTATTGCAAGTGAGAAGTATTTATACTTCGTGTATTTTGACCTTTTCTTTCGGAAGCTAAACCCGGAATACTCTAGGGACCGCAACCCAGGACCACCGGTTTCACAACCACTTTCCTCGGCAAGTGTGGTCACCGCGACATTAAGGACAATCTGGAAAGTGAGATGAAGTTTGCAGCGCTACAAAGATTCGCCGGAGGCTGCACGACTCTCTTCCTACGTGTAATGGTACAGGTTTTTCCGCACAGCTCTTCTTCATCCTAACGGTATCGCGCGAATTATCGAAAAGGAGAAGAGAACAGGAATTTACGAAATGTATTCTCGTATCTCAATATCCTAACCACAACCTCCTTGGTATCGCAGAATCCAGAGAACCGTTTCCATCCTCGTGAACATTTACGTCATCTGTTATCTAACAAATTTGGAATAGTTACTGTTGTTTATAACAGAATCGATTCTCTCTACTCCGTTAAGTCAACTCTCAGACTTTATTTTCTTTGAAAGCATGGTTACTTATTGTTGGACGAGTTTATCGCCAGTCCTTACTACATACAGCACCATAGACTTTGAACGGCCGCGCCGAATCGTTAGACCACTCTCTTCAAGTTGGCCCGGGTTCGATCACGGGCGACCATATGTAGGATTTTTTGTGGGCAAAACGGCGCAGGGGCAGGCTTTCTGCAGTCTACCCGCCTTGCATTCCACCGGTGCTCCATCTTTATTCCATATATCATTAGTGTCATCGTCTGCCGTGACTGTGTAGTAAAGGTGGGCGTTAAACGCTCTTACAAAAATAGGCCTTGGGCACTGATAATGCATGCAATGAACTTTAGGAAAGGAAATTTGGGATGGAAACTTTCAGTCCAATTTTAGGGTTCCTCCCCGGAATTTGCTAGCAATAAGGAATAAAAAAAACATGAAAACAAAAGAAAAGGGAGCACTGTCCCGGCTGGATTAGAAAAGCAGACCTCCCGATCCGGAGGGTCCTGACGATAACTGTTAACGCATCGTTGACGAGTAAGGCTAATTGGGACCTTGTGTGCCTATGCGACTGGTAGGTATTCAATGTCAACAGACACCAACACAGAGGTACTGTAAATGGGTGTACGTTTCGTTAGCGTTTTTACTTTGAACGTCTAGCCCCAGGGCATACCAAATCCCAAGTTCCAAACCCTCGTGATAAGTAGGCATAGGAATACCCGAGCATTAAAGCAAGGGTGAAAAGAGATTAGATTTAACTGTCACAGGACATTATGTAGTGACACCCCATCCCTTGTACTGGGTGTTGGTATTTACAAACCGTGCCTAAACTGTTTATACATTCTCTGTATTGATAATTCAGTGTCTTATTTTGACTCCTGACCGGCTGCTTCTCGGCCCGCTGCTGCAGGCTGAGTTGAATATTCACAGATCCTGAACTCAAGCACATAGTTACATTCACCCTGCCTACAATGACCACGTACCTTTGTCGCAGAAGGTGTTGGAAATTATGTCTTTGTACGACCACGCATCTCTCGCCATTTAAGAAAATTTCCATTAACACACATGCATTCTTCTTCTGAAATCGCAGTAATTTCTCTTCTGATATTGTCTTTCAGTTCTTATAATGTATGCGGTAGTTATTGTATGCATATATATGTAAATTTATGCACTTGAATTGCCGACACGCTATGGGCTTGAATTCAGGGTCTGTGAATATTCAACTCAGCCGGCAGCAGCGGGCCGCGAAGCAGCCGGCCAGGAGTCGGAAATAAGGCACTGTATGCCTTGAGTGTAGCTGCTTGAAACCAACTGCTTGAAAATTCTTATGCTTGGAATTAAGCATGGGGGGAAAGAGTGCTAAGGTGCCCAAAACGACAGAAATAGTGGTGATTTTTAATTCTTCGTTTGCTGGTGTTCTTTTATATGTTGAAAACAACTTGCAGCATTTTGTTTCTCTGCGCATCTAACACTTCACTAGACAGAGCGAGGTGGCGCTGCGCTAATGCGTGCGACTTGCTTTCTGGAAGTCTGAGGTCCATCTCCGCCGGCCGCCCTACCTAACCCATGGATTTTTCATGGCTTTCCCGGGTCGACATGCCAATGCTGGGGTTATTCATTTTCTACCTCGAGTTTCCTGATCATTATATTCTGTAACCATTTCTTACTTGTCATCTGTTTCAGGGTGAATTTGCGCTCTGTAATAGTTTCTTCCCTGGCGTCGTTGCGGGACTGGGTTGTCATGCCTCACCTCCGGTGGTTTCGGGCGAGAGGTAGTCCCGAGAGGCATCGGATGCTTTCGATATGAAAACATTAGGGACCCCATCCAGTTTGGGGTGCACCTTTCGTTCCCCGTACCTTTACTTTAACACGTCACCAAGCAGTTTTAAATACAATTTATTGGCATCTTGATGGGTCAATGCAACAGAGCTTAAGCTTCAATAAGTGTTGAGTTATAAACATTTCTTTATGTTTCATTTGGTATCTATACTGAGACTTAAAATGTTCAGTTATCATTCACAGAATATACGATAAAACACAATGAATCCCTAAGCAACTAAAGGAATTGAGACATTGGAAAATAAATTAATAAAATAGTGGTAAACTAGCATAACTGCCAAACTGTAGAAGATACACATGAAGCTGATCGAAATAAAATATTTATTGTCGCAATTTGTTTACAAATATTATACTTGGAGATTTAACAGTTCAGAAAAATGCATACAATCTTAAGCCATGATATGTCTGTTATGGCAAAAACTCCCCCTAAATGACTGCTTTATTTTTCGTGCAAGCTTATTAATAGGAGTTCCTGTTTAAATTTATATATTTTATCACTGTAGGCACACATTTTATACGTTACGTATACATATTAAAAAAGCTGTACTGTATTTTCCACTTTTTGTAAAGTGTATCACCCGCTTTGACTATTTGTGGCACCGCAGGCGATGACATTGGTGATTCATGAAATGAAGATGGAGCACCGGTGGAATGTGATGGCGGGGGAAACTGGAGAACCTAGAGAAAATCCGTCCCTGTGCCGCTTTGTGCTCCATAAATCTCACATGTGGTCGCACTATCTGCCATGAGTCTCTAAAACTGTTTTAAACTTGCACTAAATACTATTTGAATGAATAATCTATTAATGAACAAATAAAAATCCAAGGAAGGATTTGTTCGTTTATAGAACTTAAGCTCAAGGAGCTCAGGCCAGCTGGAAAAATAAACATATCAATCGACATAATTCAAAGGGAAACCTAATGTCAAAACCTATATGAATTTATATTAAAAATTTAAAACACGAATTTACTTAAAATCAAAGCTGCCGATATGAGAGCTAAAAGCTCCTTAATAAATTGATCAATAAATGAATGCCCAAAAATCCGTCCATTTAATCGTGTGTATATGGTAATGTGTGCTATCAAGAAGAATAAGACCTACAGGACAATATACTTATTGTTTGATCAATTATTCAAACATAACAATGTTCAAAATGATGATATATAAAAAGAGAGGAGAATTGCTTATAAATGAAGATTTAATCAGAGGTAGAGATGGCATTTTATTATTTGGGTAAGACTTTCTGGAAATTGGAGCTGGAATGCACAATCTATGTATATGTGCACAAATAAAAGGTAAAGTAGCCTTGAAAACTGTCCAAGTATATTTGCATAAAACTCCGTGCTACAAAAAGTGGCTGGAAGGGCTTTTTCAAACATTAGTGGAATCAAAAAAGTTGTGTGGTATAATTATTTACCAGCGCAGTGATTAAATGATCGTATAGGTTTTAGCGGGGTTATATGAATATTTTAAAATAGACATATTACTCCAAAACTAAAAATGCTGTTCTTCTACTTAACAGAAGAGGAAACTGACATTCTTAAGAAATATAATTCAAATTATTAAAAGAACATGTTGAAGTTTAAAAGTGTAATTCATTATCAATTTAAACCCTAAATTTAACAAGATTGATATTTTGTGGGGCAAATTGGATAGCGTATGGGGTAATTTGAATAACAAAAATGAAGGTTAATAGACATAAAATACGAACAATGTATCTCAATCCATCGGTTCAACCTTAAACAAACTCACCCACGACATCCCCAAATGAGTTTTTTATTCCTTCGCATTGGTGTGAAACCAGATTTTGGAATTTTGGCATTGGATGGGATTCTCTGAGGATACATCTGAATAATAGCAGACTGCACAAAATCCACATATTCTGTCATTTTCTTCTTCTGCATTTGCTATTTCCTCACTGGGAGAAGAAATATGCACCGCTAATTAAGTTGCTAGCAAGTCTTACTGGTTCCAGCTTCGTTAATATCTGCTGACAGAGTTTTTGTTCCGTTAAGTGTCTTTCATTTTCCAGGAGGCTTTACTGAGTTGCAGTTCACATTTTGTCTTAACAGTGTCGATATTTTCTGTGATTTCGAATGTAAGAACTTCTTGATTCGGATAGACCTAGGAATTTCCTTCACTGTTTGTGGACTTGGAAGAATTTGCTGGACCGTTGAAATAACCTGAACGTTAGTTTTTTGGATGCCAAGGGAAGCTTTGAAATGACGTGTATTTAATTATTAGTGTGCTGATAGCTGTATCCTATTTACCCAAAAAATATATTCTAAATTGTTGATGCCTTAATAAAAACTATTCTAAAATTATACAAAAGCCATCCACCAGAATGCGCCACTACTCGACGAGTCTATAGTTAATGCATGCAGGAAATCCGATCTGGTTATGTTAAACTCATTGTTTGTGGGTTAATTTTGCAAAAGCTTAAGACAGCGTAACACAATTTTTAAAACACAGAAACAAGAGTTCACTACGTATTTTGCTCAATATAAATGACCCCAACGGCACCCGGATTGATAGATATTTCTGCAAAGTTGTAATGTTTTGTTGTATTCAGTCTTCACAAGCAATGCGATGGATACACAGACCTCATATAAACAGTTGCAAAATATTACATATTTCTCTTTTCCTCGGTATTCAAAATACCCCGGTGTACTCAAGTATACTTCGGCAAGATTCTTTTGAGACAGCAAAGGGCAAAGTTAGAAAATTGGTTTCCGGTGCTAAAGGGAAGAGAGGAGGAGAAACCACAGGCCAGCACACAGGAAACGACGGGGCTAAGCGCAGAGACGCGCGGAAGCCCCTAAGAGTTTCACTAGATGGCAGCCCTGGCGCGCCACGGAGGTTATACAGGCGCCGGGAGGCCGAAAGAAGGCATCTACAACGGCACCTAACCTCAACCAGGGGGAAGAAAGTTATATTCGGAGCAAGCTATAGTGCCATCTGCCTGCAAAGCCTCAAGCCGCACCTACCGCCGACATGAAGGAATGAAAGGAAAAGGAACCGTGGAAGATATTCCAGACCCCAGCATTCACCTAAGCGGCCCCAGGAAAACCACGGAAAACCCCAGGGTGCACGGTCAACGGGGAGCGAACCCGGACCTCCCGAATGCCAGACACAACGCCTGAGCCACCTGGCTCGGTTAGGGTTCTACAATGACAAGCATGGTTTCTTCTTGCTCCCGTGATATTTGTTCGTAAGAAAAATTTCCCAAGGTGTATTTCAAGCCCTAGATAAGCACGAAAGATTACGGTTGAATGGGTCATATGTAAATTAGTAAGCCAGCTGTGGCAACGTTAATCACGAGAATGTCACTTTTGCAACCTGAGGTATGGGGGTGTTTTTATATGCTCATCATTTGAAGGAAGTGAGGAGTTTCACAATTGCATTGCGCACCAATATGGCGCCTAGACTAGCTTTTTATACATGTGAAGTATTAAAAAGCAACATCACCATGTGACGTGTAAGTCATAACATTGGCAGTTAACCTTTCATTAGTTAAGGCCCGGGGCTATGTGGGTGATGAGAAAGTACGATACTTCATTCAGAGACATGTCTAGGAGGTCCACCTTGGCAGGGGAGAAAGGCCCTGCCTATAAGAGAAAACGAATCTCAACTTAGTGCACACGAATGCGACTGCAACGTCGATGTCTTTGGGATTTTGTAGCGTTTATCTGCTTAGTCATCTCTGATGATCAAGATGATTCAGCAAAAGTAATAAATTTTACTTTCCCTTCTCTTAAGAGTAAATGCCTGCAAGTTATTTCCATTAGCACTCGTAATTTTTATGAGTAATGAAGATACTACAAGTGGTATTTTGTGCATTGGGAATCTTTAAAGGTTCTTGGTCCCGCATTTCCTAATGAAACATGCGGAAGTTTGCAACGTTGCTTTATTGAAGCTGAAGACTATAAACTTGCTGGATGCGTATAAAACTGCTAGCATGCCAGTTCATTACCCTAGTTAAGATTCCTTCTGCTACTGTACCCTTAATGAGGGACCTGGTGCGTTCCCAACGGTAGTATAAAAATCTGATGTGTTCCATTCACTTAACCTGCTCTAGCTGTTCCAAATACAAACTATTCTTACAAAAGAGTATATTTTATCCACATCATGCTAATCGAGATAAGCATTAGCAGAATTCATCTTATTACATGCTTCATGTTAAGTAGAAGTAAAGGAATACATTACGCTAAAGCGAAAGAAGTTTTTTTTTAAAAGCTTGAGGTTCGGTTCGCTTTGCATGGCCCCGTTTGAGAAAATTTTGGTAGTTTAAAACAGAAACTAAACACAAAGAATATCTAAAGGACGGTCACCTCTACAAGAAAAACGTATGACGCAAATTAGGAGCTTTAACGAGGTCTACATTTTTTGTGTATTAAATTCTTGTCTATCTCTTACAGTTTAACGTTTATGAAAAATTCTGCAAAACTCATCTGGAACAGAGAGGGCTTCAGAGGCTATTTTATCAGAAAATTCAAAACATACATGATGTATATATCTTTAATATATGATTTTTGAGAAAAACATTTCAAAAACATTTTCTATGTAAAGCGTGGGGGGAGTATTTCGAAAATCTTCGTGGTCCATCCTTGAAACATAAATACCAAGTTTAGTTTTTAATGGTCTGTTCGTTTCTGAGCTATGTTGTCCACAGTCACAAACAGGAACCGTTTACTAAGAATGCTCTTTTTGGGAACCAGGAGACCCCAAAACATATTTCAGGTGAAATCTGGACATCGAATTTTGGATGGAATGCAATATCTTCTCTAGCTGCTATATATTTTATATGTACACTCGTGCTAGAGAAAGTAAAAAGTATGTAATGTTGCCTAGGCAATATTCCCCCTATGATGGAAATCTGAAAAGTGTACGGCGATCCTATTATTATTATTATTATTATTATTATTATTATTGTTATTGTTATTGTTGTTTTTGTTGTTGGTAGTATTTATAATTAGTATGTTGTATTATTTATTAATTATTATTAATTCAGGATTACAGAGATTTTGAGGAAAAACGTATGATGATTACTAGAAAAAAATCTTCACAGTGTTTAGGGGAGTCTTTATGGATTACCCAGCGATCTTGGAATGGCCGATAAGTGCGTTGTTTGATTTACGTACATACACCAACAAATCATGTACAGCACATCTGAAAGTAACACAGAAATAGGTATGGGAACGAACGTTCTTAGCTTGCCTATATTATAGATATTGATAATAATGGCCTTGATTCCAAACACGTACATTGTATCTCGGAAAAAAATGGTCTATGCGCAGAAATTATTTTCTGAATTGAAGTTTGCAGGTTGTGGATAAGTAACTTGTTGGAAATTGTAACTTTTAGAAATTTATTGTGGAAATCTATGTAATGGTTCTTGTAGAAATGTTTGTTAATTACATACATTTAATGCGAATGCCATTTTATTCATTTCATTCGCTGTCTCAGCAGACCTGAGTTGTTAAAACTTGAAAAAAAATGTATTAACACTCCACTAACGATTTTTTCCGAAAATCCCCAGATTTTAGTTTTTGTAAGTTAACCTGGTGTACGTCAAGTTTAAATTTTCTTAAGTTCAATTTCATCATAAGAATTTCTATCCATTCTAAAACCATACATATAGATAATGTCTTTAAAATACAATAAAAGAACAGGATGTATAACGACTTGAACACTCATAAATTTTGTATCAGTAAATTAGGGCTGGCGATGCTCTGTGACAGAAAAACTGAACGATCTCTCTCTGCTGAAGATTATAATTATGATCATTTCAGTGGGGCTTTATTCTATACGAACAAATAGTAAATAAAAACTCCACGAGGGGAGACACACACACACGGCCATGCCGTGGCTGAGTGGTTAAACCACTCGCCTCTCACCCAGGCGACGGCATGTGGGATTTGTGGTGGACAAAGCGGTGCAGGGGGTTTTCTCCAGGCTCTCGGTTTTCCCCGCCATCACATTCCACCGGTGCTCCATCTTTATTCCATGTATCATCAATGCCATTGCCTGCGGTGCCATAAGTAATAAAATTGGGCGTTAAAAACCATCGAATAAAACAAACACAACTTTCTCTATCCATACAAAGTCACACATACGTTACACCTACAGGAACTTCAGACATTTCAAACTCTGTCATTTCTGTTATAAACTTTTATTTAGTGCTTGTCTTTATTTAGTTATAATTATGTAGATACAACACCTTTTTATTTGGCAAATAAAACACATTAAGAAAGATTTTTCAAACTGAACCTAGACCTATTCGTTATATATTCTATTATTCGCATAAAATTTACTAGAATATTCATAATATTCTTTAAATAGAAATGGTTTCACTTTAAAGAATAAATGTTTGATTACACAGAAAATGAGGAATCAGCACTCACATGCTTGGCCGAGGTGTTGAGCTCTTACGACGGGGAGAAAAAGGAAGAACCCCCACTCTTCAAGAATTTCCAACAGAATGATGATGATGATGATGATGATGATGTTGGGAAGGTGTAATCTTGCCAAGTTGTATAATTTGGAAATGGATAACATTACGAAAACATTTATTTCACCCAAATAGAATATTTCTACATCTTCCTGCAGTAACCTTTCGCCTGTTATTAATTCCTAGTTACACAGAGCTATTCAAAATGCAGTAAGTATAAAGAGCATTTCAGAGGGTATTTATAAAAATGCAATATATCCTTTTAATGTGTCTCATAAATATTTCAAATATATTACATTGTTTTAATCAAAGCCATTACAGTTACTTTTGAGAAAACGACAAATGACGAAAACATTTCCATAGGCCATGTAGTTAAGAGGCGGCAAAGTTCTTTAAAGTCTTTGTTTAGTAAACTTGAGCAGCGTATTACATTTGATAATTACATTCTTAATTATGCTCTTTGTAGAGACCGAAATCCAAATACAAATCGGGTTTGTTCCAAATGTAAATTTGTGGAAGGTAAAGGAGCTCAAAAACAGTTTCCAACAAATGTTTAATATCACATTTCAATAGAATACAATACCTTCTCTAGCCACTAAGATAGATGATGCTCAACGCAAAAATACGGGATTGTAATGTAGTTTTCAGGAAAACTTTAGAGTAGTATCCTTAATAGACGGATGGCTCCTACAATTACATTCCTTCATACATATGTGGCTTATAGTTTTTTCCAGAGAAATATTGTTGCGCAATGTCAGTCATATACATGTTAATGGAACTTATTTAAAATAAGTAACATTAAATCAATCTTTAATTTGTTTAGGAGGAAGTTATTGACAGGAAATCGGCACTTCATTTCAGGTGAATTAAGATAAATTCTGCATCGTTGGCCTAGACAACAAAACTATAAAACAAAAATATAGGTTATAGGTGGTTCACCTACGCTCGCAATCTTTGAATTACATTTTCGCCGTACAGACCATGGTAAGGAGTTGTCGAATTTAAAGTAGTGAGGAATTTTCTTTCTTTGTTTCTCTTGAAGAGAGGCAGTCTCATTGATATTGGCAATTCTACTATACTGTTTTGTGTTTTTCCTATTTGACTGGTTGTCTTTGTTTATTTTTCAGCCGGCATCAGTAAGCAACCTGATACATGAAAATGTAAATAATTTATTTAGCTAAAAGCAATTTTATGGTTTGGAAATATGACCCTTTCGGTTTTCTATAAGCTCGTAATTTTAAAATAATTAAGTTAATATTTAAGAGGTACATTCGCAGAGTGTCTCACTGATATTGAAATAAATTACGATGGGAACGTCAGGTGTAATCAGTACTTACTGCACCAGTTTTACCTGCCCTTAGTGGTAATTATACATGTTGGTGAGCTTTATAGATAGTGGCGTAATAATGAATAGGACAGAGAACACGGGTATAGCATTGAGTATTCTATTCCATTTAGCTGTACGGACCTATTAGTAAGCATGTTTGTGGGTCTTGGTGTAAAAATCTGTCAAATATAAATGTAAACGACAATATGCGCAATAATATCCGGAATACGAAAGATTCAGGTGCAACATTTATCCAATGTGTATATTGTCGTACCTGGTTAGTGACAATCGCCCTTAAGATGCTACTTAATTATCCACGGTTTTCTAACTTTTAGTAATTATTATTAGATGTTTGATAAAACATCTATACGAACTATCGATAGCCATCTTAAAATACTCCTAACGTAAGAATGAAAACAAGTGGAGTAAATCAAATTGTTCTGCTTCTTTAATCTCAAAAAGACCAGCTTATATGTTTAATAATGAATGTATTTGTTAAGACCTTGAGTTTTCCCTCTTCCAGATTATTTCCTTTCATTCAAAGGCCGGTACATACATTTCTATGGTAGTAAAGAAAAATATATACCTGAATCAGGTGCACTAGCTAAAGCCACATTGAGTTCTTAACATACTTAAGGGATTAATATTTTAAGAAAAGAATTGAAATTGGAAAAGACGGATATGTAATAGACAGTTTATTTCTTCTGAATGTTACCCTTGAGAAAAGCTGAAAAGAATTAAAAGTGAAAGTTTTAAATAATTAACATCCTCCATTTAAATATTACAGTACCCTTTGTGTCATTATTTATTTCGGGTACAAATATTTTTCCATTTTAGCCAACGCTTAAGTGTCCATATTCGTTAACAATTGTATGTTTTTGCCCAAGAAGACTTGTGTATGTTTAGATTCGAAATTCAGAAATGTTTTAATGTTAATGTACGTTGCTTTTCCAAGCTTATCTTAGACTATTTTAAAATATTTTAGGTGGTATACGTAGACGAACTGCAGACCTAAAGCAAAGAATGTGATAATGCGCCCTTTTGACATATTTGCTAAACAGAAATTATGATGCAGATGGAAATCTGAACTTTTCTTCCTTGCTTTATTGATAGGAATGCAACTCCAGCTAATTTGTAACCCACAAAATGATTCTAAATAAAAATGCCATGCATTTGATTTAACGGTACTAATAGCTGTACGAACTCAAGATTCCGGACTTCTTTATGAACTTTGAAGTAATTAGATGGCTTTAATGGAGATCTGTTGAAAGTACTAACGTGCATTAATTAGCGAGCGGAGTGTTTGCTGAAATATTTGTGTCGTCCTTATAACGTGTACATAAAGTTTACTGCAAGACCATGACATTTTAATACTTGCAGTACACTTCCAATTGCACATATAATTACAGCTTGGTGACCTTCCTGGTATATGAAGACATATGTGTAATAGTTTAGCTACCTCTCGTTGATAAACTAATACTGAAGAGCAACCATTCGTTAATCATAAGAAGTACAGAAGGCTGTCACCTTTTATCTTAGTAAAACAAAGAAACTCGTTAACCTAGGTGCTTTGTTAAGAGACTGACTCAGACATTTATTCATCCAGCTCTTAGCAACATCATAAAATTGATTAGCAACGGCTTTCGTAATAAACGGTTAAACTTGCTTTAATCTGCATCTTCCTTGGGTAAGACATCAAGGATGTTGCGTAGTAACAATTGCATTTCTACACCTTCCCGAGCATGACAATGATTTATGACATCCAGTCACTGGAGACAATCCTAAATCTAATTCCATATACAATTGTGTTGGTGTGCGTGCTAGAACATATCTTAAGCTTTTCCCAAGATCCGTAAGCATAAACAGATTATATCTACATTTTGAAGGAATAGGCTCATAACCATTTGCTGAAAATATCTGATGTGTTCCATTCACATATCTTTCTCTCTATTGTAACAAAAGAATATTCTATTATTTACATCGTGGTAATTGAGATAAACATAAGCATAAATTGTTATATTAGTCCTAAGTGGATGGGAAATAAAGATAATCACCCTCGCACACAGCTTCACAATGGTTTTTATTTAAATACAGTTCCGAAGTCTGGTCGGGACTCCGGCGCTGTATGCCTTACTTTTATTTACCTAGTTTGTTTACTTTGACTACTGTATTTCTGTTTTTTCTACTTTTACACACACAAATACACAAACATATAACACCCATGCCCAAGGCGGGACTCGAACCCACGATCCCCTGCGCTACGAAGCACCAAAGCGAGACGCCTTGGCGAGCGCTGCAATGGGGATCGGCATGTTAAGACTAGGACACGACAAAATTGGTGCATATCTACAACAGTTTAAGGTAATCGAAGACCCGACTTGTATCTGCAACAGAAATGTACAAGTGCTAAAAAGAATCAGAAAATTTCTAGAAACAGACGTTCTTAGGTTAGGGGGACAATGGCCAACAACCAAAAGTGAACTAGTGACAAAATACGTAAATCACTTCCACAAATGTGCAAACACCTAGAATTTTGACCCTCTAACTAAAACATAGTGTGTTAAAGCCTATACAAGTATCAACATAGGGTGTAATTAAAACACTGTACAAGTAGTAAAGCAGCAAAAAACAAACAAACAAAAAACTAGGCTAAAGCGATTTTCAAGTGAAAACATTGAAACTGGATTCGCTTTGCACGGCCAAGTGAAAAATAAAAGAGGGATGAAACGAAAGATGACCGTCGTTTGAAAAAAAAAAAATATAAATAGCTTAAAATTGAAGTCAATAATAAGGCATATCTGTGAAACATTTAACTCTGGATAAAATGTATACTTATTACATGAATTGTCTTTTAAAATACAAGATCTACATTTTATTTGTCATGCAGAGATCTCCGATATACAGTATTATAATCATAACCACAAGAGCCTTTTTTGAAAAGATCAAAATTGTCGAAAATGTTTCCATGTAAAAGGTGATTTTACGGTGGGGGAATTCCCTTGAAAATCTCCTTATCGCATCGCTGGGAGATAGCAAACTTAAATACCAAGTTTGGTATTTAAGGGACCTTTCGTTTTTTAGTTATGCTCTATATACACACACTGACCTTTTTCTAAACGCGTGTGTTTTTTATTTGGGGTTTAAAAGCATGTTTCTCGGTATCTCGGTGGAATACAATACTTTGTCTAGATACTATATTAATTGTATGTACATACGTGCTAAAGAAAGTAAAAATAATACTGGATGAGATTAAAATGTATTGATGTCTGATTAATTCTGAAACGTACACATTTTATACAGCATATCCATAATAGCATGTAACAAATTAACTAAAAATATGAACTACAACTGGAATGAGAACATTTCTGGAAACGTAATTTTAATAAAACATGCAGTAAACTGTCTTGAATTATTTAGAATCCGTTCAGAAAACTTGAATGTCACATTTGTCTTAATGGCCTTAGAGATGTTTCATCATTATTTCACAGTTAAATTATGAATGGCCTGCAGGTCAAGGGGGATATTTCTGTGCCAAAAAGGTGTCATTGGAATTATGATAATGATAATTATGATAGTAATAATAAGAATACGAAAAAAGCCTTCTACATATTTAGAAGTATTGAACGGCCGTTCCTAATACACCACAGACGGTTGTCACTGATGACACATACCAAATGCTATGGGACGGAAATGTTCCAGATCTGGGATTAGGTACTTTTTCGACATTAGCACGTTGTGCAGACTGAGAGAAACCTTTAAAGAAACTTCATCAGGGAGAACGGTCTTGCAAAGATTTTAGCCATGGAATTTCTGAATGTGAGCCTCATATGTAACCGGGAGCCATCACGCTGAGCGAAAGAAGCCTGAGCCGGCCCCAGTAGCCATGGTCGTTTGCGCGTTATTTTGTTTTTTTTTTGTTTTTATATCTCCTATTTACATTCCTCCCCCCCCCCCTGTATGATTTACTGGTTTTACTATTCCTTTACACAAACATACAGACATTGCACAAACATATAACACCCGTGCCCAAGGCGGGACTCGAACACACGATTCCCTGCCCACGAAGCACCAAAGCGAGACGCTCTCCCGCCAAAGGGCCGTGGTTTCAAATCCCGCTATGGGCATGGATGTTTATTGTTGTGAGTTTCTGTTCTATGTAAGTCATTCTCTTCTTACCTGATGGCCAATCAGGTCTCGCCTAAAGGCCAAATATATGTTTAAAAGCCTGATGAATAAGGGGCGGATCAGAGTAACCGGTTTACGAGTACTCTAATTTGTTTCTGTTGGACTGAGAGTGAGTAGAGATGCAAACAACGGGCGCAGTGCTCGTAAGCATTTTGTGTCAAGGAATACTTCACTGTGCAAGGCGACTTAATGTTTTTTATTCTGCTACAGAACACTACACTATAGTATATGCTCTCTTGTTTGCGAAGGGTTTCTCTACCCACCGAATGTACCCGCGACAAACGCAATATATTATGCTTTCTGCATCGATAACTTGATATCGTGAACTACACATCATTCTGTATTTATTCGACAAAAATAATTACTCTAAATTTGACGTTTCACGCCTCTATGTTGTTTTTTAGAATTTACACCAACATAATGTATGGTGTGTGGTACATGGAAAATATTAAAAAAAGAAATAGTTACAATTTGTCAGCTTACCCGTATAAAACTAAACACGATTTGTTAAGGTGATGCAGCTATGAAAGTTAGAAAATCCACAATATATAAGCTAACTTATTGAAAGGCATTTCAGTTATTATGCACAGTAATACTAACATTTTTGCCATGCATTAAAATTCTAGCTTGCTTGGTTATTCAAAGTATAATTTTTATTATCATTTAAATTCATTGTTTCAATAAAAATGAGCCATGTGATGAATTTTTAGAAAATTTCACATAAAAATTCAAGTTTTACAATAAATCAGTAGATTTTTCATATCATATTTCATATTAAACCTAATTATTGTAGAAAAATTATTACTTTTCGTACCCTTCGAAGCTCTTGATTTTTCAAAATTTAATATTTATTTCTCAAAATTGGAGTACTACTTTGAAAAAAATGTATATGACAGTTTTCTTTAACGTACTTTTGAGAGGCAGTATTACATTTTTGAAACAATTAGTAACACATTGCATCGTGTGCAGTATTTTGGGCATTGAAAGGTGTTGAAAAAGTTTGCAAGAATACAAGAATGTAGGAAATAGAATTAGGGTGTTTATTAATAGAAATGCGTGTGCCATTTATAGTTGCAGTTAACTGGCAATTAAAGGAGCGCCAAATGGTAAAAAGTGATATATTTTCTTAAAGTTTCGAATTCATATCATTGTATTAGAATGATTTTTTTTCTTTCATAATTTTTGTCAAATTTCACAGGGGATCATCTTAAGGGGATGGAATTGTATAGTAAATGAACAATAGCAGCCAGAGTTTGAAGCATAAATTATTTTAAAGGAAAGCCTCTTATCTGGTTGCTAAAATATCCATTTTAGTTTGTTGATATGCTTTGTGCTTTATTGTAGTTAGTATACTTTGCCTTTACATGGTCTGTGGATTTCATACATGCATATTTTCATTAACGTAATGTTTGTACAGTAATATACATATCATGTATGTATATTACTGTAGTCGTGTATGTAGTCGTGTACATATCATGTGGAACATCACGTAATCTATGGTGAGAACTTGAGAGCTTTGGAATGTCACGTAGTCTGTGGTGAGAGATTGAGAGAGTTCTCAGCTAACTTTGTACACTGTTGTTATTTTAAGTTTGACGTCATGGATTCACATCCGGGTTTAGATAAAAAGTATTCCGATGGACGTCGTCCTGTAACAAATGAACTGAAGCAAAATAAATAAATATATATAGTTATTAGATTGTGTCTAGATATAAAATGAGTGGGTTGAAGCGGTGACATAATTGAAGCTAAGGGTTTCTTGATAAATCCTTTTACTATTACAGTGTAAGCTTGTGTGACAATGGCTCTGACCTCTGACCTCTGGGAATCTTTCGGAACATATTAAGTAAATTCAGACCAAAAATATTATTATCGACAGCCCATGCTTTCTCTAAAGAGACAACTGATTCCTGTTGAAATATTACTGGCAAATATTACTGTAGGTTCAGCAATTTAATACACATTTCGGGGATATAATCTGGCCAAAAATAAGACGTGTCCAAGTATTTTGTTTACTTTCTTTAGTTTGTTCTGATTTTTAAACGCTGGTATAACAGGAAAGAACTCTGGTAAAAAAACATATTAAATAACTTTATTCTGTGAGAGTTGTCTTCAAGAACTGCCATAAGTTCTGCAAGTATTTTGTTCTCTCAAGAGGCGATTATTATTATTATAGTTTTTCATGGTACTTTTTAGTTATTTTCAATATAAGTTCTTACTTTTTAATTCCGCAAGAGGCAGAGAATAATTTAAGCAGTGAAATCACAGGCTATTGTGCCGTATAAAACCTTCGGGAGGAAGGGATAAGATAAAACATCCGAAGGATTGGTGTCCAGACCAGGTAGCGGCAGGTAAGGAAATTGTGAGGAACTCAATGTGTGGTAGGACCTACTAAGCATCGTTAGGGGTTTGTAGGTTCAGGTTAGAGCTATCTCTCACATGCAGAGGGGGTGGAAGATGGCCTCAGGGGCTAAGGTGGAGAGGAGATGCATTTAGGGAGGGGCATAGAAATTCTTAAGGAGATTACTTCAAGTTAGCTTCACTCAAAGCATTTTCAGTACATAGAGCGTACACAACAGCAACCACGAGACACTGACGGTAAGTGAAATGCTGTCTCGACCAGCATACTGTGCGAGGGAGTAAGATGGTTTGTTATCAACGATGTCATAGTGCCAATTCTGGTAATATCTCAACTTAATTTTCTTTCGTTCTGCCTTTAAAGCTTGGGAGTTCCTGTGCCTGTTTATCAGCTTTAGTGTTCTAAATATAACAAGCCAAATGAATATTAACACCAATTAGACCCACAACAGCACAAAACGTTATTTTTATCATCCTAAAGTTTAATTTAGCCATTTCAACAGATTCTTAGAAGCGCTCCCTTTTACCAGAAAGTCATTTAGAGACGGCTGTTTAAACAAAAAAGAAAATAACCTCGCATATAAGAATGAAAGCATATGGCTTGAGCATATATAAGCTGTCGTATATAACAATAGTGCCAATTTGTAGAGAAAACTTCGCCTTAAAGGTCGCTTTAAATGTACTACTTCACGCAAAAGTGTGTAGAAGTTTATGATTTTTCCCTTAAAATGGAGTAAAATTCACAATAAACAAAATAGCAGATGCATACCATTTTTAAAAATATATTTAATAGAGTGCTAAAAGACAGTATATAAGGTTAAAAAGGAAGTTCAAATTTATAACAATGCACAACAAACTAAACATGCCATTTTGGG
The DNA here is from genome assembly GCA_030762935.1 of Hymenopus coronatus. Classification (NCBI taxonomy): domain Eukaryota; kingdom Metazoa; phylum Arthropoda; class Insecta; order Mantodea; family Hymenopodidae; genus Hymenopus; species Hymenopus coronatus. The sequence goes on from CM060900.1 coordinate 473,071,347, forward strand.
TAGTGTTTGCCATTTGGTCTCCTTAAAATACCGTAACACATGCAAGTTAATTTACGTGATAATTGTCAAACGCAATGCTCTACATCGATAGAATCCTAAAGGTTCTACGTCTCCCGATACGCAGTCATTGTTAAGAGGATACAATTGTATCTGTGTTTGAAAACAGTTCGTGTATTTCAAAATATCCCCAAAAACCCATACATATGTGTGTGTGTGTGTGTGTGTGTGTGTGTGCGCGCGCGCGCGCGCGTTCAAGCACATCGTAAGACATTTTGAACTTATAAGATCTTAAATATAATTTAGATAACAGGGTAATCCAGTGGGTTTGAACATTTTTGAGAGGTCAAAATAACATATTATACAGGAGTTAGTTCGGAAGTACCTGTTTAACACTGAAATACATAATGTCAGTGCATGTAAACAGAGACTCGTTTGCGAACGATCAAGTTGCTTTAAACCACAGTTTTAAGACATATTAATCAGGATTCTTATATGTTATTTTGATAAAGGAACGCCGAGTCTAGAATACATAATGAGAGCAGCATTGTGCCAATAAGCAAAGTTAACACATTCTTCAACATCGCCGCCATAACGCATTTGCACTCATATTATCCTTTGGTCAGAATGTTTTGAAACAGTGGAAAGAGCAAAGGTAGGGAATGTTGCTCGTGCCCAGGTTGGTTACGTGGGTTGGCACTTTGTGATTTTCGCCAGTGCATCTAACCAACGCCCAGATCTTCCCCTTCCATTTTCTCAAAATATACTGACCAAAGTATAACATATGCTAGTCTACACCGGTAGCCAAGGTACAGACTCGTGAAGGGGACATCTGCGTGTCCAAATCTGTGCTCCCTGATAGTTTTTTTTTTTGCTTTTTTTTCAGGTTTTATTCACTTCTAATAACAGGCAAATGCCAAGGAGGTACACTCTAGTTAGGCCTGAAAAGTTTTCTTCACAAATTTCCTTTCATTTCATTTCCAATTATTTCATTTCATGTAGATATCATTTAATGTTACCGTCGTGTAGCGTTTGTACACCACATACATATAAACTATCCATTTCCCTAGATTACCATAGTGTTTTTCTCGCCGTGAGGTTTCCATTTTTAGGTAATAAAAACTTGATTCCTCCCAGCCTGCATCATTTCCGTATTTCATGGCCTAAAAGACACACAGGGACATAAAGAAGTAACGATTGGACAGTGTAATTGTAAAATTAACGGTTAATCAGGAAACACTCCCTATAGAAGTGTCACTATGATTGGTATACAAGGAAAAGCAACACAACTCTGCCTAGTAGAGGAAGAAATGAAGAATTATCTGCATGTGTAATTAAACTGTACAACTACTATGACATATTAGTATGTTATGAGAACTTTCATCGGCGAAGTGGAGACGAAGGTTAAAGCTATTTCCGTTATCGAATAACAATAATCAAAGCGATATTAAGAAAACGGTAGTGTAGCATGAAAACGCAAGGTTTAAGTCGCAATGTTATTCTTCGGCAGTTTGGCCATATTGAGGAAGGTAAAGCACACTGCCAATCCAGTGGCTAGCATTGTGCTCGGTTAAAAGAGGTGGTGACGTTTGTTGAGACTGGAGCAAAATTTGTTCAATACCAATATAAACAGCTCCATTATTCCGGGTCACAGTTTATGCCCGTATATATATATAGTAAAACACGCTAAACACTGTTAAATGAAGTAACAAGAACTCCATTAGGAATACAATTCATCATTCTGTATAACCGTTATGATAATATACCAAAGCATAATATGTATTATGCAACAAAGGAGTGACAACAGCACATTCTTCAGAACCGGAGAAGAGAAGAGAATTCTTTCAGCGAGCGTCTGGCGTTAACGAGTATAATACGCCTACAAAAGAAGCATTGGGAATACACAACCTAACTCATCTAAACAAAGGCTTAATATTTGGAGTGTGGAGTTAAAGAATCAAGAGGAGGATAAAACGACTACAAAAAATCGTGCAGCAAATAAAATAGAAAGAGTGTGGAAATACATTATTTGAGAATGTTAGTAGAACGAACGAAGAGAGGTACTAAATTATAATCTACTTGGACAGAAGACGAGGCCGAAGAACTAAAAGATGAAGTAACTATAATAAGAAGCCGGAGCAGATCAGAAATGATCAAATCCATGAGAGTATATAATGATGATGATAATGATTATGTATAAAAATGTTCTCAAAACAATTAAAATGAATGTGAACCTAGAATCCGTAGTTCTCATTACCTGACGAAATGGGCACTGCCGACGCCAGCTTGGGCCGTTACTTGTATTCCTAGCGATATTGAGACGTTTATGAATCAAACGAACTTATTTCTTCTTAAACATAGCAGTAATAATTTTTTACTTTCTCTAGTCCGTATGTACATAAAATGTGCATAGGAACTAGAGGAGGTAGGTGTTATATTCCACCCAAAAATTCGATGTCAAGATTTCGTTGGAAATATATGTTTTGAGATCCCTTGATTCCAAAAAAGCATTTTTAGGAAAAGGCCTCTGTGTGTGTGTGTGTGTGTGTGTGTGTGTGTGTGTGTGTGTGTTTTTCTTTTTTCCAAAAATGAAAAGACTGTTAAATGCCAAACTAGGTATTTGTGTTTAGTATTTTCCAAGGATGCGACGAAGATTTTCAAGAAAATCCCCCCACCACAAACTACACTTAACACGGAAACATTTTTGCAAATTTTATTTTTCTCAAAAATGGCTCTAACGATTTTGATTAAAATAGCGTAAATTAAAGATATGTACATCATGAAGACCTCTTAATTCCGGACTGTTTTGTAAAATTTTGCATACCAGTTAAACTGTAGGAGATAGAAAAAAATTGCCACGCAAAAAAATGTAGAACATGTTAAAGCACACAATTTGCTATTTACCGTCATATTCGTCATATATGTCGTAAGTCATATACAGTGCTCGTTCTCGAGATATTTCTTGTTATTGGTTTCAATTTTTAAACTACCCAACTTTTCTCAAACGGGACCATGCAAAGTTAATCAAAGCTCAGTTGTGTCACATAGCGATGAGCTTTTAAAAAATTTGACTCGACTTAGCCTACGGTATTCCCTTATTTCCCTTCTGCTTATATTGACGCAAATAATAAGACCAATTCTGCTAATCTTGATTGGTATGAAGTAGATAAAATAATCCTTGGTAAGAACGGTTTGTATATGGAACAGTTAGAGTAAATTATGTGAATGGAACAGATAGGTTTTTTTTTTTTCTTTTATTTATATAGTTCCCTTTAGCTTTAAGGGGCTTCAACTTGTGAAAAAAAAATCATACTATCCGTGGGTTAAGAACGTTAGGTTAATCATCTTATATCATTAAACACAGGCATATTCACTCCATACCGTTAAAAATTTTTGAGAAAAAGAACATATTCAAGGTTTCTCCGTATAAAGGGTAATTTGTGGTAGGGAGATTTTCTTGAAAATCCTCGTGTCGTATACTTTAAAGATATTAAGCCGTCTTTTCCTCTGAGCTATGCTGAGCACAAACACACATTGACCTTTTTATATATAGTTTTTTTTAGACTCAGGGGACCTCAAAACATATACTTCCTGTGAAATCTAGACATAGAATTTTTGGGTGGAATACAATACCTTTTCTAGCTACTGTGCACATTGTCTGCACAAACGTGCCAGAAAAAGTAATTATACCGCTGCAATAAAGTAAAATCACCCTGAATGGTTCACACAAAAAGTAGACTGTCTACCATAGCAAAGGCAATATCATTACGTCCCAGCTACAGGCTTCCTCTAGGGCCCCATCGTGGCTGCCATTCCTGGTGTCCTGTATTCAATTTAAGACCCAGATTGTGAAGCATTTCATCCCTACCTCACTCTCACTTGTGTTGCGCAGAAAGCAGAGTTAGCTGCGCCTTACACATGTCCCCACCAAAGAAGCCGACAATAAATCCACAATGACAGAAAATCTCTGAGTATCCAAGACCCTAGACTGTTTTTGGATAAGAAATGTGGCATATTTTATGCGACAGCAAACTGTGTTTTTGATTCACTTGTGTATCGCGGCAGGTAGAATTTTCTATAGTACTTTCAGGAGTACAGAGGATTCAGTCTTTCCAACTGATTGAAATGCTTCTAGATCCAGTTAGGCTCTTTATTTTGTAAACGTTGCTGTAATCAATCATTGTGGAATGAATCAAAATGGAAATACAAATGGGATGCTGTAAATTAGAGATCGGCTGGCTCCTGGTATATGACGTCATTCTGCCGAGCAGTATTTCTTTTCTCAGTAGACCTGCTTCCAAGAGCACCGAGAGTGACGGTCAGACACAAACCATTCACTAAACGATGGCGGTCATTGCATTTGTACAGGAGTGCGCCGAGTTAACAAGCCAGTAGCACAGCTAGGGTTTGTTAGTTTTGTTAAGACATTTAAAATTGCTTAATTTGTTTATCTCAATAGAGTCTTCTCTTCTATTATCGAAAATATGAAACGGCGCTAGTGTAATAACGTATAATAACGTAACATAGGCATTTAAAAGCGCTCAATAAACATAAATAATATCGTACTTTCTCTCTAGTACCTTTCCCCCTCACTGCGCCATTGAATCAACCCTGCAGTTGCTGCGTTTGTATGTATATTTAATTTTAATATATAAATTAAACAAAAATTAAAAAAAAAAACAATTAAATTTTATTAAAACTTCTTTTAAAGGTTTAGTTCAGTAAATGATAAAGGTATTACTTATTAACAAAAGTAATACAAAGTCTGATTCATCAAAACTAACACTTCACATTGGAATCTGAATAATCTAGAATTATATTATTTTAGTAACAAAATAATCGCATTTCGTAATTAAGTTTAATTCACTGTAATATGAAGTGAATATAAAAATACTTCCGCAACCACAATTTAGGTCGCATTACTCCCTTGCATAGCAAGTGACAACTGAAGTATTGTGAATGCAATATAACAACAAATATGTTTTACATAATTCCATCACATGCAGTATATAACATAAATAAATCTTTCAGTCAATAAGCAAAAAAGTTGACACTGTGAACTACAGCGCAAGCCAACACGGCACTACACTCCTACCGCTGCTTGGTGTGTAGTACTACTACTACTAAGTGATTACTTCTCCACAGTGCTTCGTTGGCGTTCACCTGCTCCGACGTCACTATTTTTTTTTTTAATACAGTTCCGGAGTCAGGATATGGGATACGTTATAAATTACTTATAATATATTCTTAGAGGTAATCAACTTCTTAGTCCATAACCATGTGAAAGATTTGTATAAATTCGTTTTGTTATTCTATTAAAGAAGAGTACAAATCCATACACAAAAGAGAAAACAACAAAGAAAATTGCTGTCACGTTTTCAGTTTTTTAGCGTTGAGATTGTACTTGAATTAAGGCAGTACGCAATTTAAGACTGTTTTTTTCGCATTAAAATTATTCTTTCTTATCCTATTTATCCTCCTCATATGTAGGGCTTGCAACCTACAGGACTTTCCAGCATCGTTGAGACGCCCGTTGAGGAGCAGAGGCTCTGAATCGGAGACAGGACATGATGGGTGATCAGTCCGAAGCCTGGTATGAAGTTGAGGAAGCGGATAATAAATGACGGCGAAATAGATAACAAAAAATAATTATGGAGTATGAATGGGGGGAAACAGGAGAACCCGGATAAAATTCGGTCATACGCCACTTCCTCCACTACAAATCCCACATACACTTCCCTGGAATGGAGCCCGGGCCGCCTAGGTGAGATGAGTGTTCTAACCACTCGGTCACGGCACCGCCACACATTAAACCTACCTAAGCACATAAACATAGAATTAGGATTAGACACAGACGAGACACCCAGAAGAGTACTGGATGTAGGCCCTTGTGGCCCTTTGTCGCTAATGTGACCAGGGAGGGATGAGGGGAGAGACCCGAAGGGCGACCAGATGCGGATGACGACGAGCCCAAGCAAAAAAACTTAATATCACTATAACGATTTAATCCATATATCTAAAGAGTAAATGATGTCAGTAGTTACATCTTGGAAATGTGAGGAGGATAATATAGAGGCACACTTTTGAGCATCTTTGGTTATTTTCAAATGAAACGTTATGGCTTGATGATAAACGCTAATAGCAATAGAAGGAAATTGAATACCAAAACTTGGCTAACAGACTGCAGTTTAAACAACATCCTACCAAATTCGAACAAATCTGCTTTTGGATTTGAAGTGAGCATTACATTACATTTTTTATTTAAATGCTACGTTTAACATCTAGGTCATAAAGCGGGCTTTTTTTCCCTTTGGAACAATTTTATTGCTAGTGCATATTGAACTCACTCGTTTACTATGTGTATACTTGGATTATTTGCTTACACGCACTCATTCACATGTCATTCATACTTTCAGACTGCCTCTTGGCTAAAGAAAAATTTCCTCCCCTAGTCTGGAATTGAACCCGGGGACCCTCGCACAAGCAGTTTTTACTTTAGGGATTTTTAAGGATTTGCTGAGCATTAAGAGAATAAAATAAAATCAGTATTCTGCTGCAGAATGCTTTTAGAAGTTATCCAAATTTTCAGGATTTCCAAAATACAAATATTAAAAGACTGTAACCTTAGAGGGTATGTTATAAAATAATTATTTCCTGGGATGATGTGTTTGGTTGTGTATACGCGGCATTCTTTTGCAAGTTATTTGGGTTACTCTGCGGTTATCAATGCAGCTTGGCCAGGGTACGAAGGAAATATTTTCTCCTTTTAAGATCGACACTCCACCACATTCACAACGAAAGTGCACTTTCTACGTTCTGTATGCTTCAAGGGAGATGTTCACTTAATGTTTTTCTTACAGTTTAATGAAAGAATTAGTCGTTTATAATAATATTTTGTTGAAACTTACCAATATGCAAGAGAAGCTTCGTTGATTGTCAAGGCTGATTTAAGCTGCGCTGTAGGTTATGCGCAAATGTAGCACGTGGTCCAGATGCAAACATTCACACCACTTCTATACACTTAAACGCTCGTAATATACGCACACGCGCCGAGTAAATATTATCATCGGTCACTTAACGATCACCGCTACCGTGAAAAAAAAGCCCAGAATACGGTGAACGAGTGGCATTGCTAACTTGCACCGTGGTCGAGAAGCAAGTGGTTTGTCCGGTGCGATGAGAAGCAAGGGAAGTCAACGCTTGCTTGCTGCGCTCTGATGTTCACCAGACCTGCAAATCTACCCGAGAGCGGTCATCCAATCGTGCCACGAATTTCATCGCTCCACCGCAGTCCCACAGTAAATTACTTTCTGGAGGCGGAATGCAGCTAGCGGCGTCAAAAGCGGTCCTAGTTTCGCAAAACACTTCTTAGCTACCTCTGAATGAAAACTATTATATGCATATTAGTAGGCAGGCCCGGTTCTATGGTCTACAAAACCGCTGCTATGGAGGGGGCGTGTGTTTAGAATATCCAGTTAATTTACTTTATCTTTTTTACTTTCTTTAGCCGTATGTACAATGTACATTGCGGATAGAAAAGTATTGTATTTCACCCAAAAATTCGATATCGAGATTTTACCGGAAATATGTTTTTAGGTCCCCTGAGTCCGAAAGAAAGGCATTTAAAAGCATAAAGGTGTGTGCGAGTGTCTATGACAGCATAGCTTAAAACGAAAAGTGGGTTAAATACCAAACTTGGTATTTCAGTTTAGTATCTTCCATGGATGCGACACGAAGATTATCAACAAAATCCCCCCACCGCCAACCACCCTTTGCATGGAACATTTTTCGAAAATTTTGACTTTCTCAAAAATGGCTCTAACAATTTTGATTAAAACACTGCATATTAAACAAATAAAACGTATATTCTGAATTTTCTATAAAAGCCTCAGAGGAGTTATTTATTCTGTTTGACTTTTGCAGAATTTTGCAAAACGGTTAAACCGTAAGGAATAGACAAAAACTTATTACACAAAAAATGTAGATCTTGTTAAAACACACAGTTTATTTCATAAGTTTTTCTTGTAGAATTGACCCTTTTTCGAGATATTCATTACTATTGGTTTCAGTTTTAAACAATTAACTTTTCTTAAACCGGACCATGCGAAGCGAAGCGAATCTCAATTGTTGCACATAGCGACCAGTTTTTAAAAGATATGGCTATCGCTTTAGCCTAATGTATTCCTTATTACCCCTCTAGTAACAAGGAAGCAAGTAATAAAACAGATTTTGCTCATTTTTATCTCGTAGATAAACATGACGTAGACAATTTCTCTATTGTTTGTAGAACCATTAAAGAATGGGACGAATTACCTGTAGCAGCCTTTCAGGGCTGCACTCTGTACTGCAGGATTAAAGAAAAATTTAAATACTATAGATGTTACATATATATATAATGATACTTAAGGTGCATGTTTGTTATTCCATATTATTGCAAGTACTAATGGTAAACTTATTGGTGATAGTGATTCGATAGTTAATGAATAGAAATAGAAGTTACATAGCGACTTAAAAATTGTCTGTGATGAACTGTTAGAGGTGCCTAGTTGTACAAAGCCGCAAACCGGTAGCTATGATAATCTGTTTCGAAGCTTTTTCTTCATATTACTTTATTAATTGTTTATAAACTTTATTTAATTATATTCGAAGCTGGACTGTTTTGTTCATATACTTATTTATTGTTCAATGTATTATTCTCGTTACATTATTTTGTACATATATTTAACTTTTCTACCAGGTAATAACCCAACTGCAGTGGAATAAAGGTATACTTGCATTATTGGGCTGTAGAAAAATGCATATTTCTTGTTATTACTCGCTTGACACTACTTTTCCAAAGCAAAGAACATTTCTTTTACTTTAGATTCTTAGCTCCTTTTACATAACAGATATTTTAAAATTCAATGTCAGAAGATTCAGAGTTTTTAGAAAGTTCTTCGACTCTCACATTTCACATACGATGCATTTATCATAGGCAATCTATCGAACAGACATTTTCAATGTATAGAGTAGGGCTGGGGACAGCTCGGTGTTGTGACTTACGAATCGACCGGGTTCATTACTTGGCGGCAGGTTTGAAAACCTAAGTAGTGGTATTACATACAGAATCTGCTATTGCACTTAATTGTCAAGGCTCCAGTTTTGCTTGTGGGTAGCAGAAGTTCAGTAGTTAACAGCTAAGCTATCTGGTAACTTCTAAAATATACATTGTGGCATCTTGCTAAAAAAAAAAAAAAAAAAAAAAAGAGAGAGAGATACAAGTAAATTTCCTGAAATTGGCTTATGCCATAGAGAATTATATTACGATTAGTAATTGTATAAACGTTTCTACTTCGCTTAATTACATATTTCTAAAGTAAAAAAACGTGATTAAGTTTATTTTCTTGGTAATATAGGATGAGATGATGCAGTGAATTTGTCAAGATTTTACTATTTTATTGGAAAAATTCCGCTTATGGAGATTAACACTAAGGCAATATAGTAGACATTCAGGCTAAAGGTAAATTATGCGCTCATTTTGGACTATATCCCACTAGAACGGAAGGATACGCCAAATTATCTGCTTTTAATGAATTCAAAGCTTCCTTATCCAACAAGGACAGCATATCAAGTTATTTCACTACAAAGAGCATAGATTGTGTTTTAATCATTAAGTTCCAGGTATTTCTTTTAACGTTGGTTTAAAAGGTTTTTCTATAACAGCTTATGCTTTTCTTTAGAATGTCACACTATTTGACCCTTCTTCAGGGATAAATTATTACTAGGGTCTGGATTTTTCGGGGACATAAACCATTATTTTAGGCTTCTTTATGCTTAAAATAAGTTTTTTTCTTTATAGCCACCGTATTTTTCGATTTTCTTAGTTTTGTGAGGCTCATTTATGAACCATAGAAGTTTACAGTGTCAAAGATATCCATCAGAAACACGAGGAGGATTTATTTTATTGCTCCTTTTGCAGTTCATTTTTTACATTACAGTAGATAACTACATACACACGCAAATTTTCTAGCACAAAAGTTTTCCTACTGTCATATAATACATTATTGTATGAAGAAAATTTCTTTTAATGGAAAATGTGCACTTGGAGCCTACGATATATACGCTAATGCATTTTATAGGTAATTTTTCTGTACACTTTTCTCCATGTAAATTTAAACACGACTACAACTTTGACGAATATGCAACTTCCACGGTCCAGGTATTTTGTTTCCGAGAATATCGTTAATGTTATTCAGAGCATCGTTGAGTGACAGGATTGCACTTACCAACCGGTGAATAGCTTCTAATATAAAAGAAAAATGTGTAACTATTTGCAAGGGACAGACGAGAGTGGGACACTCGAGCGAGTTCATGGTCTTGGCGATATAAGGAACTTCTGTTTCATTTAATCACTGACGACGCTTTTTATGCCTTTTAGGTGTTCAGCAAATAAAATGGCAGCGGTTAAGTATCGGCTCGTGTGAAAGAGGTTACCGGTAGTTTCTCCTTGAACAACTGAATACGCTTTATAGCAGAGTCAGATGAAAATTTGAATGCCAAAGACGGGCATTGAACGCGGATCTCCCGCTTTCCGTTACCATGGCAACATTAAATTCCCCAACTATTTCGAGTTTTTTCTAGGAAGACCACTAAGCGTCACATTTTGGGGTAATAAATCCATTAGTAAGTATTTTATTTCCCGGTAAGAGAAGTAGTTAGCAGGCTGACATCTCGCTGGAGGTCCCAGGTTCAATTCCCGGTGAGGGTGAGAAACTTGTCTTTATCCAGAATTATTCCCTATTCCCCACAGAGAGCAGTATGAATGTAAGACTAAGTGTGCGTTGTGCTTAATTATATAAAATGATTAACCTCAGTTAATAACCTACAGATAAATATAAGTATGTTTCACAAGTTAAAAGCCCCTGAAATGACCATAACTACGAAGTCACTGTTTATATTTACAAATATATTTTTATCTTTATATTCAAGATTTTGTTTTTGTTTTGTTTTGTTTTGTCTTATTGACTAAAAAAATGACGTGCTGCATTTATTAAACTATGCTAACTCCATTATAGTAGTAGTGGTGGAAATAATTGTACGATGAGTTTCAATAGCAAAATAACATTTTTCATTTGGAGAAGACAAAACAGTCATTTAGATCTTTTTTTCAATCCTTCATTTAGACCCTTGCACTGAAATTCACATATTCTCTTCAGGAAGTGTGAAACAACTACAGATTTGTTAATTAAATACTAAAGAAAATATAGGCTAAAACCTAAAAACCCGAGCTCTAATTATTACACAACAGTTACATTTTAAAAATGTAATTGTTAACAAATATGTGGATATATGTGGGTTTCATAAATAATAAACTATGATAACGATAAATGGTGGTTTAATGGTACACTAACTTCCAATACATTTCCAGCGATATCACAAAATAGTAACAATAATAGCAATGATAATAAAACAATATTGAAAAAGCCGCTTATCACACTCGAAAAATAGGTTTCTGACCGCAGCACTGTTTTCTGCTGTAAGCTTTGCTTAGCTAGCAGAAGGTTTGGAAATGTTTACGTTTAGGCAATGCAAAATGAAGACTTGAATTAAAAAAAAAACAACTAAAAAACACAAATCTTTCTGTTCTTCAAAATAGTATGGCCAAAAGCATAGATCACACATGAAATACATAGAAATGGGAAAATATAATTTCCACGTCAAAACACATTTCTTTTTGACTGCGGTGGTTCAGTCTTAAGCAGTGATACCTCAAGACATATACTTGGACATCAATATTGATTAAATAGGTACAATGGTACATGTTTACTTCAACTATATTTGTAAAGGAGACTCCACAAAGTGCTTTAAAAATAATTTTGAATGTTTTGACGTAGGTACCTGTAGTAGAACCGAAGAATTAGAAAAAGAAAGAAAACAAATCTGATGTGTTCCATTCACATTACTTTCTCTACCTGTTATGCAAACAAATTATTCTTATAAAATATTATTTTATCAATAGCATGCTAATCTAGATAAAAACTAGCAGAAATTCTGTTATTACTTGCTTCCTTCTAAATAAGAGGTAAGTAAGGGGATGCGCTAGGCTAAAACGATAGTAAAATCTTTTAAAAGATAGTCGCTATGTGAACAATTGAAGTTCGGTTCGCTTTGTACGGCAAACAGTGGATACAACAAAAGCAAGATGAAACGAAAGGTGACTTCCTGTTTGAGAAAGGTTAGGTAGTTTAAAGCTGAAACCAATAACAAACAATTTCTCGAAACCAATCAACTCTAGAAAATAAATATATATGACAGGAATTGTGTCTTTTAACGAGATCTACGGTTTGTGTGTAGTGGCTTTTGTCTATCTCTTACGGTTTATCAGCTATGCAAAATTCATCCTGAATCAAGAGGTTTTCAGAGGCTCTTCCCAGAAAATTACAGATATACATTTTATTTGTAATGAAAATATCTTTATTATACGGTATTTATTCAAAATTGTTGCAGCCATTTTTGAGAATAACAATATTTTCAAAGATTTTTCCGTGTAAAGGTTAGTTTAGGGGAGGGGGTCTTTTCTTGAATATGTCTATATCGCATCCTTGGAACATACTAAACTTAAATACCATGTTTGGTATTTAACGGTGTTTTCGCTTATGAACTATGCTATCTAAAGACACACACGCACGGAACTTTTTATAAAACATTTTTTTTTGACTCAGTGGATCTCAAAGCATATACTCCCGGTGAAATCCCAATACAATACCATCTCTAGATACTATGTGCATTGTATGTACATACCTGTTAAAGAAAATAAAAATGTTTCGGTCGTGCCACCGCGATTTTTTCGGTATGCCGCGTCAGAATCGGAAAAACCAATTGCACATTCGGATTTACTCGTACCATCCCCATCCCTACTCAGCTTGGAAGACGAAAGATCTTGCTGGGAGTTTTAAATATGATTGGTTATTAAGAGAGCTGGGTCAGGAGTCACGAAATTGCGGGATTGAAGTTCGGTGCGCCAAAGTAAGCTATGACTTAATGGAGCAGGCGTGGTCTTAGCCCATTTTGAAAAGTGTTGCACTATCTTGCACTCCTCATTGCCTTGCCCTCTTACTGTTCCTGCTAGTAAATAAACACGCGAACACGGAAAGAGAGCACAACATGAAAAATGTCGAAAATACCAAGGTGTAGGTGTTCCCATTTTACAATGCAATAATACGAGTACAGATTTTATAGAAACGGTGCAGACAGCAGCTTCTGGATTGAAATCGAGGAATCATCTACGATTTTCTTAATCTTCTTTATTTATACATGGAAACTTCACAGAGTGCTTTTACGTTTATTATGCTAATTACTCCGTTATTTTTTTTTGTAGTGTTTAACGCCCGCTTTAACTACTATCGGCACCGCAGGCGGTGACACTGATGATACATGAATGATGATGGAGCACCGGTGGAATGCGATGGCGGGGGAAACTGGAATACCCGGAGAAAACCCGCCCCAGCGCCGCTTTGTCCACCACAAATCTCACATGCGGTCGCTTGGGATCGAACCCCGACCGTCTAGGTGAGAGGCTAGTGGTCTAACCACTCGGCCACGGCGCGGCTCAATTACTCTGTTATACCACCCAACCAGATGGCAAGGCCACGCCGTAGTCGAACAGACTACTGGCCTCTCACTGGGCCGCATTCAATCCCAAACGACGGCATGTAGGATATATGGTGTACAAAGCGTTGTAGGGGCGGGTTTTTCTCCGGGTTTCCCCGTCATCCTATTTCACCAGTGCTCCATCTTCGTTGCATGTATTATCAGTGCCATCGTCTGCAGTGTTATATGTAGTAAAAGTGGGCGTTAGGTACTGTAAAAATGTAACATTTCTTGAAACTCCTGAATTATAGTGCTTCATAATGAAAACTGCACACAAATGTAACAAAAATACTGGAAATTAGAAGATATTACAAGGAATTTATCTATGAAATGTGCCCACAAACTGTCAAATATCTTTGTGTTATTATTTCGTAACCAGAGCCCAGATTTTGGATGTTATTCGGAAATTCCTTGATTGTTTTCCAGGTTGTTTTAATTTAACTGACTGGGTTATTTGAGTAGTAAAATCAAGTTTAAAATTGTGAAATTTCGTCCCAAACTTGTGTAAACATATTGATACCTAATTACCCCCCAACTGTGGTTTTTCGCGGTTTAAGTAACATTACCTGTGTTTCCTTAAAAGAGAGTTCTCTCGAAAGAAAGCATGAAAACAGTTGTAGGTAAACAGCGCGGTGTAACTTTTGTATTCTACATTAAAGGTGCCAATAAACCGGAGGAAATGGTTCTATTGAGCTTAGTTTCCAAGAGTTATCTCTAACTTGTTGCACTTTTCTTACGTTTTACTGCAATTATTTCATTAGTGTAAGTATTATAATTATGATTACCAGAAACCTGTGGAGAATTTCCGTACTTAAGTGTATAGTCAACAGTTGTGCTTCTGGAACCTCCAGGAGGAAGGTGTGAAGCGAAGGACACAGAGACTGACTACATTCGGGATGGCAGTTTTGTCACAGTCGGGGTCACTAACATTTCCATACATTACATCCTGACACCGGTGGGATCCCCAATGTTACTCTTGCACACGAAGAGGTGTTTCTGAGGGTCCATCCTACACCACTCACCAGGCCAAGCAGTTCCACAAAGCAAACTCCACGCCCGGCGTCCACTTGTCTGATCCTTAGATTCTTTTTTTTTTTTATTGTTAGTGTTTAACGCCCGCTTTTACTGCTCTGGCACCGCAGGCGATCCTTAGATTCTGAAATATAGGGATTAAAATAATAGAAAATGTAAGAACGGAAACATTGGCGGTATTAGATATATTAGATATATATTGTGTTCGGCACAAAGCAACCGAACGATGGTCTTACTGTTGCAAGTCAAGTCTCATACGTTACCGCGGAGTGATCTCACTTAATTTACTTCCTCATTCCAGAACTGAAGAAGGAGACGTTGATGTTTTCGGAAAAAGTGTGTTAACATGCAAATATTGCAACGTACGACAACTGGTAACGATGAGTTAAAGGTGAAGAGACTACAAACGTTCAAAGTACTGAGAAAAAAAATCAGTGTTAAACAAAGAAAATGGAATAAAACAGCAGCAGGCCTTTGGAGACACTAAGGTGGTTACACGGAATTGAAGATGTGGACGAATTTACTGCCAATGTGACAAATATATTATTCTAGCAGGAAAATACTTCATTGGGAGATTAAAAACCATAAGCTACACATATTAAAAGTGCTAGAATCACGATCCGTTACCTCAGAAGTTTATTTAGTACATAAGACTGAAATCCGCAGAATTTTGTACCTACCTGAGAAAACCTATGCATGCGAGATACTATTTTCCTTAATGAAACTTAAAAACTCACGTCTTAGAAGTCAATTAAGCAGGTAGCAAAAACAAAACTAGAAAGTGCCGTTTCGACTGAGTGGTACACAAATATTACTTCCACGTATTGAAAGGCGGGTACAGAAAACTGCAAAAATTGCAGCGATTTCCCGAAGTTTAAAAAAATTACTTTCATTAGTTATATTGTATTTAAATAACATGTTTGCTTTTAACTTGTTTAGTTAATTTAATTTTCTAGCAATAATAATAAGAAATTTTAGCTCGTATTACGTCAGGTATTTGTATAACGGTGTACAAAATATTGCTCTCGCTGTTGTGTAAGTAACAGTGAAAGTGCTTCAATAAAAGAGTTCAGTTCAGTTATATCCATATCGAGAATATAAGTTTACATACAAATTTTGGTTCCGCCACTGTAGGTAGTTGCTTGCTTTGCCCGCAGCTTCAGGCCATTTATTTACGCACGAGAGGGCAGTCAGCTGCCTGACCTAGACCTACGATAAAGTCGGTTGGAAAGAGGAAACCATAATCCAGGCTCTTGTGGCTGTCAGGAAAGCTATGTAGCTTAAAATGTTGTAGGGATGTCCGGATGACTTTTCCAAATAGCCTTGCTAATGGGTATCGCAAAGAGGGCAGGTTTTTGGACACGGTCGAGGATCAGGTTCTTGGAGGTGAGATGTTTTTATCTACAGTAAGAAGATAGTACACTTGTTCGGTCTCAAGGAGGTATAATATTTTAAAGTTAATTTAAAATGGTTTATGTTCAATTAATGTTTTAAAAATGTTTTTAAGAAGGTTATGCTTCGATATATATTGAGAGGTAATTTCGTTGCTGAGAGAAAACTGTATGCATTTAATGACTTGCTGTTTTCCTCCCACGTTCTATTTCTTGCTCGTTGGCACTCTCTGTACGTGTATACATAATATTTAAATAAACTCTTTTTAATTACATTTTTTCTGTTTCTCCAATGTTTCTGTTGTTACTATTGGTTTGCCGCTCTACTTATATACATACACACATTAACAAGAACCCTAACACCCATGCCTAAGACAGGATTCGAACCCGCGATCCCCTACGCCACGAAGCACCAAAGTAAGGTACTTTAACCCAGGAAGAGCCTGGGCCTGCCAACTCACTGCCGGCCTCACGCCCATTTACGCACGACAAAGGTGGGCGATCACCTTCTAATGTGGCCAATATCAGGATCCTTCAGCCGGAAAGCTGGCTCAAGGTGCCAAGACCGCTGTCACCAGCCCTATAATCGAGACTTAAAATACTTACCCCGGGCACAATTCATAGCCATAGACCATTGCTCTAAGGGGAGTCAAATGATTTAAATATTTTTGTTTATTTCTCTCATTCTAGATCCTTGAAATAATTAACATTCATCCGCGATGCATCGCAAATAAAATGTACATACTTAAAACATATAAAATACTTTAACGAAATGTTCTTAAACTTCATCCACATACTAGAACGGTTGTCTTACAAGTGAACGCCAAGTTCTATGCAGCTTTTATAAGTACTTTAGCAGCTATTAATTATTGCTTGTATAAATATTGCCGGTTGCATAAAATGCCTTACATGTCAAATTGTTTAAACGTATTTCTGACCTTAGCTAATGATATTCCTAAAACACTAAAATTCGTTTTTATGAACATTTAACTATGGACATATTTTTTTTCTTCTGTTCTACTGAAGAATTAAAAAAAACACTTATTTCACAATTTATACAATATTATGTGCAAAGTTCACATATTTTGAAAAACTGTTTTTGAAGCTATTTGAATATGTTTTGTATATCTAGCTCACACATTTCGGAAAGATTGGTGAAAAATTGCATCTTGAAAGACTGAAACAATATGGAAAATTGTGATTCCTAGAAAGTAAAGTTTAAAAAATCACATTCAACAATGCTGTGCTTATCAGCTAAATGTGCAATCCAGACACTGCCAATAAATATTTGGTATTATCATCCCTATACAGTAAGATACTATAGACCCTAAATTCTTACCAAATAGCAAAAACAAAACATCTGCATTTTTTTTTTATTTTTTACACAAAAGGTTTGCCTTAAACAATGTATTTCAATTATATATGCAGACGAACAAAGCATAAATGCATATTTCATATTAGAAATTTCATTGTGAGTATTTTTTTTCAAGTGAAAGGATCGTGGGCTCTCTTTGAGACATGTTAATGCGAGGAAGTGGATCAACTTCCCCCACTATTGACTTTTTCTATCATCCAATTACAGAATCGAAGTCTTTTGTCATAATCTGTACGTTGTAACTGGTGAGATACTGTAATTCCTAAAGCTTTAATGTGAGTAGTTTCATTGCTCTATGAGCCTGATGCTCTCGAAGTTTCTGTGTACTACCCTAAACGCCTCAGAGATTTCCTAAGACTTACGTCCCAAGGCAGCACCAATTTAGTCGAGTATTTCCTCAGTAAGAACGTGACGGGTTCGTTGCGTTTTCTTGTTATTGACAGAGCCTGTTTCGTTAAACCGATCTACGATGTGCAATATTGTATTCCTATACGGAAGTGGTCTGTTACGAAATTTAAGCCTAAATTTTCATCTAGTGTTTCCGTACGAATTCTTCGTCCGGAAAAAATGTTTTTAACATGTACACATACTAGTGAATATGCAACCATACCGTAGTACGAACACGTGTAAATACAATCACTCACACCAAGGTCTACTCTCTCTGTGTGTCTTGTAGCAGGAGCCGGAAATGCACGAAAAACTACCAAGCGCTCGCGGCGTATGGGACCGGGATTTGTCTCGACGAGCCCCGGAACGGCAGCCGGCAGTTGTTCCCTCAATATTACTTGAGACTGACTGTAAAATGATTTCAGGAAACATTCGCCTCCAAGTTAAAAAGAAGAAAAAAAAAAAAAAAAGAATTCTAGCAGAAAAGTAAACGGATAGAAAATTCGAATCTCTAATCTGTAGAAACAACGAACGATATTACAGGTTATATGTTCGTTTCCCCTAAAGCTTTGCATTTCTTAGCCTTATAGTTCTTTTTCTGTAGCAATACATTGGAGTAAATGTGAGCGTATTTTCTTCACCCTAAAATCACTTGCGTGCTGTCATAAACGTAGAAGATAGTATGCGCTGGTGATATATGGAAAATTGTAGAATAATTAATGATATTTTACTTTTACAAAAATAATAATAAATAAATAAACAACAGAGACTCTGGACAGTGTGTAACACTACAATTTTTTGTTACATGTCCACAATAATGTGAATCAGCTTAAACTGAACAGGTATGTACATGCCTTGATAACATATTAAATACACTATACTGAAGAAAGTTAAAGATAGCTATTTGGATACCAACGTTATACCTTACAATATGAGAGATTTCAATGTGGCATGGTACCAGACTAAGACAAAGACTGGTAGATTATTAATGTTCTTATAATTAGGACCACTTTATTAATGCAAATATCATAATATAATTTCACATATAGCTTATATGTATGTATTATTTTGACATCGATTATTGTACCAGTGCTTCTAATATCTGAATAATTAAGGTTATGAAGTAACTGTAAAAGTCTAGGTCTTCTTTTGGAACTAAAAATCAGGCTACACGTTTTAAACTACGCTCAAACCTGCAGATTTTGATATTCCTCATGGTTCCTTTTTTGAAGCGGTGCTTTTTATTCTTTAAATTAATTGCCTTCCCTCGTCAGTTCGCAAGGAAATTTACTTTTTATATTCATTCATATGATCTAGCCAGTATCTTAAATATTATATGATAGCAATTATATATATAAGAACCAAGCTACTGTTGACACCCATTGCTAAAGATTGATGTAACGCAAAGAATTTAAGCATTAACAGTAGAAAAACTACTGACATGCAACGTAAATTTAACACTAGTTCTGGATTTTCTGTAAAGCATTGGGTGTTCACATTGATTCGAATAAAGGATGATGAATTCATATTGATCACATTAAAAAAAATCTGATGTGCCCCATTTACATGACTTTCTCTATCTATTCTGAAGAAAGTTAATCTTAAAAAATGTGTACTTTTATCTACTTCATGCTAATGAAGATAAATATTAGCAGAAATGTTCTTATTACTTGGTTCCTTTTAAGTGGAACAAAAATAATGGAATGTATTAAGCTAAAGTGAAATTCAAATCTTTTAAAAGGTGGTTGCTATGAAATTGAAATTCGGCTCTCTTTGCGCGGCCAGGAGTAAAACAAAAGAAATAGGAATGACAAATTCATGTTTGAGAAAAGTTTAAGTATTTCAAAATTAAATCCAATAACCAAAACTTCTCGGAATTGGTTAGTCCCCCAAATGTATATGACCAATTGTGTGTTTGAACCAGATCTACATTTTTGTGTTGTAAGTTTTGTCTATCTGTAACGGTTTACCACTCGTGCAAAATTCATAGAGAACGAAGAGGTATTCACAGAATTAAAGAGACAATTTATTTATCATGTAACTATGTTGATTATACGGCATTTCAAACAAAATCATTGCAGTTTGGGGAGGAGGATTTTCTTAAAAATCTTCGTGTTGCATTCTTGGAAGACACTAAGCTTAAATACCAAGTTTGATATTTAATAAACTTTGCGTTTTTGAGTTAATGCTGTACACACACACGCGCGCCCTAACCTTTTCTAACATTGCTTTTTTGGACGCAGTGATGTCAAAACATATATTTCCGGTGAAACACCACGGATCTTCCCATTCTAACCTATGTTATTCACTAAGCTTAGTAAATTAATATTGACCACTTCCACCGTTCTTTAAGGTTTCCAAACTTTTGTGTTTTCTGTAGAACGTATGTACAACGTACATGGTAGATAGAGAAGCTATTGCAGTCCACCTAAGAATTCGATACAGAGATTAGACCGGAAATATGTTTTTAGACCCCCTGAATCCAAAAGGCATTTTTAGAAAAAGGTCATTTCTTGTCTCTGTATGTGGGTGGGTACAGCATAACTCAAGAATGAAAATTCCGTTAAATACCAAACTTGGTATATAAGTTTCGCATCTCCAAAGGATGCGATACGAAGATTTTAAAAAAAGTCTCCCCACCCGAAACTTACTTTTACATGAAAAAATTGGTCTTTTAAAACTTTTCTGACGATTTTGACTAAAATATCATACATTAAAGATATTTACATGACAAAATGTATATCTTGAATATCCCGCCTCTGAAGTCCTCTTGATTTTGAATGACTTTGCAGGACTGGTAAACCATAAGAGATAGACAACAATTTACTAAATCTAGAATGTAGGTCTCGTCAAAACACATAATTTGTGTGCTTTACATTTTTGCCGTGGTGCTATCTGATTCCGAGATACTACTTGTATTGGTTTCAGCTTTAAAATACTAATACTTTTCTCAAACAGGAAGTCACCCGTGTTCCTTTTGTTTTACTCCTGGTCATGCAAAGAAGCGAATTTGAATGACAAGTAGTAAAAGCGGGCGTTAACACTACCCCCCAAAAGAAACATCAGCCTCCCACTTTGGCATAATGTGCCCCTTAGTTCCCTTCTACCTATAAGGAACTAAGTAAAAAGACCATTAACATAATATTTATCTCGATTAGCATGTAATAATCTTTTGGGAGAAGTTTCCTTCTAGAACATGTAGAGAAAGGCATTTGAATGGAACACATCAGATTTTTTTTTTTAAGTCTTTAACGACCATCTTAACTTGTGTTACCATATACCTCGGTTTTGACATTTTGCGCAACAAAAAACACTTGTTCAACGCCTTGTTCAAAATCGTAAAGATTATGTTCACTGAAAAGTATCCTAAAACGTGTATAAATCTAACAATAAGAATTTATATATCAATTCAAACCGTGCTCTCCTTTATAGTGTGTGTGGGGGGGGGGGGGGGAGTAACGTGTCTACCTCAAACTCAATGTGGTCCTGATTTTGAGTCTTGATTAGGTTGAGTTATTCGGTTGAGGATTTTCCTACCCGAATTGAAGGGCGATAAGGTATATAAAATAAATCCTGTGTATTTCAATACCATATTCAGTCTTACAACTGGCAAGCATTTAGTGATGCATAACAGTTAAAAAACGTAATTAATTCTTATAAATTATACGGGTTGAAAATGCTCAAGTTAAGTGAGTAAAATAATGCTACACATGTCATATCTACGAAGCCGCAACAGCTACAGACGTGAAATTTCACTGGAGTAAAAAAATAACCAGCAAAACATAACTTTTAATTTTAGTAGCTAAAATGGCATTGGCAGATAGACAAATCGATTATTGGTCAAAACAAACACATCATCTGATAACTAAATTTCAAAAAAACAGTGCTAGCATAAAATTTATTGAGATAATAAAACGGTTTTGACAGCAAAGTCGCTTCATTTACTTTTAAGGTGATACATCAGTAAAACCTGCAGTATGTAGGAGATCTTATTGAAATTTATACCAGTTATTATATACCAAATAATAGTGATATTCCTGCCATGAACCAAAGTGGATATTTAAATAATACTTTTTTACTATCTAAACCTTATTCTAATAAAAATGAGCCACATGACGCATTTTTAAAAATATTCTCTTAAATTGTCAAAGTTTGCAATAAATGGGTTTACATATAAAACTGTCACGTTATTATTTTTTTAATATTAGTCCTAATTATTTAAAAAACAATTATTAATTTTGTCCTATCCAAAAGCGTTTAAAGATTTTTAAAAACGTAATAATTTATCAAAATTGGAGCATTATTTGGAAAAAGTAATGGGAACACTTTTAGCGTGCTTTTTAAAAATTTTAAAACAAATTAGTGAAAAATGCTACGTGTGGAACACTATGAGTACGGACAAGTGTCAGAAACGTTGCCAGAAATAAGTGTTAAAGCTGGGAGCACTTATTAATAACTATGCTTTTACCCACTTACAGTCCCAGTTAATTGGTACTTTACGTTCGCCAAGTTGGAAAAACAATATGTTTTATTAGAGTTTTGAATTAACATCCTTTTATTGGGAAACAAGATAGTGTTTTAATTTTTCAGTATTTTTGGTCAGATTTCACAGATGCATCACCTTAAACGGCAAGAGAAAGAGGTTTAGTATTATTAGAATGTCTATGAAACTGATGAGAACTTATCTCAAATTAATTGTGCACTTCACTGTTTTTATATCTACCAATGCAATCATTAGAACTACGTCGCGTGTGATGGTTATTAACCTTAGAACATTATATATAATGTATGAAAATGTTATTGCAAAATAAGAGGCAGACCCAGATTATAAATATTGGTCTGCAAAGAGCTCTGAGATTACACCACATAACATTCTAATGACATTCTTCAGTAACAAAAGTATTTTCCTGACTAAAGTATGATTGCATGAAAGTAAAACGCCATACTTAGATGGTTATGGATATGTCTAAAATAAACGGATGATACAGCAGCACGATATAAATAAAACTCACACCGTAAGTATACCCCTGCCTAGTTTGTTAGCGACGTAGCTGGTGAACGCCAACCTAAACCAGGCTCGAGCGGAATTTAAATCTTCTCCCTTAACATACTAACGTCTAGAATATATCCAAATATATTTGCCAGATAACCAAACGTTGGGCGGTTGTTATCTACAGTATTTTTCAGAACATGATGGTTCTATCCCACTCTTCTTCCAAAGTCTTTTAAGTTTGCGGCTGGAAACCAGCCATCACTTCTTCCAATTACTGGTCCCTTAACTGAGGCACGATTCTCGACTTGCAAGCGCTGTCTCCAGGAAACACATTTTACTACGCTTCCTCTCACCCACTAGTACAGATTCGTCTTTTGTTTGCAAATGGTTATTGCCCAGTGGAAGGGGGGAGCGGTTCTGTTTGAGGGCCATCATGTTTTGGAGTAAACTATACTTGACTATGGCTGTAAAGTTTACGAAGGGGATACCTGGCACATCGATCCCAATGGAGGAGGGGATGAAGTGCAGGAACCGCCGGAGACTTATGGGCCGCAGGACAGGTCGGTACTGTCAACAGAGGGTCTCCAGCAAGCCCAGACTTGACCATCCGGGCAGGAGGGTCGCTCGGAAGCATCCCTCGAAACCACTGAAGGGCTACACAAGTCTCCCTCTAGCCTCTCCCGGAACCTGGGAAAACCTCATCCCGTAATGGAGGCTCGAGAGGCCTAAACACTTATTCTTATGAATATCAGAAAAAAAAAAATAAAAATGTGTAATGCTATTCAACCGCACGTGAATTACATTATCTAGCCCACGAAATTAAATTTTAATTTAGTTGCAATTGTATTTTATTAAATATAGATCATGGATTGGTTTGTGAGGAAATGATATCGGTTTTTGAGGAGGATCCATCTGTGAAAATTGACCAAAATTTCTGAAAAATACAAACATTTTTCGTAATAAAATAATATGAATTATAAAATTTAAGAAAATGTATCTATTCTCCCATTTGGCGAACATTTAACTACCAACTAAAGCTATAAATGGGTAGATGCATGCTTATTAATATGCACTCCCGACTTTAAACCTCATTTCCTCGCAAACCTTTCCTAACATTTGTCCATACTCAAAATGTTCCATACGACGCAATTGTTCACTAATTTGTTTAAAAAAGTGTATACTGTGACTTAAAGGAACATTAAAGAAAATGATTATATTATCTGTTTGAAATATTGCTCCAGTTATGATAAATAAGTTGTTACATTTTGAAAAATCAAGAGTTTTTGAGAGTACGAAAAGTAAATATTTTTCTACACTAATTAGAGCTGATAAGAACAAATATAATATGTTTAATAAATCTATTTTTAAATTCATTTACTGTAAAACTTGTCTTTTCTATGTGAATATTCTTTAAATTCATCAAATCGCTAATTTTTATTAGACTAACGAATTTAAACCATAAAAATGAAGTGAGAGGAAATTGGGGAGAGGAAACCCATGGTGAATACATGGCCTTGCCAACCAGGAAAAACCACGAAACATCAGATCAGTGTGTGCCACTCGGAATCCAACCCGGAAACTCCCGAGTGCAAGCCTCACACATCACCGCGGAGCCATCTAGTTCGGTTGTCATTTACTTACTCTTGCTTACCGTGTTGTACTTACATTAAATTTGTGTGCACTAACGTAACTCTTAGACTGCCATTAGTGAATTTGTGGAGGTGTTACATGCTAAATTCTTTCAATTCGATATTAGTGTCGTATGAAGGCAAGTATATTAACAAGTGCAACGCGCCCAATTCAAGTGGGCCATTGAGATGGCTTGGGAACTACGGACACAGTTTCTGCGGATTCGCCTCAGCTGGCGTAAGAATCATTGACCTGAATTCAACAAACTTTCATAGTGCGCTTTACGGAACATTAAGTCATCAAGATGCATACTTATCCTTAAGGCTAATCAAGCTAGGTTTTATTTTTGTTTGCGGAAGGATTTTCATAAAAGATCCCATGCAAGTTTAGGAAATGCTGGCATGCTAGAAAACCTACAAATCTCATTAACACACTTCAATTGGCTAATTCTTACTTGCCTATTATAGAATAGCACAGTGAGCTGAAAAGCCGCGGGGTAAATCCATGATAATGCTTTGAATTCTTTGGTTTGACACCATATTCACAACTCAAGCCTATGCAGCTTGTGTGAAGGAATAATTAAGATTATTAATTGACCTACCAGTGATTAACTATGAAGCCTGGGACTTAAAAGTACTCGTGATATTAGTCGCCACTGGTGTATAATATCTCAAAGTGTATCAAAAAATTTGAGTTGGAGAATTTAATATCGTGCTGGTATATTGCCATGGTAGCTGGGCTGTTACAGTAAACGGAAGATCCATTTTCAAAGAATGGCATACCACCCCACTTAATTTTATAATAAAAGAATATAAATATATCTTACTCTCAGGTTCAAATGTCAGTCTGGGTGGAACAACTGCCTTTTAATTCCACGGTCACGGTTCAAATCCGGCCCAGACCGATGGATTTTAATATTGCTTAAAAGCGACAGCCCCATGTCAAAAGATTTACTGACATGTACGAAATTCTGACACAACGGTGGCGCTGAATCGTTCTTGACACTTGACAGCGTCGATAAAACAAAATAATTTTCCCCAGCAATTATATCGATTCTGTCGTTCCTTGCGCTTTGTAATGCTACCTCGTTCGATATAGTGCGCGAGTATGGAGCGGAATGAAACACTGCCGATCCCGGTGGCCGCGCTCACTAAAGTGTGTCGCTTTGGCGCTTCGTGATAACAGGATCGTGGGTTCGAGTCCCGCCTTGGGCATGCGTGTTTCTGTGTTTGTAAATGTGTCTATGTTTGTGTATGTATATGTAAAAGGAAAACGTTAAGAATAATAAGGTCTACTAAGGAAATATAGGAAACTGGAAGCCTCCGTAACTCTATTAAAATATATATATATACATATATATATATAAATATATATATTCACATCACTGTGCATTAACATATTTGTGCTCTCTAAAGTTCCAATTGGTCATTTTAATGCTTTTCTGGCACTTCTTAAGGTTTTATTCTTTATTCTTCTTCGGATTATTTTTTTCCCAAAAATACATAAATTGGTCTCAGTGATGAGCAAATAAAAATGTAACTACTTTGTATGCATGACCTTCTACCTTGAGAGCATATCGGCGCACCGGAGGTAGATAGAAGGGGGGTGGCATCCACAGGTTCTTGTGAAACAGCTTCTCTCTCTCTCTCTCTCTCTCTCTCTCTCTCTCTCTCTCTCTCTTCCTTTTCGTGTCCCATTTATTGCGGGTGCAACACAACCCTTTTAATCCTTAACTCACTCCCTTACATCCCTTCTTCCTTGTAAACACACATTTAAATGCACAGAATACGTATTCAGCTATTTCCAGTATCATTACTCTGGAAATAAGAGGTACACTTGCATACAAAGTAAATTAAGTTTTGTATTTGTTACCAGCAGTTTTATGACATTTACTTAAATTTTGGAAGTAAAATCACACGCATAACTTAAGTTAAAATATTTAAGTGTATGAGTATAATAGTTAAATAATTACATTTTAATTTTTTTTTTCTGGTTATTGAACCCATTGTAACTTTTTTTCTGCAGAACTTGTATAAGTTTATTAAAATGCAGTTAGCTCAACATTTTTTAGCGTTATCTGTTCCGGAATTTTCTTTGTGGACTTTCTAGGTGTTCCTGGGGTAAAGAAAATATGTATATTTTTCATTTATTTACTCTGGTTAGAGTTAAGGCAATAATGCCTTCTTACAGTCTACCAGGCAATACATACAATATAATGCAATACCTACAACATAGTGTCAAGGAGGAAAAAAATACAGTTCAACACTACAAAATACTCCAACAGTAAAACTACACAAAACTCCAACAAATATGTTGAAAAGAAAAGAAAACGACAAAGCCAAAATGTTTTAAGTGGAATATTTAATATTCAAATTTGAAACATCAGTTACTAGCCTATAAAATAATACTAATGATCACTGGTTGTTGTGAGGTATTGCAGAATTGTACAAGTGGTGCTTTATTTTACTACAAGATAAGGTCACAAGTACAATTCGATAAGACAATTTCACGATACATTTAACTGAAAAAATACATTGCTTATCCAAAACTATAATATTTATTATAAAGCATATTTGTTATTCTTGCGAAGTTAGTTAAAACAAACCTCCATGTATCATGGCCTAGTAAATGCTAAATACTATACGTCTAAATTGTTCAAACTATTGAGACCGGAAATAATAATCAGCACTACTTAACCTAGAAAATTCAGTAAGATAACCTATGAAGTTTCTACTTTTAGTTCGAAATGACGCACTATACAAAACTGTTGAAATTAATTGCAAATACATTTTCTGCCTTTTTCCGTGTTTAGAATCTTTTATAAAGTAATGCATATCTTCTTTAGAAGCTTGGCGGAATTGTGAGTTCGCCATCTTTCAATTTACCGCTTAACAGTGATGACGTAATCACTGCATGCTGAGCTCAGTTAATATGTTCAGAATCGGCGAGACCTCTTTGCGAATAAAACGGTTCCTCTAGTGTGGTGTTGTTACCTAAGACAACTATGATTGGTCAAAATGTAATATATTTTTTTTTTTTTACTTCATTGTTCCATTTTCTGATAACGTCACCAAAGTGGAGTAGATATTTTAATACAACAACAAAGTAGGTTCGACTTAAAAATGTGTCCTAATTTTCCTTTTGAAAGTTTCCCATTCTGACTATCCGTCATGTCTTCAGATAGGGAGTTCCAAAGACGAGTTAATGTTATGGTAAATATTGATGAATAGAATGTTGTATGCTGAGCGGTATAGTAGAGCGAGTTTTTGGTCTATGACAGTCACAAAGTATATAAAGCGAACATTTAGATAGTTTGGAACGCAAGAATGAAGTAGTTGATAAAGACGTGATAAAGAATGCATTGCTGGAACCAATTAAGTATTTTGAGTGATTGCGTAACATGGTCAAATAGATGGAAACTGCTTACAATGTGTACACACTTATTCGGGGCCCGTTGGTCTTAGAGTAAAATTTTCAGTTCGTTTACTAAAAAGAGAGTTACAATAGTCGAAATGGGGCATCACAATCATCTGTATTGATATAATTTTACTTGAAGTTCGTAGAAAGGCATTCATACGTTTTAAAGGACAAACTATTGAGAATAACTTTTTGCATACATTAGTAACTTGCGTACCTACTCTAGTTTAAATTTGATCCTAATATTTTTCACTGTATTACGTAATGGGATTTCAAAGTTATTCAGGGTGATGCATCTGTAAAATTTGACCAAAAAATGTACAAAATTAAACATATATTTGCTTCAGAATAAAATGACGTGATTTCTAAAATTTAAGAAGACATTGTTTTTCCCTCTTGGCGAACTTTTATAAAGTTTTGAATGGATAGCCGCTTATTAACAGGCACTCCTAAGTTTAAACATTATTATCTCGCAAACTTTTTTCCAGCACTTTTCTATACTCAAAGTATTCCGCACGCAGCAAATTGTCGCCCTCCAAGGTGTAATAGTTATCGTGCTAACCTAATATACCGAAGTTTGCGGGTTCAAAACAGCGGAGGACGATGTATTTTATCGGGCGTAAAATCCTTAGCATAGCTTCCTTCGGAAGGGAGGTAAAGTCGTTGGTCCTGTGTCGTAGATTTACGGCACGTAAAAGAACCTGATAAAGAGGTCTCAGAGTAAAATTAAGTGGACTTTCACGCCCAGTATAGAAAGGGACGCTGAGAATCACAGAAGTTAAAGAGCGTCCATAAATAAACTCCATTTCCATTTCATGATGCAAATATTCATTAATTTGCTTCAAACTTTTTATACTGACCCTCAAAAGCACATTAAAGATAATTGTTATATTACTTTTCTGAAATAATGCCCCAATTATTATTAAAATTTTTTCTACGCCAATTAGGCTTAATATAAAAAATATGACAGATGTATCCGTACACTCAGTTATGGCAAAAGTGGAATTTTATATCTCAATATTTTTAAAAATGCTCCACATAGCTCATTTTTATTAGAACAATGAAGTAGTATTTAAATAGCCATGTAAGCTGGAATTTTGGTACGTGTCAAAAGTATCAACTATTATAGGGTATAATTAGTGTAAATTCCAATAAGATATCTTGCCTGCTATGGATTTTAAAAATTTCACGGGTGCATCACATTAAGGCAAAGTGTGCTATGTTATCAAATCAGAGGTCCTTACAACTACTGGTGCCCCATAATGATTGCATGCGACTTCCCTGGACTCAGCTTTAATCCTTATTTTAATGACCAAATTAATAGTGAATTTATGTTTTCATTTAGTCTTGATTGAGTCATCTAACCTATCAAGGCACATGTGTAAATACAGCTGCAAATCATCAGCGAAAAGACGGTGTTTAAAATGTTTAATACTGTCTGCAATGTCATTTATGTAAACAGCAAACAAAAGAGGTCCAAGCACTGATCCTTGTGGTACACCAGCTTTCGTTTGTTTCCAATGAAAGCGATTAGTCACAGGGATTCTCCTTTTCTTTAAATTAATTCGTAACAAACAAAAATCGACTGGTGTTACAATCTGCTACCTGTGCGTAATTTAAAGTACCTATTTTCTGTGCAAATTATTAATGAGGTTACGTAAAATGAACAGAAGAATAACCTGTTATGTGAGTGATAAAATATTTGGAATAAACATTTGAAATCGCAACAGTTAGAGATATGATTGTTATTGTGTGATTTAATTACATACGTATAGCCACGTTACTATAAACATCGAATTGCTCAGACTCAACATTTCCTACACCTATTGCATATACTTTGGAGTATGTAATTTTCTCATCATCATTATTAGTGTTTTATTGGTGTTTTTATGAAAGTCTTTAATAATTAACTGATCAACAGTGAAATTAAAGAAGCTGATAGTGATAACCAGATATCAGAGTTGCGTGCGCTAAAGGTATTTGAAATATGCATGCATTTATGCTGTCAAAATCGTTAAACCCTGCTTCGTAATTTCGAAAATGTGAACTAATCAAGCACTAAAATTGTTAAAATAAATATCATAATTATTATACTTACAATGTACATCGTTTCTTAGACTATTCTGGTCATTGTAATTGTTTGCTCTTTACAACAAGCATTTTCTCCATGTGCTTGGATTAAGTTTATGGCGTGTATTGGTTAACGTAAGTTAGTATGCTAAGAAGGTTCTTTCCACGTCTACAGATTATTATTGGGTAACTTTTTAAAAGAATTAACTAACGCTGAGGAAATTTCTTCAGGAAGCTTTACATTTTTACTGTGTGAAGATATTTGCCCAGAGAGCAAAAAAAACCTTGATGTTAGGAATGTGTTTTCTGAGAATACTGAAGTTCTTCCAACACTTTTGCTTTCTTTGATTTTGGGTGTAAAAAATCGCTATACTTTAAAGTACATATTTGCAATGTTGATTCTCCTAGGGCGAATTTAACACACATTTTAGACGCCATTTTTATCCGTTGCGCACTTAAATGACTATGTCAAGCTTTAAACCGTTTGTCGCAGTTTTCACTTTTTTAAGTTATTATTTCCACATTCAACATATACCTTATCCCACAAAAATGTAACTAAATATGTGCACATTTTTCACAAAATGTAATAAACTGTGTGGTTGGATGTTTGATATTGGTCGTAGGTTAGTTTTTAAACTTTATTAGTATTATCCTGCGTTTTTCCCATTTTGTGATATAAAATATATTTTTAAAAAACTATCCACTATAGAAAAATTTGCAACAGACAATCTCTTACAAAGGCAATAAAAATTAAATTTTAAAATTGGTGCATGTAGCTCAATACCTCCAGGAGAAGACAAATTTTGATTTTAACCAATTAAATTCAATGCATTCATATATCCAGAATGAAAAGACGTATTTGAATAAACTTTGATATGAATATTTCCTGTGTTGCCAGTAAAGCCTGCACAAAAAGTAAAGCTCTAGATTTAATCATTTAGAAAATCACTTCTCTCACTTCGGTTTTCCCTTAAATATACACTTTAAAATTAAACATATAACAATGCCTGTATTATATGCTATTCAAATGTTAACATAAGACCACAGAATAACATGAAATATAATGCAAAATTAACTCCATATAAGAATCCAATATCTAGTGACACCACAAAGTAAATGTTAGAACACAACTTTCTGTTCGGGGAAAAAAAATCTGATTTGTTCCATCCACATGACTTTCTCTGTTACACAAACAAATTTCCTCGCAAAATATTATTATTTTATCTAAGACATGTTAATCAAGATAAACATTAGCAGAAATTGTCTTATTACTTGCTTCCTTTTAATTATAAGGGACATAAGGAACTACACTGTGCTAAACCGACAGCCAAATCTTTTAAAAGCTGGCCCTATGTGAAAAAATTGAAGTTCGGTTCGGTTTGCATGGCCTACAGTAAAACAAGGGATGGAACGAAACGTCACTTCTGGTTTGAGAAAAGTTTAAGTAATTTAAAATTGAAGCTAGTAACAAAGAGTATCTCAGAAATGGTCGAATCTGCATAAAAACGTATATGATATAAATTGTGTGTTTTAACGAGATCTATATTTTATGTGGTAAATTGTCTATCTCTTACGGTTTAACCGTTATGCAAAATTCTGCAAAACTCATCCAAAATAAAGGTCTTCAGAGGCTATTCTCAGAAAATTCAGAACATACACTTTATTTGTTATGTAAATATCTTTAATATACGTTATTTTAATCAAAACCTTTAGAACCATTTTTGAGAAAAACAAAATTATTAAACATTTTTCCATGTATAGGGTAGTTTGTGGTGGTGAAATTTTCTTGAAAATCTTAGTGTGGCATCGTTGGAAGACACTAAGGATAAATACCAAGTATTTTCGTTTCTGAACTATGCTGTCCACAGGTACATACGGACTTTTTTCTGATAGTGTATTTTTCAGACGCTGGGGACCGCAAAACATACTGCCGGTTAAACCACAATAATGCATTTTTGGGTGGAATACAATACCTTCTCTATCCACTATGTATATTATACATACGGACTAGAGAAAGTAAGAAAGAATTAGTGAATGGCACACCTATAGTTTTAAACCCTTCAATTTAATAGAATTCTAAAGCATGCATTTTGACGAAGGAATTTACCTACCTTTTCTCTGTTGATTTTAGTTCCGCGAAATAATTTATGAGATATGCGTTCGTCAATCCATGAAATTAACTTTGCTTGTCCCTTTAATTTAAAAACCCTCCTTGGTCTTGTCTCATCATTGGAGTCTTTTTCTACCTCATAACCTTAAGCGTTCCTGAGGTCATAAGCTCTCCCAGTCCCGTAGAGGTACAAGCCCTCGAATATTCTATTTGGGAACACCTAGTTCAGAATGAGTTTTGTGATTACTCGTATTATCCTTCTGACCTCTGAGACATTAGTGACCTGTATCCGTTTCTGCGTTGGGAGCACCTTAAGGGCAGGATCTGCTGCTTCAGGTATTTCAATAAAGAAGTGTAAAAGGAAGGTAACGGAAAGGCGGGAAATAGCGAATCATTAGTTAAGAAAGCAGAAAGTACATTAATTATAAGCAATATCTCGGAAAAAGAATTGAAGGATTACTGACTATTAACGGCTCAGATAGTCTAAAACTGTTTGGTAGATCGTTCAGAAAAAATAACCCATTATAAATAAGCTGTTAACGTTGATAAAACATCAGAAATTACAAGAGGAAGGTAAATTTTATACTAACGATAAAGATCAACCACGTCATATATAATTACTGAGCTCTGGCTAAAGTTATGCAGATAACCTGTTTTACGATTATTAGTGGAGTAATGCCATAATCTCTCACACTTAATGAAAAAAGAAGTCTGATGTGTTTCATTCACAGAACAATTGTTCCAAATACACACTTTTCATACAAAAGCCTGTTGTTTTGTCTATATTATGCTAATCGAGATAACCATTAGCAGTATTTGTCTTATTACTTGCTTCTTGTAAGTATAAGAGTAAAAAGGGAAACGATAGCCAAATCTGTTAAAATCCGGTTGCTCTGTGAATCAACAGAGATTCGGTTCGCTTTGCTTGGTCCCACTTGAGAAAAGTTCGGAAGCTTAAAACTGAAACCAATAACAAAGAATATCTCAATAATGGTCAGCTCTACATGAAAGACGTATATGAATCAATAACGAAATCTACATTTTCTGTATTGTAAGTTTTTGTCTATTTCTTACGGTTTAACTGTTATGCAAAATTCTACAAAACTCATCCAGAATAAGGTCATTCTCAGAATATTCAAGATATGCATTTTATTTGTGATGTAAATATGATTTAATATGCGGTATTTTAAGCAATAAAATTATAATCAAAATCATTAGTCACTTTTGAGAAAATTAAAAATTTCGAAATTTGTTCCGTGTAAAGGGTAGTTGGCGGTAGAGAGATTTTCTTCAAAATCTTTGTTTCACACTCTTGGAAGATACTAAACTTAAATACCAAGTTTGATATTTAAGCTATGCAACACACACACACACACACACACACACACACACACACACACACGTGCGCGCGCAGTAATGTTTCTAAAAATGCGGTTTTTGGATTCATTGGGTCCTAAAGCATGCATTTCCGGTGAAATCTCGGTATCGAATTTCTGGGTAGAATACAATACTTTCTCAGTCCGCCTGGGTCGTGTGGGCGTAGCGTGTGTGCTTCACATTCAACAGGTCACGAGTTCGAATCTCGCTTAGGGTGAGTTATTTGGATAAGTTTTTTCCGGGTTCTCCGTCATACTGAAAAGACGAATGTCGAGTAATTTTAAGCTCCATAGACCCCGAGATCATTTTATCATCATTTTAGCAATTTCATTCATCGACCGATATGACCAACCGGTTTAAAGGACGTTAAGCACACAAAAAATATTTCTCTGTACACCTTGTACATAGTGCGTGTAGAGAAAGTAAAATGTGCTGTTTTAAGGTACGGAAAGTACTCTGAATTAAAGTCAATTTAAAAAAAAAAAAAAACATCGTTTCCTGTAACTGCACTATTTTTGAGGCAGATTTTAAGATTTTTCCTCGCAGTGTAATTTTAGTCTACCACCAAAACCGCCAATGAGAAAAAAACTTATTTCATGGATGCAGAATCAAAATTGGCCAAAAATAAAATTACAATTTTTTTACAAATATAAAATCATTCGTCTACCAGCAGTTAAGCGGCATTGGTGGTTGGCAATGACGTCACGAAAATACAGGATTACTACAAAAGAAATAGACAACTTCAACTGCCTGTAAAACAGAAACTATTAGAGATAGCAACCTAATTATTTTGGACGTATGTTGAGAAACTCTCAAAGTTTTGTTTGTTACTATTGGTAACGCTGTAATGTTTTGTTTGTTTTTGTTGCAGAAGCTGAAATGGCGGAAAATCCTGTGGAAAAGGCATATTGCGTGTTGGAATTTGCTAGAACGCAATCAGCAACTGCTGTCCAACGACATTTTAGAACACGTTACCACAAAAATGAAATGATGCGCTTACAAAAACCAGCATCGTTTTCATCATGTCGCAACATGTCGATGCAAAAGTCACGCCGTATGACCTTATCTTCTTCACTCAGAAACTGCAACATCTGTAATCTGTAAGGCATCATGTGCAGTCGCTTCCGCAAGATTTTCCATACAGTTTGCTGTGGAATTTGTAATTGCATGCTTGCCCTAGATGTCGATTTCTGTGGGCTTCTTATGTAGGCAGAACGAACACGTTCAACGTTTTCTTCCGAAACTCTTGGTCTTCCCGAGCTCTTCCCTTTGCACAAACATCCCGTTGCCTCGAATTTTCTATACCAGTCGTAGATTGACTGTCTAGTCGGTGGCGTTTTGTGGTAACGTGTTCTAAAATATCGTTGGACAACAGTTGCTGATTGCGTTCTAGCAAATTCCAACACGCAATATGCCTTTTCCACAGGATTTTCCGCCATTTCAGCTTCTGCAACAACAAACAAAACACTACAGCGTTACCAATAGTAACAAACAAAACTTTGAGAGTTTCTCAACATACCTCCAAAATAATTAGGTTGCTATCTTTAATAGTTTTTGTTTCACAGGCAGTTGAAGTTGTCTATTTCTTTTGTAGCAACCCTATATATTGTATTAATATTTCAATTCTGGATTGAACTAGGCCTTACGCATTTCACAGCGTAAATTAATGTAATAAAATGTTGTATTAGGTTTACAAATAAATCTAATATATACCATGTTTAAGATCTGAAAGCTTAAACGCTACTATTTGCGGTTCTCTAATTCGTGACTTGAGAAAAGCAATTACATAAATGTTTTTCTGCAGGAGTGGATATAGTATTCTATGCATGAATAGCTTAATGATTGTAATTGTATTGGGGTCAATCGCATCGGTTTAAGTTCTTAATTGCTTTCGAACTTAAATCGCATCGGTTTAAGTTCTTAATTGCTTTCGAACTTAAAGGAGTTCCATTTACTAGTTTAGGAGTGCTAATTCATTCGATCATAGACAATTTGACTGCAACCTTATGCAATTAAATATTTTTGAAAACAGGTTCGTTTCATTTAATGATATTCCATTTCAAGCTTTCCTCAGCAATTAACATAAATAGTAATTAGGCGCATTAATAAATGAAAGTTTTATAAGAAGCTTAGAAGCAGGTTAACGTATTTTTTGGTAAATGGGACTATGATTTCACATTATGACTATAATACTGTACATGTTGCTTAGATACAGAGGTGGCTATTTCACCTGGTTTACAAATTATTTCATGCTTTCACGCATTTGAACTAAATAATCAGGTTTTTTTAATGACATGAATGGCGGATCAGCTACCCTTTTTCCCTATATAATGTCAAGATAAAAAAGCATATATTAATAGTTCTCGTTCTAATTTCATTAATATGTTGCGCTTAAACAAGCCTAGAAAACGTGCAACACATTAATGAACATTTACCAAATTCATACAACCAGAAAATTGAAAAACACACTCTGGATAATGCTTCTAACATCGAATAGGGAATATTTCCATAAACGTAATGTGTAATAATTCACAAAAACATAAATTTAGATCTGGAGAACAGCTGTCAAAAATACGTTTAATGCTTCTGTGGACTTATTTTCTCTCTTCATGAAGTAACCATGGGCACGTCCTGCAGATATTAAGTTCTCTGAATAAAAGAATCAGGAAATTGTTCGCAAAAATATCACAGTTTACTTTCCTGAAAGAAAACGGGTCCAATGATTATTTTGCACTGGCAGCACACCAAAATCCCGTATGCAGCATTTTATGATATAATTGATCTGTATTTTCATAACTACATTCTCTACTGTTCTGCGCGTTCATGTGATCCGATAGATGCAGTCAAGCTTTATCGGAGTAGAGCGATGATCAACATATTTATTCATTATTCACCGACTAGAAGGTTGCAATAACGAAGTTTTGCAGCATTATCTATGCGGTGTAACAAAAATGTACAGCACAAACTGCAGGACACATTCCTCATGCATAGACTAAAAAATTATGTTATATGAATCTGGGTCTGAAAATGCTTTGTTACCATGTTACAACTCATTTTCTGCAACTCACTAATCATGGGACACACACAAGAATAGAACGTTAGAATCATAAGGAATGTGCATTCTTGGCTACTTTGGCTACCTTATCACTATCGTAAGTGCACTGCCTGTTGTCATTTGGCTCGTGCAATGGCAGTGTGCACAAATACAGGGATGGAAGGTGCACATTTGATGTATGGATTAGTAGACGGCAATGGCGCTCGCGTTCAGCGTTTATAGGGAGAGATTTCCCGGACGAAGGTGTTAATGTCTGTCGACTTGTAAATAACAGATTCGGTGATAGATGGAAGTGAACCAATTGCCTGGCCTCCACAGTTCCCGGACCTAAATCCACTGTACTTTTATTTGTGGGAGCATTTGAAAGCTCTTGTGTATCGAACTTCAATAACAGTCTCCGTGCCGCATTATGGAAGGCTACAAAACAATATGCAGTACTCCAGGGTTTCAACAGCACATCCGGGATTCACTACGACGGCGGGTTGATGTTTGTATCAATTGTTCATAGACGGCATATTGAACATCTCCTGCGAGAAAGAGTTGCATATGGTATACTGGTACGTTCTATTCTTGTGCATTTCCCATGATTAACCAGTTGGAAAAAACGAGTTGTAACACAGTAACAAAGCATTTCCAGACCCATTTCATATTGTTCCTGTGTTACAACTCATTTCTTCGTCTAATGTGTTTTGTAATCTGTGCCGTAATTTTTTTTACATCCTGTATATTCGCCAATCGTTGAATTATTGTTACTTCATCTAGTCCTACGTTTAGTTATGTGCAGATGAAACTAAAGGGTCTGTTTGAAGTGGCAACCGAAGTAGCGATTTTCTTCGGCGTCTTTCCACAACAACCTCTATATCGTCTTATTTTTCTTGTTATAACTCTTGGATGATTGTTTCTTTTTGTCTAACATGGTCCCAATCTGTTTAAATGTTTTTAACTTATAAATTGTGACTGTGATACCGGGGTTTTTTTGTATAAACTACAGTTCACATGTATCTCCGTTTGAGCAAAATGGAACACAATAAATACACGCTCTTTTGTAGTATATACTATGACAGGTAGAATAAACACAATAAACACACCTGAGAAGCAAATGTCTTTATCCTTCGTAGACGCATGAGCAAGGTTATCGCAGAGCGAGGTTATTCAACCCAATACCTTACGTGAAAGTGACCGGGTATTGTCGGACATAGTAGTAAGATAAACTCAATTTGATGCCCTTAAGTCAAAATATCGATAAGCTCACTTTTGTAGACACAAAATGGGGAATTGGAACACAAGTACTAGGATATAAAGGTAAAGCCTATTGCTCGTTGGAGTAAGCTTTGTAACTATCAACAAAATTTAAACCTACTCTATCCTTATTTTCAACCTCAAGTACAAATCTGCATCATTTTAGATAATGTACTCGTGGAAAACAGAATCTGCAGTTTTCATACAAGAGACTTAAAATGTTTGTAACAGTATTGTGATGCAATTTAAAGACCGTAACATAATTTAAAGGAGTCATGTAAATTGCTTTAAATAAACAAATTACTGTTTTTGTTCGTGATTTAATCATGTTAATTAAAAATGTACACGTGTCAATCCATTTGTTACACGCGAATCAAAATTTTACTCTGACTCGAACACTCGGCACCGGTCCAGTGAGGATACTGTAATTACACCCCTCGAAGGGCGCCTCCGGGAGGGGGAATGGGATGAAACACTGGGCGGCAGACACCAGGAGTGACGGCAAAATAATGAGAGGGTCACTACAGTTTCCAGAATTAGACGTCCCGATAATCAGACAGGCAGACCGGCGAACTCTGCCCCACCTAAAGGTTCCAATGCACCCCCAAGGGGCAGATCGATACCCGGAAACCAACAGAAGGTCAAAAGTAGGAGAAAGTTCCGCAGAAAGTATCATTTTCCCCTGATATCCTGCCAAAACACTGTCACCAACTGTTCCAACACTGAAAGAGGCAAAACGGGGTGAAAGATGAATGAAATGATTGATAAAACGATATGAAGAGGCAGAAAATTTGGGGTATAAGAGATATCAACCCAACATTCACCTGATGATTCCTAAAATACCATGGGTCAGAGTGGGTAGTCGCCGGGAATCAAACACGGTAATCCAGAGGACCATTATATATAAGGAAAATCCCATTGAGGATTTTTATATTTAAATGTAGCTAGGCAAAATAAAGAATGAACCTTTTTCATTTATGCCTTTGTGTTTACGAGTATCCATCTGCCTATGAAAATATCTCATAACATATAAAGCAATTACATTTTTTAAAAACGGCATTTGGGCATATTTTATAATCGTATTTAATGATCACATAGAATTTTAAATATAACCAATATTAACAAAGCAAAAACACCAAAAGCTAGTATGGGATGTAAAAGGTAAATTTAACAATTTAATTTTCCTCCAGATATTCACACATGTTCATGTCTGTATGTTTTAATTAATTTAAGGGTTCGGGGATTAGAAAACCATCACTTGCCTGTTTTGTATAGGTAAATTGAGTGTCATTTGCATGTAATTCAGTATAATAATCTATTTCGTAAAACATCAAGTGGTGCTCAGTATTCAATGGCTTTTGGCGAAATATTTGAACACAGAGGTGCTAAGTATAACATAGAAGGTCATATTATCTCATGCAATTGCGTTGAAAGCTGTACAATTGCTGCAAAAGTCATGGAACGAGTGTGAGATATTTGCCCGAATTAACATTTGCTCGGATCACATTTATACTGGATTTCAAACTGATTTCGGTTAAATTACCTTACTACCTGATCAACGAAAATGTTGAATTTACTATCTTTCTCGTTGGATAAATAATACAAATTGAAGACTAAAGAAATTCTGAAATTCAAATAATTTTTTACCTGCTTACCTTTTCTTATAACATTTTTTTTTTACTGTTAGACCCTCAGAACATGGTCGTGATCGCTAAAGTGGCTTGCTTTGGTGCTTCGTGGAGCAAGGTTCGATTCCCACGTCGGGCATGGGTGTTAGTAAATGCCCATAGGTATGAATATTTGTAAGGAATAACAAGGCAAACAAATAGGAAAACAGACTGCCTCAGTGGTCGAGTGGTGAGCGAGCTGACTTCTCACCCAAAGGTCCGGGTTCGATTCCCGGCATGGGCAGGGAATTTTTCTTTAGCCAGAATTATTCCCCCACAGAGTCTGGAAGTATGTATGTGTGTGTTTGAGGAAAATAAAAATAAAAGTACATTAAAAATATAGAGAGAGCACTATTACATTTAAAAAATAAAAAAAGAAGGCAAGTATGTTGAACTCCTCGGAGCATCTCCAGTATTCATAGAAAATAACGTCTGAGTTTTTGATGTGCTCTTCCTTGGAAACAAGAGGTGTTGATTACATTTCATTATGTGATTTACTAAATTTCCAACAATTTAAACATAGCTTTATGCTGTCGATAGTTCACACGCTATGCAATAAAATCACACAAATAGTAGTTGTAGCTCGCCTTTAAGGAGATCTCGGAATTGGATTCGCGTTGTGGTTATATTTGTACCTAATATTAAATTCTCTCAGATTTCACGTTTAGTAAATGTATAAAAAAGAAATCCTTTCAAAACATTCAACTGTTGGAATTGTGGATATTTAACATTCCTGCAGGTTTGCAATCTATCTCCTGTTGATATTTGAGGTCATTCCAGTTCGTGGTGTGCTGTTTGTATAGTTGAAGACCTTGTTTTCTTGTTATCGTGTTAAAAGTAAAAGTAAACGATAAAGCTAGGTTACGGGAGTATATCCTATTTCTTCAGTATTAAAGATACATTTCTTTGAGTTAAAGATTTAATTTGGTCTCCGCAACATCTTTACTCTCGAAGAGATTACATGAAATTTCCTTAAATGTTTACTTTATGTCAATAATAAGTAATAATACCTTCTTTATGGAAATATTTATGTGTATATTATGAAAGTTTTGAATTGATAAGCACATACATAATACAAGAATTATTAGTATATTTAACCCCATGTCATTATTCTGCAAGTTCAGAGATTTACACTCTTGGATCACATGCTATCTGATCTTGCTTACTCATACTATTTGTCTTGTCAGTATTATTTTTACAGCTCTTGTATGGTTATGGTGCGTAATGTAGAATACCCGGTAGTAAATAAGCTTCACCGAGGTTCCGCAATTACAGCATTGTCTTTGCTCACTAGAAAATAACTAGCCTATTATAAATCTCAGACTATTCCTAATACTGTTAATAAAACTGGATTGCATTTATTACACAAGCTCGTAATCTTCAGCTACTTTGAAATCTCAAAAACAACGCTGGAAGCACAAACGTAGAAGAGAAAGGGAATTGGAAGACATTTATCGTCGTGCAGTGCACTTTCATTTCGTTAGAAGATTCATATTCATAGAACACATCATTCCTTGTCTTCTCCAGCGCTTGCCAAAAGTGGGAGTAGAAAGAATTGCATTCCATCAAATATTCGATATCAAGATTTCCGTAAAAATAAACCTTTTTGATCCCTGTAACAAAAGAAAACCACTTGGTGCAACGTCCATTTATCGCGAGAGCAATGCGTAAGAGTCGCATTCGAGAGGTCCTAGAATTGATTCCAGTCTTGCCGGGCACTCTGACCATGGCCTTTTTCGTGGTTTCCACGGGTCGGCAGGCAAATGAGGGGGTGATTCTTTCCTACTATGAATTTCCCGTGCATCATCATCTCCTAGCATTGTTTCATCGTTGAAGGACCAGGAGATAGAGTACACTTTGTTGTGAGGGCAGTGGAGATGCTCTTTGGAAAGGCTTCTCCTTGATGTCGGTTGGTCTGCTGACGCACCCACTTTCTGGAGTGTATATCTGGCCACTAGGGACTCACAGAAGCTTTAGGCTGGGCGGGGGTGACCGGCGTCAGTTGCGTTCACTCTGGAATTTTTAATGACCCGTTTCTTGTTTGTACACATCGTCGCTTCGATCTGGTCACCCTTTGGGCCTCCCCCCTCATCCCGCTTCGCACAAAGGGCCACAATGGCATACATAGTGTGCTCCACCCTGGTTTCGGGATCCCTCCTTACTATGTATAACGTTCATATTGTATATGTGTATAAGAGAGAAAGATAAAGACGCATAAGCCAAAAACGATAGGTCGGAGAGATTCCAAGTTTCGCCCTTCTTGGTATTAATGTTGTTTTTGCATACCAAACGAAGATACAGAAGAAACCTCCCCTATCCAAGCAGCCCCTTACACGGAAGATTTTGGTAATTTTTCTTCTTCTCAACAAAGACTTCAGCGATATGGTTAAAATATATCATATTCCACACATTAATGTGATTAACTAAATGTTTATCTTGAATTTTGTGTGAGCAGTCTGACATTTTTCTTCATTCGTTTGAATTCTCTTTAATGTTGTATAACTTGAAAATCATAAAAAAAATATCCAGAAACTTACTTTCGGAGAAATGAGTGTTTAATACAAATTTCTTTTAATCCTTGTTGAGATTTCAGTTATCCTTTTTGTTATTTTATAATATAAAGTGTATATCTTAGCCATTAACAACTATTATACTGGAGAATTTAAACTCTGTGTGAAGATTTGAGACACAATATGATCACAGGTGCACCTTTAAGCCTGGACGTCTACGAAACATCATTCTCGACACTTTTCATTGCATTGAACATTTCAGGCGATGCTTTTTCACCAGGTAACTGAAACTTGCAAGCTAGGCACATAAGGCATAGATAGAGAGCATCACATGATATTTGGATTACATTAATGATTGAAAATGACAGAATTAAGTATGTTGTAGATTTGCTCAGTAGAAACAAAGAAAATAGTTGGTTTTTTAAGTTAAATATGAAAAAGAAGATAATTTTAGAGCGCTTCAAATATCCTTTGCTAATATTAGGATACATTGTTTTAATTTGACACGCGGTACATTGTGTATGACTGCCAATAATTGCATAAATAATAACA
The DNA here is from genome assembly GCA_030762935.1 of Hymenopus coronatus. Taxonomy (NCBI): domain Eukaryota; kingdom Metazoa; phylum Arthropoda; class Insecta; order Mantodea; family Hymenopodidae; genus Hymenopus; species Hymenopus coronatus. Next base: position 473,113,777 of record CM060900.1, read on the forward strand.
ACTTCTAAATTATTAGCATTACCTAATAGATACTTTATAAACACACATAAGAAAACCGTTTTACTTGTGGCTAAAAATTCAAAATCGTTGTTTAAGAATTAGGATTTTGAAAACTTCAGCATAGGTTTTTATCTTGGGATTTTTTTTCATAGACTTACAGTATTTCAAAATATTTCGTGTATTAAGTTCACAGCTTTCAAGAGTTAGACTGGTTTCGCTGTAACCAGGAAAGGGAACCTGAACGCAGAGTACGTATATTATAATATGGGCATTCAAAATTAACTGATGACTTAATTGAATTTTAACTTTTTCATTCCCGTTAGATGTATCACAAAAGTAAGTGATCAAGTACAAGATTGGGAAATACTCATTCCTGAAATTTATAATATTAATATCATGTAAATGAGACTTTCCTTTTTACATTTAACGCGGAACTTACATCTTTGAGGGTAAAAAAGGAAGTGTTTAAATGAACTTTTATTGAAAACTGAAACCTTCTCTTCAAACGAGTGCTAGAATTACATTTATATCTGCACTACTTTTGAATTTGTCCTAAAATGCATTGGGCAATTTTAGACATCTTCCAAAACATTTATGACTAACGCTTTTTCCTTAAAATTGCTTTTTTAAGACTTATTCCTAGAATTTTTGAGATATTGAAATAAAATTTTGCATGCTGATGTATTTCATAGGAAGAAAAATCGTATTGGCTAATGCTTCAAATTTCATAAAAATGTAACCAAAATAGTACTCTTTAGTAGCTGCAACATTAATCAGTAGAAAGAAGGAGAATCGTTAACAAATATTGATATTTATGTAAATTATTAGAGAAACTGCAAACCAGTATAATATCCACAACCGCCATTTTGAATACCCAATTAACTTAATGACAAGATGTTAGATGCCATTTACATATTTATGCATATTAGAAAACCAATATTTCTATATAAAATCTGATTTGTGTAGTGCAATACCTTATTGGAAAACTGCTTTAATATACTTACTTTCTTCATGATTAAACGGATAATTCCCCCTTAGACAGAAGAGTTTTTTTATATTTTAAATTTGTTCATTATTTTATGGTCCATTGTTTGTATTTTACACATGAGATACATCAATTTTAACTATTCTAACATTAAAAATGGTTGTGCAGCCTCAAAGTCTGCACTAAGTGAGAGAGGATATTTCATCGTTGCCGAGTTTCACACCCAAGAGGAGTTGGATTTTTGGATTAACGTGCCAATAATTAGGTGGTGAAAACTTAAGACTAGTGCATTAACGTGCCAAAGATTACGTTGGGATGAGAAACTCTATAATGTGACGAGATAGCCTCTGCCCATTCAAATAACCATGATCATCCTGCCGAGACGAATTGGACTGGCCTTCCGTTCAAAGACGAATGTCAGGAATTATAATTTCGCATCTGATAAAGATAAAGGGCCCACGGAAAATAACTGGTGGATGGCACATTTTTTTGCGGTCGTATGGATTTTTGCTTTTTAATTATAACCATTTTATACAACAATATTTTATAAATTAGTATAATACGGCATGAAATAAATGTGTGCTTGTATTTTATTTGTTAAAAGATACCATAATATTAAAGAAACAAAGGTATGATTAAGTAATTTTAAAACCCTTATTTTCTCAAGGAAACGCTACGTAATAAAACAGGATTAATCATTTCAGTTACATCTTTGAAATGTTTCCTCAATCTACACTTTGGGCTTGAAGCAACAAATTTTATTTTGTAAATTTGTCGACGTCCTTATAAACTTCAATTTGAATTTCTGCTTCCGCCGAACATCCGGTAACCTTTTGTCATACCTGTAATTGTGTTAATTGCATTATTGTGAAATTTGAAACTTACATTTATTAGCATTATTTTAAAATACAAGTGTTTTAAGAGAGAGAGAAAAAATATTTCCTCCAGGGCATGCTGGAGAATTGCAGAGCTGGGAATGTTTAGCATGACTGAGTTAGAGGCTGAAGTTACTGTTGGTTCTTTCCTTCGCAGCTGCTTATAAACATCCGAGCTTATACGTTAAAAAGTATTTTCCTTGGATGGAGTCGAAAGAAAAGAAATACAGTAGGCGGAATATATTGAGCTAAAAGTCGATCTTTACTTACTGTCACACCCTAGTAGTTAAAGAAGGTATTGGTTTCCTCCCAAATATTCGATCTCAAAATTTCCCCTATTTTGAGTTTTCCTGAATTAAAAAAAAAGGATTCTTTGAAAAAGGTGCTCTCGATTGTGTATCTGTGAACAGATTAACTTGAAAACGAAAACACTGTTAGATACCGAACTGGTATTTAAGTTCAGGTATCCTCCAAAGATACGAATCAAATTTTTAAAGAAAATCTCTCCATCAAAATTTAATATGCAAATTTATTGGAAACTGTTATTTTTTCAAGAAGTATCTAACGATTTTGGCTAAAGTACTGTATGCTTAAGATATTTACCTAACGAAATGAGTATTTTGAATTTTCTGATGACAGCTTATGAAGTCTTGTTGATTCAAAAGGAATTGATATAATTTTTAGAACTAGTAAACGTTAAGAGATTGAAAAATACTTACGGGGAGACCACTGAAAATTGTTAGAAAATAAAAAAGGATTAGTTTTCAGAATTTTAATTTTTCATTAAATTTTTTTCTCTTTAACATCAATACTTTTATGCATTCGATGAAAGCAGTCCTTAAATCAGTGATGCTGCTCTTCCTGAGGCACTTCAGTTTTTATAATGTTCCATTGCTTCACCTTATGACTAAAAGTTATTCCAAGTATTTTATTTTTAAATGTTGGAAACAAATAAACCACAAAATGCTAGGCTGTATAGTTGAGTCTATGGAGTGGACATTTAGAGCATTCAGATACCCAACTGTTAGTTTGCTGAGGCGACAATGCGTTGTCATGTTATCAATTTTGTTCTCCTTTTGGGTGTTTTTCATGACTTTAAAAATGTGCTGTAAATAAACATTTGTGTACCAATTTGTAGTAACGGTACATCTATTTTCTAATGCTATAATATCACTGCATATTCATCGGACTTTTGTAGGCTTAGGTTCGGTTTGAAATAGTCTATTGACGTTTCTTTACAGACATATAACAATAAATCCAAGATTCTTGTACAGTAAAGAGATTCCAAATCAAATTTGAAGTGCCGTCTTGAAAATTTTCCAGAGTTTTTCTGAACTGTCAATGCGTAGTTGTTTTTGATAGGGAGTCAGTTTGTGGAATTCATCAAAAACAAAAGTTTTCTCACGGCTAAATGTTGATATAAAATGTTTTCTATTTGATTCATACAAATGTACAATGTCATCCAATTAAATCCATATGTTCATAGATCTTGCAGCATTGCTCTAACATTGGCAATACCTTCAGTAACAGCCGTTCTTGAATGTCCTTCACGAAATTATCACTAAAGGGAGGGGGTGGGGGAACGATCTATTTTGAATTAACTGAGTTGCCAATTATAAATTGTGCCTTAGAATAGGCTTTACCGCCTAATGCATTTAAGTCGATTTTAACATTGTTTAGCCGTCTTCCGTGGTCTAGGATAAATGCTAGCCTCTGATTCCCAAGGTGCCGGTCCCCATGGCCGCGCTCGCCAAGGCTTTGGTGCTTCGTAGCGCTGGGGATCGTGGATTCGAGTCCCGCCTTGGGCATGGGTGTTATATGTTTGTGTATATGTGTGTGTTGTAAAAAAAAAGTAAATAAACAGTAATAATACGGTAAAACAAAGTAAAAAGAAAAAAAGGTAAATAAAAGTAGGGTACTGTATTTAAAAACGAAAAAAAAAAAAAACGAAAAAAAAAAAAAAAAGGTTGCGGGCTCAAACCCGAAGGACGAAGATAGACTTTCCGAGCGTAGTATTGCTTCCTTAAGAAGGGAATTAATGTGTATGGTCCCGTGTTGTAGATTTATAACACGTAAAGGAATCTCAAATATGACAAACAGGCCTCTGAGCAAAATTAGGCAGTCTTTTACACCCAAATATACATAGAATGATATGCTAAGAAGCTTAGCAGTTAAAGGATTTCCATAAATAAACCTCAATTTAAAATGTCACATTACTTAGGCGTTAATGACGATTTAAACCCGTAAGAAATCAAAATCTGGTAAAGTTCCTTGATTACGTTCATTTTTGGGTGAATACAAAAATGTTAAATGGTGATAAAGTATTACAGAAATTCAAACAATCCTTGTATGAACCTACAACGAAATGCATAGGGAAAAGTTTCTGCTAAGACCTCTCTCGATCAACGTGAAGTAAAGATACAAATAAGCATTTGTAAGAAGCTAAATGCCGGGTCTGCAGATTTATTCGGCATTTAGCGCCAGCGTTGAAATGCATGACGTCATTATTAGTTCAGTGAGCCTCTTGTCTCAAATGTGAGGTGCGGAATTGAACCTTGGACTCCATACATTGCCAACTTCGTTAACAGGATCATGTATTGGGAGATGCAGAACTGTTTTTCACCAGGAAATTTTGCTGTTCTTTTTTCGGGAGCTGGAAGTGACCAACTATCACTGAATTTGCACAGTTGAGTGCTGCTTCCGAACTGGAAGAATACGTTACCTATCAACCCAAATGCTACGATTTCGTGTTTAAGAGACGTAAGCAAATCTTCCAAATGTAAATATTGGAAAGGTACTATAGGATTTCCATTTCACTAAGGTGACCTCGAAACAATGTGCTTTTTATGTAGAGTTGGCTGTTTTAGTGATTTTTTTGTTATTTGTTCCAATTTTAAAGTACCCAACTTTTCTCAAACAGGACCATGCAAAGCGTACCGAACCTCAACCTTTAATACAGCGATGAGCTTTTAAAATATTTGATGATAATCGCTTTAGCCTAATGTATTCGGTGATTTCCCTTCTGCTTGCAAGGAAACAAATAATAAGGCCAACACTGTTGATGTTTATCTCAATTAGCATGAAGTAGATAAAAGAACAATCTTTTGTAAGAATAATATGAATAATCGTTTGTATAATATGCAAAATTCAGCAAGACTCATCCTAAATAAAGTTTTCAAAAGCTATTCCAGAAGATTCAAGATATGCATTTCATTTGCGATCTAAATATCTATAATATACAGTATTTTCATCAAAATCGATGGAGCTATTTTTGAGCAAAATAAAATTTTCAAAAATTGTTCCTAAAAGTGTAGTTTGAGGTGAGGGGATTTTCTTGAAAATCGTGTCGCATCTTTGGATTAAACTAAATATAAATACTAAGTTTAATATTTAACGGGCGTTCAGTTTTTGAGCTATACTGTCCACAGGCACACGCTGACCTTTTCTTACATAGGCTTTTTTGGACTCAGGGGACCTCAAAACATATTTTCGGTGAAATTTCGGTATCGAATTTTTGGTATTTGCTAGTTATGAAGACTGAAACCTCGGTCAGGGAGAACGCCTCTGGAGGGATTTGAATCGCAGAACTATTCAAGTGTCAGTACTTGGCGTTTCTTTGACTGCTGGTTGCTTAAAATACGCAGACTGGAAGCGGAAGAAGAAGTTGCAATTTGAACGAAAAAAAAGTAAAACAGAAAAGACAAAAATGACTGAGCAGCATAGGGGTCAAAACATGTGTGCTATTCTAATGAAGTGCAGCCTAACTGACATGCAGCACTCAAGTACCCCTTAACACACTGAGGTCAAGGAAACACTTCATTCATTTGTAAGGTCAACAGTTTTACTGTACCCATGTAAGGAGCATCGTTAGCGGTTACGCATTTCTTTGGTAATGGTTCTCGAGATGTTTGCAGCTGTTTACAAATTTCTTGAAGGTTGTTGCACTTGATGTGAATCCTGTCAGGCGACGGAGTTAATTTCTTTTGTAACAAAGTAATAACTATTTTACAACTCAGGAGTGTGACATATAATAATACTGTTCTCGTAAGCATTTTTGGGGGGTGAGAGAGGTAGCTTAACGTCCCTTAACCTGGTTAGATATATCGGACGATGAACGAAATCGGTGAAATGATGCTCAAATTATCTGAGGATTTATGGCGCTTACTCGAAATTTTTCTTCTCAGAATATGGGAAAACTCCGAAAGAAACGTCATCTTGAATGTGAGGCAGACACGCTACCTCCACACCACCGAGGTGGGCTTATTGATCATTGTTTCCGACAAGCACACAGAGGAACATAGTGTGTAGAACACTTATATTTGAACACTGAATTCGAGCCGCTTGTTAAGGTTTTTTTTTTTTTTTTTTTTTTTTTTTTTTTTTTTTTTTTTTTTTTTTTTTTTTTAGTGTCATCAGAATAAGGCGGCGCCATAACCGATTGGTTAGACCGGGCCGGGTTCGATCACAGGGAACCCATTGGGATTTGTGGTGGACAAAGCTGTGTCTGAGCGTGCTTTCTCGGGTTTCCCCCATCTTAATTGCACAATTACTCCATAAGCATATTTATTTTCATCCATTTCACCATCATTTCGTATGGTCCACTTTCTCACGTCATATATGGCTTCGGGCTGAACAGTCATCCTGACGTCTCTTTGATCGATATACTTTGCTCCTAAACAGGCATCTGACCCCCAGGCGAAACTTTGTAAGTGTTGGAGGGTGTAAGTCCTACATAGAGGAGGGCGAACAGATAACGAAGATGCCGGTCCCCATGGCCGCGCTCGACAAGGCGTCCCGCTTTGGTGCTTCGTAGCGCTGGGGATCGTGGGTTCGAGTCCCACCTTGGGCATGGGTGTTATATGTTTGTGTTTATGTGTGTTGTAAAAGTAAGAAAACAGCAATCCAGTAATAATACAGAAAAAACAGGTAAAAAAATAGGTAAATAAAGGTAGGGTATACAGTGCCGGAGTCCCGACTCCGGTACCGTATTTTATTTAAAAAAAAAAAAAAGATGACGAAGTAATCAGAATAAGAAGTGTTTAACCGTAGTAATTTCACTAGGTTTTCCGACATATCTAGGAAAAATCACACCTACATTAGATATTGAGATACTCTCATCACTAACAAATCTATACTAATACTATGAAGAGAGAAATTGTGTGTGTGCCGTCACAAAAACCATTAAACCTATTTTGTAATTATTTAACCATTGAACAGCTAAAGTCTTTCTGACGGATATGGTGCTAAAAACATCATACCTGGTGGCCCAACTGCCCCGTTTTTTGATGTGTACGTTAAAACAGTTGCAGAAAGCAATGGAGCTATTCCAAGTTAAAACATCTAGTGGTGAATTAGTGAGGTGTATCTTCATTTTACCCCTCAAAATGAGCTCCACCTGCTCCGCTTGCAAGAGGAGTAAAACGAAGGTCGTTCAGCCAGTTCCCCACTGATCAGTTTTAACTTGATATAGCCCCGTTGAGCTCTGCAACCCTTCTAATGCACGAAGAAGTATCCTCGCACGCCAAATACCGGTGGTTTGGTCACCTGGCATAGTTTCATTTCACAAATCACTAAAATATTTTAAAAATTCAATAAGCCCTCGAATCTGAATACCAATACATTGTAGTTATAAAAGTATACGATTGCGAAGAAGTCCTTTACTTTTAGTTCAGAATGGCAGGGGATGATTGCTATTTCACACATGCAAAATACTACTAATCTCATGGAATACAACAGTTAACTACTGATATTTTTAAATTAACAGCTGAGAAAATCTTTCGCAGACTATGTGTACTATTACAAAAAGCTTTGTGGCTTGGGATTAGAATTAAACACGGGCGGGGCCCCAAGACACTGGGTAAGAGCAGCGGACTTATAGCCGGTCCTTTACCTCTTACAAGTCCCACGGAGAGACGGATGAAGGGAGAGACCCTAAATGCGACCAGATCCGAATGTCGATGTGTGCAAGCACCCTAAAGGCTACAGTTGGAACTTTTATAACACCGCCCTAGACCCTGCTCACGGTTCCGAGGCTACCGGCGAACACCCAGAAGGAACCCCAACACTCAGGTCCCGACCGAGTGTTCCCGACGATGACAGAATGACCTTTTAATATGCTAACTCGGCGAACACCGTCCCTTGGTCCCTCAACTCTAAAAGGGAGGTGATTGGGAAAGGATGGGAACAAGAAATGACGGATACGAAAATTCTGGGCTACCCGGCCTAGCAAACTGGGGAAACTCCGATAAAACCCATGGGACAGGTAAGCCACGAAGACGGAACCCGGGACCTCCCGAAATTGGGCCACAGACGTAACCACCCGAGCCAAACCGCTAGATTTATGACCTGTGAGTGGAATGTAAATGTTCACGAGTGTCAACTGTATTTTATTGTATATATTACGGGGTTTTGTATGATGTGAAAACAGTGTACCTTTATGTAATTAAACGGCTACCAGAGCAAATTGAATGTCCAAAGGTTCAAAATTTCCCTGTTCGATCATCTTATGAGCTCATCTATTTCAACCTGTGATTGTTCCACAGCCAAAGGTGCTTACACGTCATGCAACATTTCCAGAGCTTGGAAGAATGTCAGGAGGTTAAACAAATCAGACATAACGCCGATGTTCATTTTTGCGTGAAAAACATGGGATAATTCATCTGTTATTAGTAAGCTTCAGACTTGTTACGATTTGGATGTACTTCGACTGGAAAACAGTGGCATGTACACAAAGTTTCACTGGGACATCCCTCTGCCCAAGCATCGCTGACTATTCACTCTCAAGCAGCATGTTTTGGTGTTATGAAGTCCAATGGAACAAGTTTTGCTTTTGATACATTCAAAAAGTATATACCGGGCCAGGTGACTCAGGCCATGATTATTTCTATCACAGTTCAAAAGTATTATTTTGTTCATATGTTTATACTTTTGATACAAATCTAAGTTTCTTACAGAACCTTAACCTTGCTTCTGTGCCCACCTATACTGAGTAATTAAACACCAAGACTTAATGAATATTCTTTATTTATTACTATAGCACACACTTGGTGGTGTACAGCCTTTCTGCCTCTACCCTATCCGCTCGCTTGTAAACAACGTGCCAGTTTACTAGAAGATAATTTAACCTAAAGTGAATCCGAAGCCTAGTTATTAGGAATAGCCAGGTATGTTCGAAATTAAAATTAATTTGTGTCAGCACAAATATCGGAAATGAAAATGTGCCCAAATTCAAAGTAAGAGAAACTAACAGAAATGTTTTAATGTTGCAGAAATAAAAGCATCGGTAATTTTGAATGGAAGAAAGCGTAATTGTAATTAAGAGAGTTTATCATTTTAAAGGGCGTATTTGCTTAATACATGTTTAAATTATATCTATACAGGATGGTATCAATTTTATTAAAAATTAATTTGTATTTCTATTACCAGTTACAGACAGGGATATGGCGAGTTCGGAGGGGACTCGGCACCGATCCGCTGAGAATATACATACCTCCTCAACGCGGCACCCTCGGAGGAGGTTATAGGAGACACTGGGTGGCCGGTATCAGGGATGACGGCAACACAATGACATGTCGCTAGAATTTCCAGGTTAAGACGTCCCAGAAGTCGGACATGCAAAATGAGGACTACCGTCCCACCTAGAGGGTCCATCGTTCCCCAAGGGGGCGGTCCATATACCCTGGCAACGAAACAAGGTCGAAGTATGGATAGAGTTCCACAGAGAGCAACCTTTATCCCCACCATGCTGCACCGAAACTCCATCGCCGATACTACCAATCCTGAAACGCACCAAACGGACTGAAGAATAAATGCAATGATTAATGGAATAATATAGAGGTCAGGAAATTTGGAGTATGAGAGAACCACAGCATTCGCCTGACGACCCGGGGAAACCCAAAAAAAACTCATGGGTCAGAATGGGGATTGCCGAGAATCAAACCCAGCCCGTCTTGAATGCGAGTAAAACGCATCACTGTTGTACCACCTTGCTCAGTAGTAGTATTGCAATCCACCCAAAAAATTCCATTTAGAAATGTCTTCGTAACTAAATGTTCTGATACAAGTGGTAAAAAGGCAGTCACGTATGTATGTGTGTCTATGAACAGCGTAGGCCAAAAATGAAACATAGGATTAATACCAAACTTGGTATTTATGATCAGTATATTCCAAAAATGCAATACGACGATTGTCAATAAAATCTCCCAACTCCAAACAACCGTTACATAGAAAGCATTCTAATTGTTTTTTTTTCATTTTCTCGGAAAGGGCTATTAAGATTTTGCTTAAAGTATATATGATAGTCTTAAGATATTACTATGAGCAGTAAAATGCTTATCCTGAATTTTCTGGTAATAGCCTGTGAAGTTCTCATCATTTTAAAGGGCGAGACAGATCAAAAGGTACTACATGCACTGTGTTGATCTCTTTAAAACACAAAATGTGTTTCACATAATTTTTTGCGACATTAGCCATTTCCAAGGAACCCGTTATAATTGGTTTTAATTTTTGGTAATTGTTACCTTTGCACGGAATTGTCAGAGGTGGAATTAGAAGGAATTAGAAGGCCGGGATAATAGCGCTACGTTTTTAAAATATCTTACTATCAATATCCCCTTTTTACCTAGAACCTTTTTACCTGTTTACCTAGAACAAAGTACGCAATTAAACTATTAATGCGTTTATCACGATTAACTTCAAGTACTCACAAGAATAAGTTCTTGTAAGAGATTATATAAATATAAATAGTTAAAGGTCTTAAGAATGTATGGACGATTTTTACTTTCTCTAGCGCATGTATTCAACGTTCATAGCAGATTAGAAGGTACTTTATACCACCCATAAAATTTGATACCGAGATTTCACCGGAAACGAATTTGAGGACCCTGAATCCAAAAAAGAATTCTTAGAAGAATGTCAGTGTGTTGTCTTGTCTGTCTGCGGAGAGCATAACTAAAAAAAAACGAAAAGTCCGCTTAACACCAATCTTTCTATTTAAGCTTAATATATCCCAAGGATGCGACACGAAGATTATCAAGAAGATCCCCACTCCAAACTACCCTTTACATGGACAAATTTTCGAAAATTTTGATTTTCTCATAGGTGGCTCTAACAATTTTGATTAAAATGCGGTTTATTAAAGATATTTACATGACAAATAAAATGTGTATCTTGAGTATAGCCTCTGAAATGTTCACTCAGAATGAATTTTTCATATCTGGTAAACCATAAGAGGTAGTAAAAACTTGCTGCATAAAAAATGTACATCTCAGCAAAACACACAATTTATATCCTTTACATTTTTGTTGTGAAGGTAGGTGTATCCGAGATATTCCTTGTTATTGATTTCAATTTTAAAATACTAATACTTTTCTCAGACAGGAAGTTGCCCGTGTTGCTTTTGTTTTACTTTTCACCATGCAACAAAACGAATCTTAATGACAATCGCATAGGTATAGCTTTTAAAACATTTAACTATCGATTTAGCATAGTGCATTTCTTTAGTTCCCTTCTACTTATAAGGAACTAAGTAATCAGAACATTCTGCTAATGCTTATCTGGATTAGTATGGTGCAGAAAGAAAAATAATCTTTGTAAGACATTTGCAATAGAACAACTAGGGGAAGTGATGTGAGTGTGACACGTCAGATTTTGTTACTCTACTGTTTAAACGAGCCAAGCGGCTTAGCGGTAGCGCGTGTGACTCACATTCGGGAGATTCTGGGTTCGATTCTCGGTGATGTCTCACTGTGACCAAAGGGTTTACTGGGGGTTTCTCCAGGTCGTCAGGAGAATTTGGAGTGACTTCTCACATCTCCGAATTTCCTGCCTTTCCATTTTGTTCTGTTAATTACTTCATTCATTTCTCACCCCTTTTGGTTTGCTTCAGAGTTGGAAGTGCCCGCTCTGGTGTTTTGGTGCAGGAGGCTAGAATAAAGGATTTCCTCTCTGGAAATTTCTCCGTCCCTCACTCTTTTTTTTTAAATACAGTTCAGAAGTTCTGACGGGACTTCGGCGCTGTATTCTTTTTTTTTCCTTCTCTTTTTCCTAACATGTCCTTTTTTCTATTTGATTACCGTTTTACTTTTCTTCTAATACATACACATATTCAAACACCCATGCCCAAGGCTGGACTCGAACCCACGATTCTCTGCGTCACGAAGCACCAAAGTGAGCCACTTTAGCGTGCCTGGCCACGGGGACAGGCGGTCTTCGACTGGTTGCCGAGGTATAAGGACCGCTCCCGGGGAGGTGTTGTAGCGTCTTGATGGGGCAGGGGTCCCAATCCGCCTGTCCGACTTCCTGGACGTCTCAATCTGTAGGAAACCTGTTACTACCGTGTTGTCGCTCCTGTTTCCGGCCACCCCGGGGTTTCCTCTCACTTCATCCTTCCCGGGGTGTCTCTTCGAGGGTTTAGGTAGTGCAGTATCCTTACTGGTGCCGTGCCCTCCGAAACGCTAAATCCTATCCACACATTATGCTTATACTTTGTGTGGTTTATAACATGCAATTTTCTTATAATTTCTGTCTTACCTCTTTCTTCTGTTACCAAGTCAATATTAGTTGTATTCCAACGTTTCCATATAATTAGAGATCTCATCAGCTATGTTAGTGCATCTTGATATGGAACGTCAAGGGACTTGATGTGCTATGCTTTAAGAGTCTTATCTCCCAAGGTGTTTATTTCTAGTATTTACTTTTAACAAGCATTGATAAAATAAGATAATACTGGTAATTATAAGGGAGCGTCTTTCAAATATACGTTCTCACTGATGTCTCATTCATCACTCAGGATGAACTTAATCGATAATTATAAAGTATGGTGCTCAAAAACTAATACCTGATCACTTTTTTCTTTGGCATTCAGTTGTTCACTTTTATGACTATGACTATGACCAGGTTACGGAGGGTACATCTTCCACCTCGACTCCAGTAGATCTTTTATGCTTAAATCCCCGGGAGGAATGAATGAGGTGAAGGAACCCTAGTAGACGTTTGGGCCAAAGAACAGGCTGGCGAAGTTGACAGAGACGCGCAGAGTTCCCCAAAACTACAGAACTGAACACCTGGCCATAGGAGGATTGCTCAGAGACGTCCCCTCAAGCCACTGAAGGGCTGTTCATCGCCGTCCTTCCAGCGGAACGAGGGAAACTCGACCTACTAGTCAAGGTTCAAAAGACCGCGATTTGGAAAGGCCAAGAAGTTCCAATACGCAAATATCAGCGTCATCTTCCGATAGAGATCGTCACTCAGCCTTGGAGGCAACCTAAAACACGAAAAAGGACACCGCCCACCACTTAGTAGAATACACCAGCATTTGCCAATCAAGAAAAAACCACGGAACGCCATGGTCAGAGTGGGCATAAACCGGAAATCAAACCCGAGGCCTCCCGAATGCGAGCCTCGCACGTTACGGCTCAGCCATTTTGCTGGGTCTTATGCATATAATCTCTGCTATAATTAATTAGAGATCTGGGAAGCCTAATCTCGTGCATTTTCCCTTGCATTGTGGCAGATAATACAAGGTTCTAATCAGTCCAATACGGACCGTCGCTCAGCTCCGGAGTCAATCTAAAGCATTAAAATGGAAATGAAAATAATGGGAGAAAGAACAAATCCGTGGTAGAATTCACCATCCCAGCATTCGCCTTGCCAACCAAGAAAAAAACACGAAAATCCATGGTCAGAGTGTGCGGCCTCCGGGAATCGAAACCAGAACGCGAGTACCAGACCAGAACCAGGAGTAACGTGAGTCTCACGCGTTACTCCTCAGCCATCTCGCTCGGTGTTATCCCTATTATCTCTGCTCTAATTCGATTAGGAATCTGGGAAAACTATTTTCATGCATTTTCCTGTTCCTGTTCATTATGGAAATTAATACACATTGTACAAATGGCAAAAATCGGTGATGTGTGAATTTAAAATATAAATGAAGTTGTACTAGATGTGACGTCGCATAATACAAGAAACAAAATAGCTGGCATGGAATCAATCTTTAGAATTTTGCACCGAATTAAGTTACGAGATTTTTCTGGTGTTGTAATAACTTCAGGATTATATATAAAAAAAAAGTACAACAAATCACATCCTCGTTTATACTTATCTTATATAGTTCTCTTTTGATTTGTTTCTTTTAGTTTTCAAACTTATGCTTGTTATTATTAGATATTTATTTACTTTCTCTCTTGAAATAATTATCATGATAACAAGCATTCGCTAGCCCTAATTACATTTCTGAAAAATCTAGCACCACTCGTGGTAAAGGCAAAGGGGGACAAATCGCGCACTGCGAGCTATATAGGTCTATTGTGCGTTAAGACGCCCCTTCCCCGGAGGAAGGATTGACGGTCACAATCACGCGGAAGTCCCTAACTGTTTGACTGATATTTCTTCATTCCAGCACCAGGAGTGCCACGCTGTCGCCAACACCTTGGGTTCCGGGTGTCGGTAAGGCAACCGTCCACGCCCCCAACCAGCGACCACAACACCGCTCCAACGTCGAGAACGACATTCAAAAAGCGCCGCACACCACAAGCCCATAGGCACTCATGCCTAAAAGATAAGTAAAGGACATGAAAGGGAATGAGGGAAAGGGAGTCTTGGAGAATAAGGCCCCCCCACAGCATTTGCCTAAGTGAAAAATGGGGAAACCACAAGGGGATCGAACACCTGACCTCCCGAATCGTTAGGCGCACAAGTTAGAGCGCGGTATCTTAGTCGGTAGTACTCATAGTAACTCTGAAGATTTGTTTATATAATTTAGTTTTTGTGTGAATATGTTAATCAGCATACGGGAGTTAAGTGGCGTTGGTGATTAAATGGCGGTTTTCTAGGATCTAAAATTTAGAAAATGTACATGAACTTATGATCGAAAAATCCATAAAATAAAACACAAAATATATTATAATAATTTTGTTATCATAGGTTATTGTTTTACGAGATATTACAGTAACAAAATGTCCTTACGTCGCATATGCATAATAATGAGTCACAGTGTTTGGGAAGTTGAAGCAGAAGATGAAGCTGGAGTGTTTTCAAATAAATATTACCTATACCTGAGTGTGCATGTGTGTTTATAAGTGTTTTTTTTTTTTTTTTTTTTTTTTTTTTTTTTTTTTTTTTTTTTTAATATTGCAAAGCACTACGAAAGCTTCTTGGCCGTAACTTTCATTCACTCAGAATTTGAAAAAAATAAATAAATAAAATTACATCAGTAATAAATAGTTTGTTAATAAATTTACGAATATAACCCTACATTTTTACCATTGACTGTATCCTTCACTTTAGGCATGTTAAATATGCACTGAGAATGACAATTTAATGGCTAATCATCAAAGCTTTGTACCAAGAAAGATGAGGGGAGCAAAGATAAGAACATTTAATAAAAATATCCGAGTGCAGTGGCTCAAGCGGTTTGGTAGCGGGTCCCCTCTCACCCATGAGCTTTTACGGGGGCTTCCTAGGGTCTCACCAGGCGAATGCTGAGTAGGTTTCTTTCATCCCCCGAATTCCCTGTCCCTGTCCCTCCAGTCATTTCCATTTTCATTTCATTCATCCTTCACCCGTTGGTTTCTTTCAGGGTTGGAAGTGTCGGCGATGGTGCTCGGTGCAGCGTGGCTGAAAAAAAGATGCTCAAAATGATTCTCTCCGACTGCCGACTTCGGCTGGCTGCCGCTATGAGGATCGTTCCTGGTGGGGGCGTTGTGACCTATGTAGGGCGGAGGACTCTGTCTGCCTGTCCGGCTTACGAAGTACTTCTATCTGGAAATTGTAGGGACCCTGTCATAGCTATGTTGCCTCCCGATGTAGCCTCTCTCCTTATTCCTCCTTCCTGGGGACGCCCCCTCGTGGGGCGTAAGTACAGAAACCTCGGGTTCAGTTCCGAGTCCCTTCCGACCGTATCCTATTCTATCCTAGCGAAAATCCTTTATCTACTTTTGTATCTATTTTCTCGCATAGTACGGACAGTATTTTCTACCGGCTACTTGTGACTATGCATTCCATTGCTATTTAGATTTCAAGAAAACGGAAATATTTTAAAACATTCTGACCTTTTAAACTGCATTTCGCAATTATATTTTTCAGATTAGTGGTTATTGACATCTTTTGATACGTTAATACACTGAAAATAAATGTTAGGTTCTGCTTTTAAGTTGATAATATTAATGTAAAATCTTTTACGAAGTTGCTTGTGTTTGTAAAAAAAATATGTTTTTGAACCTCGCATAAAATGTATCCTTAAATCTTGATATAGCACATTTGAGATTGTAGAAATCAAAGGAAAACTGAAATGTAAGAAATAAATTTCATGCCCAAAATTGTAGAACTGGGAAAAACGCACACACCGAAAAGAGAAATGTGGTTAAAACAATGCGCATGAGCCATTTGAACATACTGCTGGGTCTTTAAAAATGCCGGATCGTGAACAATACTCGGCCAGAATCAGTTTTCATTGTATGTATGTGTGTATATATATATATATATATATATATATATATATATATATTCAACAATCTAAAATTGCAGAATTCTCACCTAAAATCTCATCCCTAGTGCCCCTTAAAATTAATTTGCAACGATTTCCGGAAAATATTGGCATTTTTAAAATATCCTAAAAATATTTCAGTCCTAAGACATCTTAATCTGGTGTTCATAAAAATATTTTATGAAAAATTCCCAAAGTATAACACTGACATTTTCATAAATATACGATGTAACAATACAACACCGAATATGCATCTGAATGCCCAATTAATAAATTAAATTAAAATTAAACTCCTGCGCAAAAGCCCACAAGGAGCTAAGACCTGCCGCCTGGCCGCTGCGTCCCCAATCTCGGCCCACGACAGCCGTCATGGATTGATGACAGTATTGGAGGGTGTTAATGCGGTCCTCTCGACCTGCAGCCGCTATTTCTTCATTAAGTAGCTCCTCAATTGGCCCCCCCCCAGAGACCTCACGAGACTGAGTGCACCCCGTACCAAATCTCCCAGCGGGGAAAAAATCCCCACGCTGGTACAGGGAATCAAATCCAGGTCTTCCGCTTGGCAAGCAGCCGCGCTACCACCGCGCTAAGGGGACGACCATATGCCCAATTAAAACACAATATATTCATCAGGCTTCTATGGCACATATTTATATCACCTTAAATGTTTAAAAGACCATTAGGGAAAAACTGACAAGTTATAGGAACCCAATCCTACTGATGATCGCTGCTAGTCAACCCTATTACCTTAGTTTTTGTGCCACATATGTTCTATTATTTTTCACGTCTATTTATGATAATGGATTTATTTAAAAAAAAAAAAAACGTCGATTAAACATTTTCACCTGCATCGTAATGAGTTAATGACAATTTCTGAAATCTCTATATAAACATATTGCAGTAATTCCTTTTCTGTATAGTAAAGAAAGTCGTAACTTCTTATACGATGGTATATCATAAAGGCTTGTATTCAAATTACAACAGTTTAATGAGGTGTTTAATTAAAGCCGCTAAACCTACATTGACGAATTAGAGAAAGCGCAGAAGTTGGCCGATGTAACGTTTGCAAGGTCGTGATATTTAAGATGCGCGTTGAGGTTAAAGGCGATAAAAAAACAAATTAATGAAAAGAATAGAAAGTGACTTTTTAGCATAGATTTAGGGTTCTGCGTTCACAGTTTAACAAGATGTTCCCTTTGCTTCCTACTTCATAGCTGATACTTTCATAGCCTCTCAATAAATTAAAATTATTCTTGTTGATTAAACATGGTGTAAACGCTATTCCAGTCAAGATTTGCAGCATCATCTAAGCCGTTATCGATCTAAGACCTTTACTTATACGTGAGGATCGAAGGAACCTTTAGCAGCACGTGAAGAAAGAATAATCCAAAAAAGGCTGGCGAAAATGAGCAGCCCACTTCACTCTCATCTTGTTTTTTTGTTTGTTTTTTTCCCTGGTTCCCCTTTCCCCTCTTTTGAAAGTGTAAATAATGACTTGGCGTTCTGAAAATAAGCATAGAAAACCATTAGGTGTACTATTACTCACACTTCGTTATCTCTTCATCTGTGTAGCCAACGGGAAGAAATACATTAGATGTGTTTCTTACTAGTACAGTCACAGAAGTGCTGCTAAATTGTGTTGTTTTATTATTAATATCTCTCTACTAATGTTGGATGTAATCATTGAGACTCATTCAGTTCCTTTAAGGGGAATCGAAATATCCAATCTTGCCAACGTTAATTAATTAACCTTTAGCTGGGAAATTAAGATAACTCTCTGCATTTTTCAAAACTTGCAGCAATACTTTAACAGGTGATTGATTAAATAACTTAATTTCTCTTTAACGTAAGCAAAGCTGTGAACATGTTAATATAGTCCCTAATTTTTTATTGAAGAACTAAGCTTTATTAAATTTTAAAACATACATTTGCTTTATAGATAATATATTTTTCTAAAGATGAAGCTTATTTAGCTGCAGACGTGTTGTAAATATTTTAGCATTTTGTACCAGTTAATTTAACCGATTATGGGGCGTTTGTGTAAAAATCTGTAGTTCTTCAGAAATTAGTGTCAAATAAGGTTCTTCTATCAAGGTTACATCAAAGCCAGGGGAAGATTTGAAATATCCATAGGCATTTGAAACATACGTGTGTGTGTTGTTGTTGGTGGTGGTGTTGGTGTCGTTGCCGTTGGTGGTCTTGGTGTTGATTGTGGTGGTGTTGGTGTTGGTTGTGGTTGTGGTGGTGTTGGTGTTGTTGTTGTTGTTGTTGTTGTGTGTGTGTGTGTAAACGAGAATCGCCAATTCGATTCCTACCATTAGAAACGGATCTAATTCGTAAAGTGATCAGTCAGTTTAAACATACAGGATGGAATGACACTTCTTAATTTGCATCTAATATATACTTCATAAAGGTATTAAAATAGAAATGTGTAATAACATTGCCGCTTCCGAAAAAAAAAATGAAATAATTTTTTTTCCTCCAAAGTATATGGCTTATTCCACGAGAATGTATGAATATATTTTTTTTTGCCTATAAGATGGGTGAAGCAACTTTTTTCTGACCTAGCGCCTGCACTATGTGACACTGTCCGTTTTTTAAATAATGAATATTTTTCGAACACCGCTTTTAAGACGTAATGTTGTTAGAGACATAGGTAATGTTGCTAGGTCAGTGTAAGAACCGGCTCCCGGAGGTAAACAAAACAGCGAAACTTGGAGATTGGGGACTAGCAGTTTTGTTGATCCAAAGAAACCTGACTGAAAGGTGGTGTAATGTTTTGGAGGGATGACAAATGTAATTTGTAACTTTAGGTTTATGTTATGTAGTTTTGTTATAATTTGTTAGCTTTATTATTTTACGTTGTACATTTTATTTTTTTTAAATTTATATTTATAAGTAATCTGTTAATAATATATGTATGATGTATGGAAATATAAATTTTTAAAAATCTGGCATATTAGCCCTGGGTTTAGAAACTAGGTACCAGGGTTTTTATATAGATGTTTATTATTTATTATTTTTTATTATTTTTGTTATTATTATTATTATTTATTATTGTAGGTGTATACTATCAGATGGAAGTAACACCATCGTCCAATAAGGTTTCGCGTTCACTGAATGGAAAACGCACGATATTTGTGTTAGCTCCACAAGAAGTTGAGTCATTATTCGAATATCGATGTTGCATTCCCTTTATTTAAAAATTGGCGATGCATTTGGATGCGCGAATACTTTAAAAAGTGCAAAATCGCTAACCACAGCCAGTAATAAAACAGTCAACACTGAAACAATGGATTGTCTTGACAAATCTTTTAAATTCTTTTTCATCTAGAATGTTACATCTACATGCTTAGGAGTGGAAGATCGGCATTAGCTTGTATTGATTTCCTTTGTGGAAATGAGATATGACCAGGAAACGGAAGGAATGCCACAAACCTCAATCCAAAGCGGATGTTTTGTGATCACTATAAAGATGCACATTACTCCCTAACGATTCCAAGCTTGAGGACCTGATCACAACGGCGCTGCTTAGAGGAGGTTCCTTCTGAGGGCACCGGAGAGATCTCGCTCACATGAGGCGACTCAGCGAAGGCCACTATCTGATTGGGCCGCGAATGTGGGGAAACAAGACGGGGAAACTGAGGAGAGCAATGCTTCGTGTGCCATTTCGTAACGCTTCAGGTAAACTAATGAATCACATATCAACAGGGGATAAATATCCACATACTGTTCTTTTTTAATTCCAAGTGTCATTCTCATAATTTTAGTAATAGATAAAAACATAAATTATGGCACATCGAGAAAAATATACGGTAAGCTTCAAAATATTGGCGACGTCTTAGAAAAAATGGGAGTAATTCTTAAAATGCGAAGGCGAAATAGACAGAATTGCCTAATCCCTGAAGTGAAGATCAATAGCTTCAATACAGTGGTTTAAAAATTGTATTGCATTTTCGCAACAAATTAAAAATTTACTTTCGCTACCTATTACGTAATCGGTAGAATTGTATATCACCCAAAAGCTCTACAATGAGGTTTCACCGGAAATTAAGTGTTTATTGATCCTTTAGGCCCAAAGAATAGCAATTTTAGATAAAAATCTACGCGCGCGCGCTTTCTTTTTAGTATGTTTCTGAGCTACGAAACTCAAAGCGCATTCGGATAAATACCATACCTGGTATTCAAGATCACCACCTTCCATGAATGCGGCACAAAAATATTCAAGAACATTTCCTCTACCCAAAATGACCCTTCCAAGGAAAATCTTTCAGTGCTCTCCATTGTCTCTATAATAATAATAATAATAATAATAATAATAATAATAATAATAATAATAATAATAATAATAATAACGATTTTGAATAAAACGGCATATATTTAAAATATTTACATGAACAATAAAATATAGATCTTAAACCTTTTGGAAATACCCTAAGTGGTCCTCTTTATTAAGAAAGAAATTAGTATGTTGTATAGTTGGTATAATAATAGACAAAAAAAGTTCTACACAACAATTGAATTAGTCGTTTTTCAAAGGACTTTCTTACAAACGCATTATTTTTGAGAAATCAATACAAGCAGGATAAAATCCAGGAATTAGGCATTTCTGAAGTGAAGTACGAATTGTCACTATTTTTCTATAAGAATAGATAGAAAAAACTATTTCTAATTATAAATGTGCGCATAAGTTACAGAAGCTTTTCTGTGGTGAAAACGTATTTCTGGCAATTTTGGAATAAAGTCCTTTCTAAAATTACTGATTCAATTGCAAAAATCTTCAAAACATAATTTTGCTTCGAATAACCTTTCATTTAGCAACAAATTGTTAAAACAGATGGTAATGGAAAGCACTACGCAAACATTGAACCACTGATATGAGTAACCGAGTCGTTATGGCAGGGATTCAATTACAGATGGTCTGCGATTGAAATCCGAAATCTTTCCTAACTGACATTTTATCCAGGTTTTCCTCTTTCCTCAGAACTAGCAAAACCGGGGAGGTACCCTATATTTAAGCCTAGAACGTTCACTTTCCAAATTCCCTTTCCCGATTATCATTTATCACTTACATCAGAGTTTACCACCCATGATGCCGGATATAGTAAGAACCACTATCAAAATAAACACAACACAATACATAAAGTACATCCAAAAGCCTGGTTTAGGACAACAGACGATAATACTGTTCCGCGTTAGCGAGCACATCTAAAATGCCTGATTGTGGTTTTCGTGTAAAGAGTAGACAACGGAGGGAGACATCTTGCGCACTAGGACCCACGCGTATCTCCCCTATGGGGGAGAAGTAAAGTGAGGGAACTATAGAGACCGCAGGCAGATATGCCAAAGACGCGCGGGAGTCCCCTACATTTCCAGACTCGATGATCCGTCTCACTGCTGGAGATGCCAGAGAGGGCGACCAAGCGATCCGTCGATCTGAACGGGGAGTAGTCTTTCCACTGAGCGTGCATCCTCGTCACCTGCCTGCACAGCTACGCACTACGGATCTAGAAGCACAAATAAACAAACGTATAAATACTATATGAGTATGCTGCCTGGGTACCTAGGTAACTGTACTGAGGCATATATTCTAACTTAAATTTATTTCCAAAAACGAACATTACACTTTATTTACCCACTATTTAAGATGTTAAACTAAACTAAAATTGAAAACTTAGAATTCAGTAAGTAAAGATGTAGAATATAAACGAGGGTAAAGTTGTAATTGAAATCATATAAGAAACACAAACTAATTTAAATAACAATGCTACTAGAATACCAGCAACTTTGCAACTGGTATCCATCCGCTTTCTATATTATAAACTATTATGGTATCCAGCACTAACTAAAGACAGTATTAGTTACAGTAAGTTTATTCTGTTGTTCTTATATATCGTACTATATATTATTAATAATCATGATTTATTTATGTTTAGCTATGTTTCTTTATATTTTGTTCCGTTCAGTTATTAATATTTTGTTTTATAAGTTTATTACATTTTAATAATTTAAATTTCTTTAATTATTTTTGTATTTCTTTAAAAACTCTTCATATCCAAATATTTGTTTTTAACTAAGCTAACTATTATATACTAGCTATTTTATTCATATTATTTAAAATACACATAAATGTCTTGTATTAAATATTTCAATATAAAATACTTAATTTTACGAATCTAACTACTGAAAATTATAATGCTTACTTTTAATTACATTTTTATTTAAACTTTCCCGCTAATTTATAAGTTAATTCACAATACCTATTTACACTAAACATAACATATTTAACAATCATAACGCATTAACAACTAGAGAAACACAACTTGAAACACACCTGGAAGAAGAGAAGGAAACGGAATGAAGGGGAAAATATGGAAAGGAAATCATGATAGACGAGAAACCACCACAGTATTCGCCTACCAACCTCGGGGAAACCACAGAAAAATCCGTAGGTCAGAGAGAATGGTCGCCGGGGTTCGAGCCCGGGAACCGGAAAGTCAATCGCAGACATTACTGAGGACCACCGCGTTCGGTGGCATTGTATCCTGGTGTGCACTACAGTTACCAGCTAAGTGACCATCTGACCAACACGAACGACACTCCCAACAATAAATTATTTTATGACAGACGTCGTATCTAATTGGATACGCAGTTTCCGGTTTTGTTGTGGACCAGCATACATTTATTTGGGTTTTCAGTTACCCTTTTGAACTTTTCGCAACAGCAGTCGAATCAATTTGCTGCCAAATTCCAACATACCAACATTCCTCGTCTCGTGGTCAGCAGCTTTTAAAAGGTTTTAGAGAAACCAGGGGCGGGGGGAGGGAAGTGAATCGTATAATACCGTTTACAACGCGAAAAGTTGTTTGACAGGACTATGTGAAAACAGCTTGGGGTACACTGGGACTGAATTTGAAATGAAAACAGCAACATCAATAGTTCTTTCTGAACAGTCTTTAATAAGCGATTGCAACACTCGTTAAGTTATGGGTGCTATATTATCCAGAGAAAGCAGTTTTGAATACCTTACTTATGTGTATATAATTGCAAAAAAAAAAAAAAAAAATGTATATATATATATATATATATATATATATATTTTAAAATAATTATATATATACATATATAAGTTCTTTTTGCAGTTTTAAGATCCGTTCATCTTGCACAAGGCACCACAGGCAGTGATTATGATACATGAAATGATGGTATTTGGGAAAGAAGGATTCCAGGCCTATGCTTAAGGTACAGATTCGGAGCATTTTCCACTAAAGGGGACGGAGAAAATCAGGAAAAAACCTTAGAGATAGTAATGGCACTAGGGGGGGGGGAGGTATAGAAAATCATGGACCTCCAATACAGTAGTCCATGCTGTAACGATATCGGCGCTACTCTTATAGATGAAATAATTATATGACCATGATCCAAATGCAGATCATTTTCATCAGTTTTAGTTTGAAAAATACACGCATGTATATATAGGAATATAATTTCAAAGTGATTATCAAAAACAAAACTATTAAGTTAAATAAATTACTTAAAATTTGCCAAAATTTGAATATTCACTAGCTGTTAGTATAAAGATGTATGTATAGCAAAAACACGAATTTTCTAAGTTCTTTAGCAAATATGTATGTGTGGAACATTTTGTGTATGTATTGTATTTTAGTGTATTGTATTGCATTGTATTTGAAGCATTCTTCATTTGAAGGAATTTTGTATAACGGTTGATAAATAAGAAATATACAAAAATATACAGCACAAAAATATAGAACCCTCTAAATAAAACACAACTTATTTGAGATAACTTCTATGCGTCATTAGACATTTCGATGCATCCGTTTTTGGTTTGAATTTTTCAGTACTTTGGATTTTCTTAAACTGCAGTCGTTATTGAGTTGTTTTATGTAATGAGTTATAAAGAACATGGAATTTCAAGGCCAACATACACTGATTAGTTTTAAACATCTATCGACTCTTGTTTCCTTTGTAACCACAAATAAATGTAAAATAAAACAATTTCTGAAATTGTTTATATAAGATTAACATGAATTAGACATAAAATGAGTTGTATGTATGTATTTACTCTCTGCAATTGGGTACTGCCCGGTGGCAGAGTTAAATGTACAAAATTCACTTACAATAATAATCTTACGGTTAAATTAAGAATAGTAATACAACTAACATATTATTTATACATGTTTTTTTTTAAATACCTCACTACTTATTATTCAGTATAGCAATAATAGGTCAATTACTAGCATGTTTATAAAAACTTATTATGAAGCCTCAACATTTTTTTTTTTTTTTTTAAAAAACAGTAACGGAGTCTGATGAGGACTCCGGTACTGTATCCCTATTTACATTTCCCCCCGTAGGTTTTACTGATTACTGGTTTTACTGTTTCTTTTACAAACATATACACATTGCACAAACATATAACATCCATGCCCAAGGCGGGACTCGAACCCACGATCCCTTGCCCACGAAGCACCAAAGCGAGACGCTTTAGCGAGCGCGGCCATGTCATTAATACAATAGAACCTGAAAGGCTTCTACAGGCATTTCATTCCATTGTTCAATGGTCCTATTAACAAAAGAAAATTTTCTTACGTCGGTTCTGTGCCATTTACCCTTAATTTTATACAAATGATCGTTTCGTCCGTACTATACCGGTTTTTTTTTAACCTCTTTCTAACGTCCACCCATGCTTTTAACCAGCATAAGCTTTAAATAGTGCGACTAGCCTAGGTCTTTTACGCCTAACCTTTAGCACATCCCATTTATTCCTTTCGCTTTTCGTAATCCCAAAATCTTGACCTCTTTTTATCAATTTTACAGCCCTTCTCTGTATCTTTTCCAGAGAATCAGTTTGAGTAACCTTGTATGGTTCCCAGCATGCTACTCCATATTCCATAACATGCCTCGCTAAGGACTTGCAGGCAATTTCCCTGGAAGAGGTTACACGAATATAGACGATAGTGAGTAGAGAAATTCATGGGATTGTAACACGGCAGATATTTCTTTATATAGATCTGCAGTCATGACCCTCTTGATCCTTGATAACCTCCCACATCTGTTGCTTTGGCCATATATTTCCTGTGCTGAAGGCTGTGATAACTGTATTCATAATTGTTTTGTTTTTTTTTTTTCTTTCTGATGTTTCCTTTGGCTCGTTCCCAAAATACTTTCATAGCTGTATAGGCTATGTTCGAATCATGTATTAACTGGACGTGTCTTGGCCATCTAATGTTTATTTATATTAGGGTTACATTGTGTCTACTTAGCGCGGTGGTAGCGTTGCTGCTTACCAAGCGGGAGACCTGGGTTCGATCCCCAGTACCGGCGTGGGGTCCCTAGGGGGCCAATTGAGGAGCTACTTGATGGAGAAGTAGCGGCTCCAGGTCATGCGGACCGCATTAACCGGTCGGGGGGACTCGAGGCGCTGACCACGTCTCACCCTCCAATACTGCACCCCATCCATGACATTTGTAGTGGACTGAGATGGGGGACGCAGCGGCCGGGCGGTAGGCCAAGGTTCCCCGTGAGCTGTCGTGCCATGGAGTTAATTGAGTATATTCAGGACTGTTATATTAGTACACACAATAAAACAGATGTGTGTGGTAATTTTCGATTTTCAATAAAGCTGATGTTAAAGCGTGTATAGGTTACCTTGAACTCAGAATCATAGCTATTAAAAAGCTAATGCTCCTGAACACTACTCTCACTCTATGTAACCTAATTGATTGGTATGGGAATTGATGAATTTTAAAATTTTAAATTTTAAAACCATGGACACCGGCCGGGAAAGCTTACGCATATATTTGATGAATTTTAGCTTACATTTAGAGAGTAGACCAATTACACCAATGGCGATTACTAGTCATCACAAATTCAAAAATAAAAATATATAGTTATATAACAAATTTTTCATGCCAGCTTTGTTTTTTTTAAAAATAATTTCCAGATGATAAATGTTTAAAAAAGATAATAATTTATGGTCACTACCATACATTCACATTAACAAAGTAAATAAAGTTGTGTGCTACTAATTCAATTTTGACTTTGAAGTAATGTTTAAGTTAATGATTTAAGTACTGTAATGTAATTGTTTAGTTTATATACACACAATTTCCCATTCTTGAAAGAATAGCAATGATTAACATGGCTCGAAGTTTGCAAATATGTATATTTACATTAATTATAAGTTTATGGCATATCAGTCAATGGGAACATGTTCATTAGGATAGCACACAGTTAGCTTCTATACTTATGTTATGGTTATTATGTTCCAAGTATCATTGTGAATTAAAATCGTCGGAAGAAAATCACATTTGAGAGTTCGGGTAGGCCGACTAACTCGCTGAGCTGTGGTGTTACTTGGCACAAGCCACTGTCGAGTTTACTGTTTACGGACACGCTCTCTATCTGCTGCGGTCCTTAAGAGTCCCCATCTATATTGGGCATGAAAGACCACTTAATTTCGCTCAGAGGCCTCCTTATAAGACTTGAGGTTCTTTTACCTGCCGTAAATCTAAGACACGGTACCACCGGCTTTACTTCCCTTCCGAAGGAAGTCATGCTAAGGCTTTTTACACCCAACCTCCGAGTTTGATGCTGTAACCTTGGGAATCCTGTTACTACTAGACCACAGAGGACGACGCAAGGACTGTGAGCTCGAGTTCCACTTCTGACATAGGTGTTTGTGTATATATCTGAGTAGGAGAGAGAGAGAGAGAGAGAGAGAGAGAGAGAGAGAGAGAGAGATAGGAAGGGAAAGAAACGAAAACCACCACAAGTGAACAACGAACGACAAAAAAAGCGGTTCATTTAAGTATTTAGAGGAATACAACTTAGTATAGAACAAGTCTTAACTCTGAGAGTGCCTTTTTCTCTTAAAAATACAAAGGTTCTTTCATTGCACAGGTCTAATTTTACATTTTATCATTTAGGAAGCACTGAAGAAAACATTCTTATAACATGTATCATAAACTATAAACAATACTTCAGTTGTAGGCCCTCTAACTTACTTCTAGAATATTAACAAAATGATCATTTTTATTTTCTCTACCACGTACAATGTACATATTGGTAGATTATCTTTTGAATTCCACCCAAAAATTCGATACCAGATTTCACAGGAAATACATGCTTTGAGGAGCCCTGAATCAAAAGAAAACTACTTTTAAGAAAAGGTCCACGTGTATGTCTGTCTGTCTGTCTGTCTGTCTGTCTGTTTGTGTCTGTGAAGGTCATAGCTCAAATACGAAAAGGCATTTAAATACCAAACTTAGTATTCAAGTTCAGTAACTTCCAAGGATGCCATACAAAGATTCCCACTCAAAATACTGACATTTTTATCCAGATTTTTCAAAATTTAAGATTTTCTCAAAAATGGGTCTAAGGATTGTGACTAAAATGTATATTAAAGATAAGATATACATCTAAATTCAATCGAGATGGGCTCTTGCTGTTTTGTTTATTCTGAATGACTTTGCATAACTACTAAGCCTTAAGAGAGGCC
The DNA here is from genome assembly GCA_030762935.1 of Hymenopus coronatus. Lineage (NCBI taxonomy): Eukaryota > Metazoa > Arthropoda > Insecta > Mantodea > Hymenopodidae > Hymenopus > Hymenopus coronatus. The sequence continues at coordinate 473,141,640 of CM060900.1, forward strand.
GGTCCCCATGGCCACGCTCGCTAAGGCGTCTCGCTTTGGTGCTTCTTGAGCAGGGGATCGTGGGTTCGAGTCCCGCCTTGGACATGGGTGTTATATGTTTGTGTAAAGGACCAGTAATCACACAGGGGCGAATGTAAATAGGGGATACAGCGCCGGAGTCAAAACCAGACTCTGGTACTGTTTTAAAAAAAAAAAGAGGAAACAATAATTTACTACACAAAAAATGTAGATGTCAAAACACAAAATTTATGTCAAGTACAATTTTGTTGCGGAGCTGACTACTTCCAAGAATTTCCTACTTATTGGTTTCAATTTTCGAATAAACATTTTATTTTCAAATGAGAAGTCGTTATTCATATGTTTTCATCCTTGTCGATTAAAAAGAATGGAGTTTCAATACTATCACATATCGACTGAATTTCAAAACATTTGACAATTGTTTAAGCTTATTGTATTTCCCTATTCCCCTTGTACGAGGAAATACAAAAAAGTTTCGTCAGGGTGAATTACCCGGATAAGGCTTTCTGTTGCATATATTGGCCTCCAGGGTAATCTACTTGGTCCTCTGGAAGAGAGAATAGCACAAAAACACAGAAATACACAACACTAAACACCTATGCCCATAACGGGATTCATACCTGCGACCCTTTCCAGCAGAACGTCAACGCGAAGCGCGCAAACGAGCACGGCTACATCTTCAGAAACATGTCCACGTGTGTGCCTGCCTCTGTGTATGGGTTGGTGTGGGCAGCATAGCTCAAAAACTAAAAATCGGTTAAATAACAAACTTCGTATTTAAGTTCAGTATCTTCCAAATGTGCGATAGGAAGATTTAACAAAATCCGCCCCCCTGCAATTACACTTACATGGACCATTTTTTCGTAAACTTGTGTTTCCTCAAAAATGGCTCTAAAGATTTTTATTATGTCTTAGGTTAAAGATATTTTCATGACAAACGAAATGTATATCTTTGATTTTCTGGAAATAGACTCTGAAGACCACTCCATTCGATATGACTTTTGCATAACTCTTGTATACCTGGTAAACCGTAAGAGATAGTTAAATGCTTACTATACAAAAATATAGATACCGTTATTACACACAATTTATGTCAATCAGGACAGTTTTTCTTCTTGTAGAGTAAACAGTTTCCATTAGAGTTATTGATTTCAGTTTTAAGATACTTAAAACTTTTTTCAAATGGGAGACATCTTTCTTATTGTCTCTCTTTTGTTCACTCCTAGCAAGCAAAGAGAACCGAATTCCATTTGCTTCACTTAGCGACCGGCTTTTAAAGGATATGAATCTCGTTTTAGCCTAGTGTATTCCCTTATTTCCCTTCTACTTAAAAAGAAGCAAGTAATAAGACCTATTCTGGCAATGTTTATCTTGATCAGCACAATGTAGATAAAAGAATAAATCCTTCGTAAGGAAAGTTTGTTTGTGGAGCATCTAGAGAAAGCCAAGTGAATGGAACACATCAGATTTTTAGAAAAACGTCCGTGGTGTATGTATCTGCGGAGAGCATAGCTCAAAAATGAAAAGACCGTTAAGTACCAAATTTTGTATTTATGAGACAAGAAGATTTTCAAGAGAATCCTTCCACTGCAACTACCCTTTACATTTTTTTTTTTTTTTTTTATTTATTTTGAAGCTTTGCTTCCTCAAAAATGGCTCGAACGATTTTATTAAAATAGTATATATTAATTATATTTACATTACAAATAAAATTCACATTTTAAGTTTTATGGGAATAGCCTCTGAAGACCTCTTTATTGTGGACGATTTTTGCAGATAGACAAAAACTTAACACACAGAAACAAAAATGTGGATCTCGTTAAAACATATAATTTGTCTTGTAGAGTTGATTATTTCCGATTTATTGCTTATTGGTTACAATTTTAAACTCAGTCCTCTCAAACGGGACGATGCAAAGTAAACCGAACCTCAATTGTTTCACATAGCGACCAGCTTTTAAAAGATTTGAGTGTCGCTTTAGCCTAATGTATTGCCATATTTACCCTCTACTTACAAGGAAGCAAGTAATAAAACCAATTCTGCTAATGGTTATCTCGATTAGCATGATGTGGATAAAAACATAATCATTTATAAGATCAGCCTGTATATAGAACAGCTAGAGAAAGTAATTGAATAGATTTTTTTCTGTATTAAGATTTTGCGGTTCTCTAAGGTTTACCAATTATCTAAAAGCAATTCAGTGTGAAGAGGACTTCATATGCAATTCGGAGAAAATGCAAGGTAGTATACATTTAATTTGTCATGGAAATATCCTGAATATGTGGTAATTAGTCAATATTTTGGAGCCACTTTTAAGAAAATAAAAATAAGGAAATCTTTCCATGTAAGGGTTATTTTGTGGTGGGGAGTTTTTCTTAAAAATCTTCGTTTGGATCCTTAGTGGAAGTTTTTAATGCTATTCACAGAGACGCACGCACACACTCATAATTTTATTGAATTCAGAGAACTTTAATGAATATATTAGTTGAACATATCGAGTGGGATAGTAAAAATGCTTTTGTTGAATCCACGTACTTCAAAACGTGTATCTCTGGGGAAATATGGGTGCTATTCAATGCTTCTTTTGTCTATTCACTATAAGAACATACGGAGCAGTAACAAAAAGCTCAAAGTGCAGAAATATCTTCAAGCTGCCTCTTCTCTTTCATTGTTCCAGTTCTACCTTGCCTTTAACTGCCGAGGTTATATCGGCTACCGTTTCACCTTTGGAAGATATTGCCTATCGGCAATGTTGTCTAGTCGTGTGCATTTGTCAACGAACGTTTTACTTCTTTTGCTTTTTTAGAATACGGACACATTCACACTTCCAGACACTGGGAAGGATGGGAAGTATCTGGTTAGGGTAAATTTTCCAACACATCCGATTCCCTAGGAACGTCTTAGTTGATAAATATGAGGGGTAAAGCGAAGGTCTCCAGTCTTCCACTTGGCAGGTGTTAACTTGAAAAATCAGATGTGTTCCATTCACATGACTTTCTCTACATCTCTGCAAAAATTATTGTTAAAAAGCGTGTTCTTCTACTTACTTCACGGCAATCGAGAAAAAATAGCCTTGCTTCTTGCTTTCTTCTAAGTAGAAGCGAAATAAGGGAGTACCATAAGTTAAAGTGATAGTCAAAAGCTGGTTGCTATGTGACTGAAGTTCCTTGGTTTGTATATAAGGACCGGAGTTGACAAATTCCTGTAGGAGAAAAGTGTAAGTTTTTTAAAGTTGAAGCTAAAAAAACAAGCCGGTTGTTGTTTTTGTTTTATATGGTTTGACTTTCTTTAACCAGTTTGGTCATATCGAACGATGGAAGAAATTGATGAAATAATGGTCTTATGCATAGAGCTTCAAGCTACTCGATATCGCTTTCTCAGGATAAGGGAAAACCCCGAAAAACCCTTATTCTCAACAAATTATAGACATTGGAACGTTATATTTTATCTTTTGAGTATGAACATGTGTAAATGTTTACCCTTTCATTATGATTTCAAGGCATAATTTTATTCATTTATAACTATTATGAAATTTATTGCTGATAAAATATATATATATATATATATATATATAACGTAACTCGCCCTCAGCGAGGTTCGAACTCGCGACCTCTTGAATATGACGCACACACGCTACCCCCACATTCCCGAGGCGAGCTCTCTACCGACTGAGCTGCAGAGTCAGTTCTGTGTTGTTTTCTATGTTATCAGCATTTGTCCTCCAATAAAATCCATACTGAAGTGACACTGGTATGTAGAGAACGAGCAATGTGCATGCAAAACGTGACAGAATGCAGCGAACACTTCTCTGATGGACGGCACACATTAAAAGATGAATATCATAATGGCGGCCAGGTTATTATAACCGTTAATGCAGGCTAACTTTGTTCCTGGGCTGTCCCTTCATTCGTTAGATACCGTTGGTATAATTCTCTGAAGTTGTAGTGGTGGTGTGTAAAATGTATTAGTGATATACGTCATTAGCTTCTATATCATGTACATATCAAGTGAAATGCCGGTCTCCGTGGCCAGGCTCGCTAAAGTGCCTAGCTTTGATGCTTCGTGGCGCATGGAATCGTAGGTTTGAGTCCCGCCTTGAGCATGGATATTTGTGTGTTTGTAAATGTGTATATATATATTTGTAAGAAAAGGCAAACGGTAAAACACATGTCAACAAAGGAAATGTAGAGAAACAGAAAAATAAAGAAGGAAAACAGAGGAAATAGAAAAAGGAATACAGCGCCGGAGTCCCGACAAAACTTGTGAACTTAAAAAGCGACCCAACTGCCCCATTGGGTGCAGACATCCCTTCGTGCGTTAAACGAGTTGCAAAATTGAACGGGGCCATGTCAAGTAAACACCGTAAGCTGAGCGACCTACGCTTTACTCCTCTTGCTTATCAGCGGAGACGTCGTGCGGGTCGCGGTCATTGCGAGGAGTAAAAGCAAGATCACTCTTGCTAGTTCTCCACTGGGCAGTGTAACTTGAAATAAACAAGTTGAGTTCTGCAACGTTTAATGCTGGAAGGGATATCTGCATACAGGAAATACGGGGCAGTTGAGCCAACTGGTATTCATATTAGGTGGAGCAAGCATTGTATTCCGCTAAAAAAACCGCACCGTGGCCGAGTGGTTAAACCATTCGACTCTCGCCAAGGTAGCCCGAGTTCGATCACAAGCGATCGCATATGAGATGTATGGTGGACAAGGCGGCGCAGAGATCAGTTTCCTCCGGATTTTCCAGTCATCGCATTCCACCGTTACTCCATCTTCATTCCACATATCATTAGATCATCGCCTACGTTGCCATATGTAGTTAAAGCGGATGTTAAACCTATAAAAATTCGAAATAGGGGTTTTCACTGGAAATAAATATTTTTGGAGAACCCCTGAACGAGAAAAGCAATTTAGGAAAAGGCACATGTGACTATGAACAGCATAACTCAAAAACGAACTGATGGATCTTGTCATCAATCGCATGAACCAATTCTTCTGTAACCAAAGATGGACGTCCACTTCGTTCTTCATCGTGCACTTCACTACGTCCTTCATTGAACAGTCGGACCCATCTTCTCACCATTGAATCACTCATCGCATATTGTCCGTAAACCTCGCAAATTTTCCGATAAATTTCAATTGGTTTCACTTTCCTAGCATTCAGAAAACGAATCCCAGATCTGATTTCACAAGCGGCGGGATTTTCAATCAACACCGACATTGTAAACAAGCACAACAGCGATCTCAAAATGGCGCACATTTCTTCTCCTTGATACAGAGCGTCTACCGCGCATGTGCGGAACTGCGATCGCAGCGCTGCAGCGGAGATAAATTGAAACGGAACTTACTTTCTGGACGTACCTCGTATTCAGAATTATATCAGTAATGTTACAGCTATAATAACATGTATTTACAAACTTCTACATTAAGCCTATCCAGTGAGGATATTGTATTTATACCCAATGAAGGGTCGCCCTCGGGAAATGGAAATGGCGTGTTATTTATGGACCCTCTTTAACTACTGTGGTTCTCAGCGTCCCATTCTATATTGGGCGTGAAAGACCGCTTAATTTTGCTCATCTACTAGGCTTGAGGTTCTTTCACGTGCCTAAGTCTACTACATGGGACCAACGGCTTTGCTTCCCTTCCGAAGGAAGCCATGATAAGGATTTTTACACCCAAAAAATCCATCGTTCTCCGCCGGGTTTGAACCCGCGACCTTGGGGATATGAAGTTAGCATGATAACCATTACACCACGGAGGGCGACGCGCCCTCGGAAATGAGGGTTGAAATGACAGGAGACACCGGACGACTGTAACCTGGAGTGTAACCTGAGTACCGACGAGGACCCTACAGTTGCCAGTTGAGAAGCCCTGGCAGTCGGACAGGCAGCCCCCGCCCTACTTCGAGGGTCCAAAGGGGGCAGTCCGTATACTCCAGCAAGCAGCCGAAGGGCGAGGGACGGAGAAATTTCCACATAGAACATCCTCGTTTCTTGCCAAGCTGCGCCGAAACACCATTGCCGACACTCCCAACACTGAAACACACAAAAAGATGTGAAGGATGAATGGAATGATTAATGGAACGATATAGAGAGGCAGGCCATTCGGGAGGGGGGGTGAGAGAATCCACTTCAGTATTCCCCTGATGACGCCTGGGAATTTTGAAAAAACCCATGCGTCAGTGTGGGTGGTTGTTTGGAATCGATCCTAGGACCTCCCGAATGCAAATCGCACGCGTTACTGCGCTTTACCTTGCTCCGTTCAAAGAAATATGATACTGTGGCAGCTGTCATTTCCAGGATATTGGCTATTATAGTTTGAACTTTTGAAGTGATTTCAATCAGTAATTACTGAAAGAGCAGCCCACATTTAAATGTTTGACTATCGCATCGGTTGCCTTTTTTTTCCTTTACACCCATGAGATGTGTAATGAAACTAATGGGTCATTCACAATGAAAGTTAGGTATTCATATAACACGTTAAACTTAGATATAAAGTTAATGCAGTATGTTATCACTCACATCGACAAACACAATTAGTTATAGCCAGCAGTCAATCCGCCAGTGAGCGCTAAACAGCTGATCTGTGAACTGACTGCCGATAAAAGAACTTGTATATGTGTATTAAAATGAAGACTACCTAGTTGAAGGAGGTTGAACTCGGGCAGCAGCTACATTCACAATTTATTTTCCTGTCAGGTTTATAAATATCCCAACGTATCCTGAACCGTGATCTTATATATACAGTCAGTGTATCAGCACATTTCGATAGAAAATCCGATGGGAAGTGATCACGCGAAGAGAATCGCTCTCTGATTGGCTGGTTTCTTATTTTTGACGCCAACATAAACTTGAAGTAAGCTTCTAAGTTTACGTTTAATTTTATGTTTATAGTTATGTTTACGTGACTCATTGTGAATGGTTCCATTAAAATACACAGCATCTAGTTTTTAAGTTTGTTATGCTATGCTTGATTTTCATTGTGAATGAGGCCTAATTCTGCGTGTATCTCGATAGTATGAAGTAGACGGAATTAGAATGTTTTAAGAATAATTCCTAGAATTTGTAAAAAAAAAAAAAATACAGTGGGTGGTGAAAGTAATGTGATTAATACCTCAGGTTTTTATAGAGACATCCCATTTTTCCTATCCACGGACTCAAAGGTCTACACAGAACAAAAGATACACAGATTGTCCTAACTGCCTCGTATTTGACTTGTGCAAATATTCCTTCGTTTCGTAATCGGCTTATCCTCCCCGTATTTATGTGATTGACACTCCCCTAGGACTTACAAGCCAATGCCTAGGCGTCACAACCCTGTCGGGAGCCAACTGCACGAAACCACAGAATGGAAAACCTGTTACGAGGGGTCGGTCCGCAGCCAGGCATGAACATGAAGTAGATGATTGGAAAGGTGATGATGGAGCAAGTGGTGGAATGATGGCGGGGGAAACCAGAGGACCCGGAGAAATCCCACCCTAACGCCGCTTCGTCCACCACGAATCCCACACGTGGGCAGCCTAGGTGGGAGGCGAGCGGTCTAACTACTCATCCACAGCGCCGCCACAAATATTCCTTTCTGCCTTAAAAGAGTTGCAGAACTCAACTGGGCTATTTCAAGTCCACCAAGCCAGTTCTCCAAGTTTAATACGGACAATTGGGTCACCCGGTACAATGTTGAATAAATGTGTGGTGTTTAATTTCTTTCTTTCTTTAATGCTCGCCGATAGTATGTAACTAATGTGGAAAAGAATGACTGAAAACTTTGGTTTAAAATATATTCTTTGCAAACTTGAAATTGGTTTGCTTAATTTTACTGAAGAAAAAAGATGCGCATCTATTCAGTAGCACGAGATAAAATATATATGAGCCATTCAGAAAGTACCGAATCACTTGTCATAACTATGTAATAACGCAAAATATGAACATAAAAATTTATTTACAAAGTTACAGACTGTGCTTTACTCAATTTCTCACCGCAATCTCCATTCTGTCAAGGCATATATTGTCACGTGGTACCAGTTTTTCAACGCCAATGTTATACTTTTCTACCGCCAAGAACTTATTTTTTTCTTGAATGCACAAAGTGTTCGATGAAAGGCATTTCATAGCTATATAACATAAGTGTATGGTGAAAATGTTATAATAGACTTATGTGAGGATATGACGCATAATTTAGAAGTAATGATGGAAGAACCAGTACGTACGACAGGAGTGGAAGTTCATCAGTCGTTATGGACAAGTTGAGAGCAAATATTATAAAAGAATTCAGAAACATCGGTATTTCACCTTTGAATACGTACATGACTTTTTGGATGGAAAAGATTATCCAACCGATGAAGACCTCTAGTGGAAGTGACATATTAGCTCAGATTTTTGGTGGTAGAATTGTATAACATCAGCTTTGGAAAACCGGTACTAAGTGACAATATATACCTTGATAGAAATGGCTATGAGAAATAGATTAAAGTACTGTAATTGTGTAAATAAAGTTTTGCGTTTATATCTTTGGTTATTATTTAGTTAAGCTAAATAGTGGGTTACTTTCTGGACGGCCCTCGTACTTACAGAAAAAATGAGAGAAAATATACGTGAGTGGGATCTTGTAATCTGAATAATCACTTACCAATTTTAGTAAATCTTTCGCCATTGAAAAACCCTGTTCTTTCAGACGTACTTAGATGTTATAGTATTTAAAAATGGAATCAAAGTAAATGTACACAGGAAGAATCCCGAAGACCGCGGCGATTTTGTGTGTGTGTGTGTGTCAGATAATAAAGGGAAGCCCGGGGAAATTATTAAACTAAGCGTTCGGATATATTATTAATGACAATATTCATGCTGGGATAAAGACAATATTCTGACTTTGCTTATTTCTTCCGACTGACCATGTTTCGTAGGGAAGGCTGGGATGAATTATAATGCTGCGAATTTGTCTGTCCGCAATTTCTTATAAATGTTCTCTCTTCCTTATGTTTCAGGATCGAAAAATAGGTGAGTGGACAGCAGTCGAGGCGTAAGGCGGTGTAGTTTGTTTTGTGAAAGCGCGTTACCTGGCGTTCGGGTGGGACGGGCCATCAGAGACCTCTCCATGTAATGACTGTTGGGTGGTTCCTCCGAATGGGTTAGGGACACTGCCTCTGTCCGAGCCTGCCACCCCGGATCCGGTCACCCTCTGGTTCCGTCGCTTCAGCTCTTCCTGCTGGAACTTTCCAGGAGCATATAGGTACCTTGTCGAAATCTCCCTCCGCTTCCTGATATCCATAACCATGAAGGTGATGCATTTGTGAAATATGACCAAATATTGCGGAAAATTTAAAAAATACTTTCTTTCGTAATAAAATTATATGAATTTTAAAGCTTTCAGGAAATATTTCGTTTTTCCCTTTGGCCTACTTAAAATGTCAATTAACTGAAGCTAGAGATGGATAGGCTCATGGTTATTATTATGCGCTCCCAACTTCAACCCTTTTTTTCTCCCAAACTTTTTTCCAACACCTTACCATACTCACAATGTTCCACACGTTGCAGTTTTTTACTGATTTGCTTCTAAACAATTATACTGCCTCTCAAAGGCATATTAAAGAAAATGGTCATACTATTTTTTTCGAAATCGTACTCCAATTTTCAAAAATAAAGTATTACATTTAAAAAAATCAAAGAGTTTTGGAGAGTAAGAAAAGTAGTAGTCTTCCACTAATTAAGGCTGATATAGAAAAATAACAGATCTATCTGTAAACTAATTGACTGTAAAGCTGGATTGCTGTACGCGAATATTTTTAAAATCCCATCACGTTAATCAATGTTATTTGAACGAGTTTGTACAATTAACAGTCATTATTTACATAACCACGTAGGCTTGAATTTTTATACTTAACAAAAATATCACTATTATTGTGTATAATAGCTGGTATTAATTTCAATAATATATTCTATATTCTGTGGATTTCCCAAATTTTACAGATGCCTTATGGGAATATGCTAGTTAAAATGGCAAACGTTTTGATTTTATTATTTTGCTTTCATTTTGTTTCTAGTGTTTAAATATCATTGCCTCAAAGTTTTATTTCGATGTTCTCTCAGAAAATATTTGAATTTAATAAAACATCCAAGTTGGCCATTTTATTATTGGCAATGGCGTCTTGCTATAGAGGTCATTATGATGTACTAATGGTCAGTAACTTCCTGTACTTACTCTATTTTTTTGAAAAATGGACATGATGACATTGTTTTTTCTGAAGTCAGGAACAACAGGGTTTCCTTTATTGTCATGAGCCTAAAATTTGCCTCTTTTCATCCGAAAGCTTTATTTTTTAAAATATGTATACATACCAATATTGCACAAATTATGTTGTAGTTTATGAACATTTGTAACAGTTTATATATAGAATGGGAGGTGAATAAGTACACATAATTTGATATTAGAGAAGAATGCTTGTAACGCATAAGTATCTCATTTTGTCCGCTTATTAATAGCATTGCCACAAAATTTAGGGTCTAATATGCTCTGAACGACACTGAGCTATGTCTCTGCTGCTTACATACACCTATATTTGGGCAAGGCAGAAAAGGGTCAACCGTGTGACCTGTTATTCAAACAACCGAACGTCTGAGATAGAGAATAATAGCCATTCTAAAAACATCGTGAAATCTTCCTCCTGAACATTATTTTAGAGAAAACGAAACAAGTTGCAAATACCCGATCATGACATCGTCCTCAAATGCCGATACAGACATTTTCACTTATTCAGCTCCCAACGTGTATACAAAGCAAACAGGGGAATCCCTCCTGACAAGAAATTACTTTTCTATAATTAATTAATGTACACAATGTAATTTAATTGCCCCTTAAGGTTATTTTTGAAATGCTGCAGAAGGATATTCCAAACTTGAAAAAGTACGTATCTAGCTTTGTCGAAAATATTGAATTTTATTTAAATTTATCACACATCTGTATCAAATAAGAGTGTAAAACACACTTTAAATTCATAAAACGGTAGTAAAACCAATGAAGATATGACATTTTCTGACTATGTTGTACAAGTGTCTTAAAATTTGATTTATGCCTCTCGGATAGCTAAGGAAACCCCTCTTAAGTTAGGTAGAAGATAGTTCCTTTTGTTATATGTAGATATGAAGTAAAACAAGGTTTATTTACTAAATCTAAATTTAGAATTGTACCTACACACTAATTCGGGTTCAGAGCTACGCACCGATGCGTTACTCCACGTTCCTTGTTGATGCTTACGGTTTGTAGTAACTAGACTGTGACCGACTAACATTGGCCAGAGAAGAAAACGAAAACTTAGCAGGCAACACAGGTACGCAAATCTACTGCGATCTAGTCAGTCTTGTGTAAAATAACTATGCATTATTCATATATTTACTCATGTGAGGCTTTGGGCTTTCAAGCTTCACCAAGAGATTCAAACTGGAACGTGATCAAGCATCTCTCGCTTTCATTGAGTTATTTCTGGAAAATAACATGAAGTACTTTTCTATACAACAGGTGTGATCACAGTGTGGGTCACAGGCTGCATGCGTCTCTTTCGTAACACATGTGTGATCCTTACACCGAAATGGTGAATTCACGTAGCACTTTTGTTATTGTTGCAACTAAGACAGCCTTGCAATATTCAAGATGAATCACGTGAAATTTGCACCGCATATTTTTCGGAAATAGAAAGTGCTATCGATGTGCAGTTTTCACACCATGGTAGTCAGGGGCTAGCAATTTTAGCCTACAGGCAGATTTTAATAATACTTAGAAAATGTATTTTTGAGCAAGCTTACATATGTTTTTAAATGGAGCAAAATAGAGGTGGGGTAAATTAGAATGTCAATGATGTTAGTTGCAAGTTTTAGGTGATTTACCCTCAATATGGCAAAAAAAAAAAAAAAAAAAAAAGTTAACTAAGAGCTTTTCAGACGAGAAAGCTCACTCTGGAGTCCACAGAGAATAATCGTTCCATAGCGCAAGAAACTTGTCACATGGCCGCACCACCGATTTTTTTGATAGTGTTTAAAGAACCAGGAGAAAGACCGCTCCAGCGCCGCTTTGTCCACCACAATTCTCACATGCAGTCGCTTGGGATCAAAGTCGAGCCATCTAGGTGAGAGGACCACTGAAGTTGCAGGACCTGAAAGCACACCTGAAACATGAAAGGGAAATGAATAAGGGGGAATTCACCACCCCAGCATTTGCCTTGGCAACAGGGGAAAATCGCGAAAAATAGCATGGTCATTGTAGGTGGCCTCCAGGATTCGATTCCGAGACCTTCTGAATATGAGCTTCGCATAGAGCTATCCCTCTCGGTTTTCTTTCAAGTGCCTCCACTGTTCTGCTTGCCGAAACTGCAGCCCCATTTGAGAGATTTAATTTAATGATGGCCACTGTAACTGTTGTATTATACCTCTGAAAAGTTACGAACAACAATATCAGAACACGCTTGCTTCCTTGTTAATGAAACGAAAGTGTGATCCAATTCTGATATGTGACGCTCTCTCTCTCTCTCTCTCTATTACTTCTTCTTCAGCCATTCGTGTGAGATTATTTATGGAAAACGTGAATGATCCTGATGGAAATTAATCACTTTCCTGTTGTTTAATCAGATTTAATTTACTCAGTCACGAAGGTTGCATCACGCAAGTATTTATTGCGTGCACCGATGTGCCATGCAGTTTTAGCTTCTGAAATGTAAATGAATATGTATGAATTTCTAGAATAGTTACAGTTTTTCTAAGATCATTGGCACAAGACATCACATCTTACTTTAATCGTAATATATATTGTGAAGTTATTCAATACTTTGAAAACTGGATGCTTCTGACGTTCACTATTTTCGACAAATTCCTTAAATTTTCAAAAGGCCAACGTAGACAGCGCTTTCTTAAAAGCTTTGGAGTCTACTCTTCTCGACGCCGGCAAGCCTTCGAGGAAAACTATTGCTCAGAAACAAGTGTTAATGTTTAATGAAGAGTCGCGAAGTTCTGTGGAACTCAATAAGTATATTACCAAGCTTTATATGTGTCAACTACTTTCAAACTCTCATTTGCTCAGAGAAATTTAGCAGCTGTGTTATCTCTTTGGCTCAAGATAAGCATTTTAAGATCGGCTAATTTTGAGAATGACGATTCTGTAGAAGAAGGAACAAATACATTTCTTCAATGTGATATTTAAAATTCTTCTTGCAGCAAATTAATGCATACAATAATTCCTTAGAGGTACTAACATTTTATGCATTGCACACGCCAAACATGCTGGCTAATTTCTACGGTCATTCTCGATATATATTAAGAAAAGGGCGGTTTATATGAAAAAAAGCTTGATAACAGTAGGAAGCTGATTTAAATAATTATCATATTGATCGGAATCAAGAAAACTCGGCAGATCTGAAACATTATAAAGGATGATGATAATAATGTATTTGAAAGCTAAGTTCAATTCAATGGTGCCATGGCCACTGGCCATTATCTGTGTATACCACCAAACTCTATTTTACATATATAGCTACTTAATCACTGTACTATCTCTACAATAAAATTAGTTCACAATGTGCTGTCACTAATTAAACCTTATCTATGTGCCTTGTCCATTTCGTTTTTACTTTCCATAAGAGTTCCTCTAAATGTCTTAGCTGCCCTTGGTCCTAATATCTTTTATCCCTATCTCATTACCTCTCTCTAACCACTTCTGTTTAAGCAGCTCCACTCTCCATTCATTCGCCCCATTACATTTAAACATTATATGCAGTTCATCCTCCTCCCTACGAATTGGACATAGTCCCTGCCTCACTCCTATCAAACGTTTCATTGTCCATGTCCCTGTGCTACCCCTGATTTGTCATTTCTATTGCAAACTTTAAGATATTCTACCTTCCTGCATTTTTCTTCACCTCATACCATTACAACGATTTTTTGTCTCGCATCTGTGCCCATAGATTCTCTCTATCCATATCCTCCAATCTGTATTGCTTCTTACCAAAAATCCGCAATAGATTTATCCTTTCTGTACCGCACATCTCCTAAACCGTCCCTGATCAATTGCTCCTTAATCTTACCTAACTACATATTAATTTCCGACCTATTTCCTTGAAACCTTAAACATACTTGAAAATATCTGAATCTGGCAGTTGCTGAATGCGCAGTACCCTTTCCATTATCTTGCCTCTGACACTAACCCTTTCTAATTCTGAATTAACTGTACAAAATTAGCTTGTAAAATGCTCCCAACACTAAATCCAATCTTTCCCACCATTCCTCGTTTCCCCCAATTTTTACTGAACTCGTACATTCATCCATCTGAACTCGATCATTGCACAATACACTCTCCACTCTCATTGTAGGTGCTATAAACAAACATCTTATTGCAGTTATAGCCAAATTTTTCTTTGCGATAACACTTATCAGCATGTCTCACCTCTTTCCGTCGACTTCCTTGTTTATGCTATCACGAACGTTTTGCCATGCAATACTTCAACTAATAATTGGTAGACGCTAATAATGGTACATTTTAATTTATTTTTTGTGTAGATATGCTTCAGGCATTTTCTCTAAATGTGGGGAACGTTCAGGTACCAATTTTTTCGCGGATGACTTATACTAGCGCGGTCTATTAATTATCTAGAATTCCGAAGTTCACTTTTTGCCTTGTCATTGTTGACTTAGCTTGGTTGTTTACACTCAGCAATATGTGGTCTGATTTTTTTTTCCAACAGAGGTGGAAAAACTGGACTCGCAGGCGCCTGTGTGTTTAATTCTCATATGTCTACACGTATGTGCGTGTTGCTAATTGGCGATTCGAGATAGGTAAGGAATTTTGCCGCCCCTATATCAATAGAATAATGACAAAGAGGAGATTAACGAAACCACGTGTTGCCACATTACACTCACCCACTTGATGTTAGCTGTAATTAACACCAGCAGTAAATGCAGAGCACTGTAGTTTACATACTTACCAACGTTTACAATTTGCCCATAATGTGTTTGTGAAAGGAGATTCTTTTACGATTTTACAGCTTAATGGGCAGGTTCAAGGTGATACAAATTTACACCGCGGACACGACAAAGCATTAAATTCCAATGAATTATTTTGTTTTCAAGATGCTAGCCTAAATATATGGCACAAATTAGTATACATGATGGTATATATGGCAGGCCAGAGATTATGATGTGTTTATCCTTACCACGATTACATTTTCCATTTACTGGGCTGCAACACAGCGTATAGCGCGCGGATTTAAATTTTCTGAACTCTAGTATTCACAGTAAATGGGCGTGAATATTCATTAATGTACAACGTGAGTTGTAATATCCCTCACATCATCTTCTCGTTCTATGGCAGCGGAATATGAGTTTATCAACATTTGTGACTGTTATTATAGTTCATATTATAAATGGTAAAATATGGACTAGGAATGTGCTTATATGCTAGAAATTATGTTAAGCTTCAATACGATCGTATCTTAAATATTTATTGTGTTTGCAAAGAAGGAATTCCGCAGACCTTGATAAAAAAAAATAAGTAGCACTACCAGGTCTTCAAAGCTTCATGGAATTCCCTCTTAATTTATATGTACTATTCTACATTTACTGCACTGAACTTTTGAATTTCTAAATTTCAAGCCATCGCAAAAATGTTGGGCTTTGTTGCACGCGGGAAGGTTTTACGGGTTTCAATTTAAGAAGTTTGTAAAAATGAGTTTTATTACTCAGCAATATGCATTTCTTAATAATGATCACACTAATATACACTTTATCAATAGTTGTTGGTATTATTATTACTATTATTATTTATTCAGTATTTAACAAATGTCTTTATTGACTCAAAATTGGTTACAAGTCTTTAATTCACTGCTGCAAACAAATAACTCGATGCTTTGACGCGTACACTGTTGGTTTTCTCACGCCATTGCGCGCTAACACTCCAGTCGAAGTCTGACTGATGACTCTCCACACGGATTGCAACTCTTCCTTCCTTTTATGATGATATAACATAGTTTTCTGGAGGTTCGTGGATTCCAAAACTTCTGGCGTGTGCCAGATATGTTCCATCCCAGGTTTCCGATTACCGGCGTGTCAAACTTCCTGTGTTTACCGAATTCCATCAAAGTCTCCAGTTCCGCCGGAGTGCATGCCAAGGCAAACGTAGCAACGGCCGCACTGGCACTGTCATAGTATATTGTGACAATGCCGTCCGTGTATGTGACCCCTCTCACGTTCGCTCTGGTATGCAGCTGTGGAGCTGGAATGTGAAATATTACAGTTGGATGCGCAAGCAAGAAGAGCAACAGGACGGTAATCGGAACTTTCGGGAACACGACTCTCGATTCTTCTCGGCTTCCAGCAGCTTCCAGGAAGTTCCATGACATATTTTCTAACTATAAAAGGAGCAAGGATTGCAGTGCAGTGTTGTATTGTGAATTGTATTGAGTCATGAGCGACTGAAGTGATATCCCTTAGTGGTGCGCAATTCATGGATAGTGTGCAGCTGTAAAATATCTATGCGTCGAAATGTCAAACGAATTATTTGCAGCAATGAATTAAAGACTGTATTTGTAACCAATTATTGGGCAAATAAAGACATTTGTTACTATACTGTATGTAGTCGTTCTATAAGAAAGAAAACAACTTATTTATATCCAGTAATATTAGTTTAGAAATTAGGAATACTTTGTTGAAAACACGTGTATGCAGAATAATGTAATATGCATGTGAGATTTCGTCAGGGCTAAAATCATAAAAATAAGAATAGAAATATTTGAAACATGTTGTGATAGAAAGCTGCTGAAAATCATTTGGAGTGGTACAATTAAAATGAGGAACTTTATGTAGCAGCAAAGGCAGAAAAATAAAGAAGAGTTAACTCCATAGGAAATTATTAAGACACCAGAGTATTTGGAAAATTATAATTAAAGGCTCACTTGAAGGCAGGAATAACAAAGGAATTGCAAGATTACAACACATGTAACAAATATGAAAGACATAAACTGCAAAACGTATGAAGAATTACAACGGAAGACAGAGAGACGAACAGAATGGATATTTGTTGCAAACTATTCCAAAATGGATGCCTAATGAAGAAAAGGATGAACTCTTCTACGCAGCAATATCTTGCTCCATTTAATACATTTTTCGGATGTGTGTTTTCTAATTTGTACCTGTTCGTTTTATTAGGAAAACTTATCATAGTTTTACATCAACTCCCTAACCACGTTTCCTGTTGTAAGTATTTTACTGTAAAATAGATCTTTAGTTCCATTAGAAGTTCCTTGTTGGCAAAAGCCAAAAATTGATATCCGCGTATGTATTAAATTATATTGGTATTGTTCCTTAGACTAAACGAATCACTTTTAAGCTTGACTTGTGGCCAGTCTTGAGGTAAGGATTTGTCTTAAATTAATATTTTATGGCAACGTAGTTCAATAATGTTGCTTATTCAACTTCAAATGTTTCAAAACCGTACTAAAACTATTATTTAATTTCCATCATGCTATTTCTACCAAATATTTATATCACAATTTAAAAATTAATGTTTTATCAGCTTCCTCATAAATATCTATGATATTTTACTCAAACTGATTAGAAAACGACACACTCCCAATTAGATTCTACAAATAATAACAGTATGACCAGAAGATGTAATAACTTCATAACACAAAACGCCAATATAATCAAATATGAGCTTAATACCGTCTTATTCCAACAACTTACCTCATGAAAGGACGTCGCTAAATATAGAAAATGCTTAAAAAGAAAAAGTTAACATTTTTATAATTAATTTATTTTGTTGTAAATCTATATTCCTTTGTACTGTTCATTGTACCTGATATTATATTTTTAATATTAATACTGCTTTACACAGTATATCAACTTTGCTCACTTTATTAAATAAAGAACATTAACCCTAGTGGGTGTTTTTTTAACCCTTTGCTATTATGTTTTATATGACAGACGTAAATTTCTAAACTAAAATGACAGGATGAGCTAAAAGGCATGTATTTCATGTTTTCTCTCTCTCACTTAGGAAATTGCAGCTGGAATGTGGAAATAGCTTGAGTCAAATTTAGGTACGTCAGTAGAGTCGATGGATAGTAGTATATTGTAAAAACAGATTTAAAACGAGAGAATTACAAGTGTACCCACCTGTTTGGAAAAGCTAGATGACACATACAATTGTTTGAGTAGAACTGAAAAAAAATTTAATGTTTACATTCATATAGCCTCCTCCTACCCTCTAACGTTTATAGGTGGGTATACAAATATTGCTACCAAATCTTTTTTCTAACTGCTTCACTTTGATGTTAAAAATAGCTGCATCACAGATTTCGTTGTAGATTCAAAGGAAATAGCAATAGGCAAGTATTTAACAAGTTGACGCTAAATTCTGTCCTTAAAAATGTATATTTTTTATGGAATTACGAGAAGTAACTGAAAATCGACTAATTTGAGTAGTATACTATTGATCAATTTGAAACATTAACAACGGCTATCTCGAAAATGGTTCATTCCACACAAAAGATATTTGAAGTAAATGCTCTGCATTAATAAGACCTAAATTTCTGTGTGGTACGTTTTAGTATATCGCTTAACGTTTATCAGTCATAAAAGATTATACAACATTGTTTCTAAATTGAGAGGACCTCTCCCCTTGCAAGAAATGCAATTTATTTCTCATGCAAATATATTTAATACCTGTATTTTATTAAAATTGTTCCAGTAATTTTTAAGAAATCACAATTTTGAAAAATGTTTGATATAAAGGGTAGTTAAGGGTGGGGAACTTTCGTGTTACATCTTTGGAGGATACTAAACTTAAATAGTAACTTTTCTAAGTACTCAACTTTTCGTTTTTGGCATTTTGTTGTTCGCAAAGATACAGAGACGCACACACAGGACCCTTTTTTTAAAGTTTCTTTTATTTATGGGCCCTCAAAACATTTCCTATGAAATATATGTACCAAATATTTCGCTGGAATGTAATACCTTATATACCGATTGTGTACGTGGTAGAGAAAATGTGCTATGATTTAGGTAAGTCAACTTTTTGTTCGTAGGGGAACTTAGGGAAATTGTGGACTGCAGAATAAATATATTCTCACATAGAGTGCGCCTAAAATTATTGTACACAAAGAACCATTAGGATAATGAAAACTTGTATTGCTTATTAAAGGAAGTTCGGCGGAAAAAAAAAAACAAAAACAAAAAACAAAAAAACATCGGTCATCCGTGTATAATCCGTGTAAAACCACAATATATAGTTTCTTTACTCATATTTAAAAATAGGGATATTCTGCACTACCTGCATTAGTAATAATGAATACATTCCTAAATCTAAATGTGTTCTTCTCATAGACATAATACCATGCAAACATCATGCACACATTCCCAGAGATTATTAGATCTGTAGGTTTAAAAGTGGTGGTGGTAAACCTTATTACTTTGAATGCTGACTTTTAAAAAAATAATATAAACTATACTACCTATTTTTATTTTCTCTACCAAGTGCCTCGTAGGAAGAAATTTTAGCCAAAATAAAAATTTGATACCAAGATTTTATCGAAATTCCAAATATGTATCTTTGGAAAATCTCCAAGGTAGCAGGTTCAAACTCGGCGGAGGACGATGGATTTTTATCTGGTACAAAAATCTTTGGCATGGCTTCCTTCGGAAGGGAAGTAAAACTGTTGGTCCCGTGTCATAGATTTACGACACGTAAAAAAACCTCAAGTCTGATAAAGAGGCCTCTGATCAAAATTAAGTGGTATTTCATGCCCAGTATAGAATGGGACGTTGAGAACCACAGCAGTTAAGGAGCGTCCATAAATAAAACTTCATTTCAATTTGGAAAATCCAAACCAAAAATAACGGATATTTTGGAAATGATTGTGGCCATAAAAGTATCCTTGGAAATTGCTTGTTTTAAAGAAATAGCATTGTATGTGTGTATTTGTGTATGTGTATGAGAGAGAGAGAGAGAGAGAGAGATAGAGAGAGGAGGGAGGGAGGTCTTGTTTTGTAAGTTACTCTCTATTGTTCGTGGTATACTCGTAATGCAAAATTATGCAAAGCTCCTCCCGAATGAACAGGACTCCATAAAACTCGAGATATTTCATGATGTGAATATCTTAAATATATGGTACCTACTTTAAACGAAACTGTTCAGAGAAATTTTGGGAAACATTATGAAAAATTTTCTAATGAAAAGGTAATATTGGTTAGGGAGTTTTAGTTTTCTTGCTTGAATTCGCGTTCGACACACACAAACAAGCAAAAAAACAAACACAGATAGATACACACAGTTCTCTTTATCTAACAAAAATCCCTTTGTTTTCAGGAGTCTTAAAACCTGTTTCCAGAAAATAGATATTTAGGGTGGAACTCAACACTTCTTTTGTCTACCAGAATGTGGCAGAGAAAGTAAAAATGAGATTTCTCTGTTTATCAGACAATTTTTAAACTATTTCCAATGACTGTATTCTGCGATACCTCGGCAATATTCCCGCTGAAGGGCATATTCCTGCAAGAAGACACCGTGACTAACGAATCTCCCTTGATCCCACATGCAATAACGGAACCGGTAGCCCATGAATATGTACATCCTGGGTCACGAAACCTTACCGAAAAGTCACGACTGACACACATTGGTAATAGCTTTTCAGTTTACGTACACTCCTGAATTTCTTATCTGTAGGATTAAAAATGCGTTGGCGGAGAAACCAGATGTATTAGCAGGTGTAAAGTGTACCAAATACCGTGTCTAATTGCTTTGAAGGTCACAGATTCCCATGACATATCCTACTTTATACATCCTATACTTAGGTTTATCGGAAATGATCAGTTCAGGAATCGCAATTGAAAAACTATACTTGCGTGCATAAAAAAGTGGCCAGTTCCGCAGATTTCAATTAGCCGGTCCCCATGGCCACGCTCGCTAAAGCGTCTCGCTTTGGTGCTTCGTGGGCAGGGGATCGTGGGTTCGAGTCCCGCCTTGGGCATGGGTGTTACATGTTTGTGCAATGTGTATATGTTTGTAAAAAAACAGTAAAACCAGTAATCAGTAAAACCTACGGGGGGAAATGTAAATAGGGATACAGTACCGGAGTCCTCATCAGACTCCGTTACTGTTATAAAAAATTAAAAAAAAAGAAAAAAAATTGGGTATTTCTCCAAAAGTTTAACTTTGGCGGCGCCGTGGCCGAGTTGTTAGACCACTCACCTTCCACTTAGGTGTCTCGGATTCGATCCCAAGCATGTAGGATTTGTAGTGGACGAAGCGGCGTCTGGTCGGTTTTTCTCCGGGTCCTTCGCCACTCATTTCACTAATTGCTCCATCATCACCTTTCCAACCACCCATTTCTCTTTCATTCCATATCATCCACTTCCTCACGCTCATGTCCGGCTAAGGGCCTACCTGTCGTTCCTGGTTCTCCATTCTGTGGTTTCGTGCCATTGGCTCCCCGAAGTGTTTCTGACCCCTAAGCATCCACTTGTAAGTACTAGGGGGGGGGCGTCAGTCCTAAAATATGGGAAGGTTAGGCCAACTTCGAAATGAGGTTTAGCTTTAGGTAGCCAAATCCAGCCGGTATCAGTTTTCTATGTGAATGGGCTGAAAAACAACTCGGGGACAAACACAAATCTCTGAACTATGTTATAACAAATAAGCGGAATGTCTCAGCCGGTTTCGATTGTGGCCTGCATTTGGGAAGTCGCGGCTTCGATCCCCGTGGCCCTCACTCATTTTTTTTTTTTTTTTCGGAGTTTCTCCTGATCGCCAGGCGAATGCTGTGTAGGTTTTCCAATTTTCCTGGACCTCCAAGTGGTTTTCATTGCCATTTTATTCACCCTTCATCCCCTTGGTTTTTTTCAGGGTAGAAAGGTGGATACTCGGTGCAACGTGGCAGGGAAAAATGATGCTCATTGTAAATCTCGTCCCCCGACTTAAGACTGTTTGCCGGGATGAGCATCGCCCCTGTGTGTGACGACGTTCCCGGTCTGCCTATCCAGCACTCGGGTTGCTTCTAGCTTTAAACTGTGCCGTCGCTCCTGGTTCCGGCTGACTGGTTTATCCTCTCACCTAATCCCTCCCACCCGAGGGTGCCTCCTATTGGGGCACAGGTACAAAAACCAACATAAGGTTCTGTGCCGAGTCGCTTCTGTCAGTATCCTGCTTCTATTATTCCTTTGTTATAACCAGAGGCAGAATTTAGTGTTAAAGGTTACTTTGAAAATTTGCATTACTAATTTTGAATAATGGTGTTTATGTGAATATTTTATTTAAATTTGCATTAAGGTCGTGCCATTTTTCGGCAGAATTAATGAGCAATAACATGACAAATGGACACTGATAGGTAACTAACATAACATTAATGTTAAAACAAAATTCAAAAAATTTTAAATCAATATCATGAATAGAATCAAATATCGCTTATGAGACCTCACCAAAACCGCAATATATAACAAGTTATGACATTTACGAGTTTTATAGTCGTCCTGTTTGTTTCAGATAATTTATACGTAGAGAAAAATCAGTATTGATACGGCTAACCGAAGGCATTTAAGGACATTTTCTCAGAAAGCATGATAAGACACACCTTTTAATTTCAGTACCAAGAGTATTATTAGTACATTTAATTCGTTACAGTAACCACCATGGCTTAGATGTTCAACAATATCACAAACTATGTATTACAAAGGAATAAAACGGAATTAACACAAATAGCTTTAAATGCATTTAGTTGGTTAAATGCTTCCATTACATTATTTAAATCACCGATACATTATATAGCAACCTTGAAGGCTCAAAAAGTGTCTACTACTTTTATTGTTATTGTATCATCAGTTCCTTTTTCCACAATAGAGTCCATTTAGACAAAGTTATGCGGCAGTAAACTTTTAAGTTGTCTTCTAATTTATCTCTAATATTCTGCAAGTGCACCTATTCTGCTTCATAAGCTACCAATCTCTAATGTTTCACAGCTGGTTCTCTGCGAGTTGATTCGGGATAAAACAAGACCAGCTACATGCTCTTCTTTAGATTGCAACTATAATAATGATCTCTTATCAACCTGCAATTTTCAGAAACAGCACATTTTCTTGCCTGGTACATTAATTTTGTATCTCATAAGTACTGTAGCTGCAAATTCCTTTTTCTTAAAATTTTAAACATTTGTTCACGACTTCTGGCCTATGCAAATATTAAATTAAAGTTTTACATCTATAAATTGAAATAAAGACACAATTTTCTATACAAATTAAAAACATATATTCCTCATTTATTGCCAATAAAACATTATTCTCGAAAATATGAAAACGTCTAAAAAAATGCAGAAAAGATGGCTTTTACATCATTTCAAAGTTATGTCAGTAATTAATATAGAGCAGTTCTGGGCCAGGGGCTAATGTGCATACACGGGAGAGATAGGGAATTTAAGGAGGAGGGAGTCTCTAGCGAAATATCAGGACTAGGGCTAATGCGCATGCATGGTGGAGATAGGGAATTCAAGGAGCTCACCTAGGCTCAAAGTATTAGATATATACCTCAGTCATTTAGAGTCCGTTTCACGGTCGTTTGCTGCGTTTATCAATTATTTTATGGTTTTTCCTAGGTTTTGTCTTGTTTAAAGCTTTTTTCGATTGGGGAGGGTGTTGTCAGAAGAATTTTTCTTTTCTTTTTTTTTTTTCTTTTTTTCTTGCAGTGCTTTTCTCTCGTTTTTTTTAGTGTGTAGAGAACATTTATAAGTCCTTTCTACGTTTTTTGAATACAAGTACAGCTGTTTCGAATGCTTTTAATGACATTTAATGTCATTTGGAGAGAGTTTAGATCTCTAGGTCAGCTAATTTCAAGGTACTTTTCAGACGTTTTTTAGTTTTTTCAACTGATTTCACGTCATTTCGTGGGTATTTAACACTCTAAAGCTAATATTTCAGGCTTTTTCAAACGGTTTGGCTCATATTTTGCATTCTTTTCCAGTGTCTTGTATTGCTTTTTGTCGCTTTTATAAACGTTTTATTATGTTTTAGTGTTATATTTCAGCAACTGTAGTGTTTCCACATATATTTTTCAGGATTTGTCAGATGATTTTTCTAGTTGTTACTGTTGTTTAGTATGCTTTTAATGTCATGCCATACCATTTGGGAAAGGTGTTTAGGACTGTAGGACAGGTTATTAATGAGACATTTTAGTTCTTTCCCATACATCTCGAATAGTTTTGTTGGTATATAGGACTCTAAAGCAGATGTTTTGACCCCTTTCAGGCGTATTACTAATACTTAACAGTATTTTACGGTGCGTTCTAATGCTTTTATAGACATTTTACACATTTTGAATCTATTTAGCAGAATGTTGTAATGTTTTGTAGTGCTTTCTGTCTCCACACAGATCATTTACGATTTTAAGATTTTCAGAACTACAGGGTGGTGTTAAACCCTCAGGCTATAGGTATTTCAACTCACTTTGAATGTATTTTTGGAAGGTCTTTAATTACTTTGTGACGGAGACGAAGGTGTACTACAGACATGTTTGTAGGTTTAGGAGCACTTTAAACGTATTTAAGACAATGTCCTCTTCATTCGACCTTGTAGATCCCTTTTTATACGTTTGATGGTGATTTATTACATTTTGTGACGGTTTATGCCATTTTTCTACAACAATTTTATGTTTTGTTGTTTTGCACTAATTGATGTCATCGTTTCAGTGTTTCAGACATTTTTTCACACTATTTTACTATGTTTTATAGAACTTTAATATATACCAGGAGGATCTGAACGCTTTTTATAGTCTATGTAGTATTTTATAGTTTTGTCATATTTTTCCATAGTTAGCACCCTTTAGTACTCTGTTACAGATGTTTGCAGTCCTTTAAGACTCATATCATATATCCCCCCTTTTTTCATACTGCTACATGTTCAGATGATAACTTGTGAAGCGAGGGGGTATGTTTGTATGGTTTACAGTCTTTCATAGGTTGTAAATCTAACATAACCTAACTTTTCGTTTTTTCAATTTTTTATTTACATGATGTCTCTCTTCCTATGATGTCGCTAGAAGAATGACCTAAGCCTTTGTTGCTGAAGTATTAACAGTTTAGTGAACATTATGATTCCTCATGTTTCATTCGTCTTTTGTTGTTTTTGCCTTTATTGAAGATTTTTTTTTTTTGCTCCAGGATAATGATATCGACATTTATTGTTGTTTCTGTTGAAACGTTGAGCATATTTTCTGACTCATTGTTAATATTTTTAGTTTTTATATAAATAAATCTAGCATGTGAGGTTAGGCGTCTCTCCTCTTTTATCTGGGCTTGAGACCAGCATTAGAAATTTATTCTAATGGCAGAGTTCCCGCCGACCCTCATTCTTATTCTTCTATGCTTGTGTCTTTTACTAGATGCATGGGAGCGTTTGCAGTGTAAACTTCAATTTTCTTCCTTCGTTACAGATGATGAGCAATGCATGTAGTATTCTCTCATGATACGTTCACAGCTTTGTAGTGACCATAAGCATAGGTTGATATTCCATCATCAGCAATCACTCTTTTATCATCATGGGGCGATAGAGCGATTTTGTTGACTTTTACAGAAGAAACGTTATGATGTGACATGATCAAATTCACAGGAGTTCTTATTATCTCGCTGTTTATAAGACAGTCTACATAACCATCGAATGCGATGTACTGCTTAATAGCGCTTCGTTTTATACCTTTAATCTTTTTGATCATTCCTCCTTCAATATCAAGAGCATACATCTTAGGTCTCAGTCCGACAAAGCGTTGGATGATTTTTCCATTAGCTTCATCTTTGAACTTTCCCAACACTTTTTTGTTCTGTGTGGAGTGGCATATGTGGCTTGCAGGGTAATCAGATGTATTCAAATGTTCAAGAAATTGCATTTTGTCCTGGTATATGTCGGCTGTTGTAACTCGATGAATGAAGGAGTCTGTGTCCATATACATAAGCTTCAGGTTTTCAGTCCCATAATACGGCAATAGCACATCATATTGGTATGAGTACATGAGGGTTTTTGAGATATCCAGCACACTCATTCCGATGTATATTGGCTTGTTGAATATAATCTGTCGTGAGGCCATATGAACAGCTGCTAGGTTAGGTCCATATATACTTCTATCGATGAATGTCGGCTTAGCAATCAGCTTTTCCAATATTTTCACGTTTGTCACAAGGCGTATATCCATGCGATTTCGTATATTCTCCATGGTTTTTCCAAACATAGCATTGTTGAAGAGTTTGTACAGATCCTTTTCAAAGTCATTTCTAGCCTGTTGCCTCAGCTTGTTACTAAACGCTATGGAAGGTTTTAACGAGCACGATTGTTGAAATTGTAGCACTCGATGGATTTTTGTCAGTCGTAGTCCATGTGAGAGTGCCTGTTTTAACGCCATGTAATGTACAACATACTTCTTCCTACTTCCAAGGTGTGCAATTAGTTTCTTTACAGTTGAATTCTTTGGCTTCAGACACTCAGGCAAGAATGGCAAATTAATTTGAAGATCGTGAAGCTCAGTAGGATAATCCGCATCAACTTCGAATATATATCCAAGAGGATCATCTTCTTTTAGTGTTTCTATATTAATACTGTCGGGAGAAATCCACTGAAATCCTCCATAAGGCAGTGGATGCTGCATAGCCCATCCATATTGGTTATTTGCGTCTTCGTATGTAATAAATTGAGTTGGTTTATTAGGATCAAACTCCTCCATGTAAGTGTTGTTAGCCTGGGCATACCGATGAGACACCTGACATAGTCCTCCTCTTATTAAAACATTAGAACGCACCGTAAAATACTGTTAAGTATTAGTAATACGCCTGAAAGGGGTCAAAACATCTGCTTTAGAGTCCTATATACCAACAAAACTATTCGAGATGTATGGGAAAGAACTAAAATGTCTCATCAATACCCTGTCCTACAGTCCTAAACACCTTTCCCAAATGGTATGGCATGACATTGAAAGCATACTAAACAACAGTAACAACTAGAAAAATCATCTGACAAATCTTGAAAAATATATGTGGAAACACTACAGTTGCTGAAATATAACACTAAAACATAATAAAACGTTTATAAAAGCGACAAAAAGCAATACAAGATACTGGAAAAGAACGCAAAATATGAGCAAAACCGTTTGAAAAAGCCTGAAATATTAGCTTTAGAGTGTTAAATACCCACGAAATGACGTGAAATCAGTTGAAAAAACTAAAAAATGTCTGAAAAGTACCTTGAAATTAGCTGACCTAGAGACCTAAACTCTCTCCAAATGACATTAAATGTCATTAAAAGCATTCGAAACAGCTGTACTTGTACTCAAAAAACGTAGAAAGGACTTATAAATGCTCTCTACACACTAAAAAAAAAAAAAAAAAGAGAGAAAACCACTGCAAGAAAAAAAGAAAAGAAAAGTCTTCTGACAACACCCTCCTCAATCGAAAAAAGCTTTAAACAAGACAAAACCTAGGAAAAACCATAAAATAATTGATAAACGCAGCAAACGACCGTGAAACGGACTCTAAAAGACTGAGGTATATATCTAATACTTTGAGCCTAGGTGAGCTCCTTGAATTCCCTATCTCCACCATGCATGCGCATTAGCCCTGGTCCTGATATTTCGCTAGAGACTCCCTTCTCCTTAAATTCCCTATCTCTCCCGTGTATGCGCATTAGCCCCTGGCCCAGAACCGCTCTATATTAACTACTTATGTCTAATGGATACAAAGATGTTTGTAATTCAACAAGTTCCTCATGTATCATTTAAAACATAAACACTTGGCTATGGTTGTAACCATTGTGAAAAGAGTCGCATAACATTATTATAAAGCTGACACTATGATTGGTACACAAGGAAAGCCTAAACCAATTGCAATATAATTTCGCATTTTAGAGGAGGATGATGCACATCTAAAAGCCCGAGAATTCTTAGAGTTAATACGTCCTCAGGAAAGCTTCTGCTCTTACTTTTAATTATATATTGTATCCAAAGCTGTTCTCGTATGTCAGTTGAAAAAACATTTCAATAAAATGTGCAAGTGGCGTGTGTTTAATCAGAGGCACTTTCACCAAACGGAATTTCCATTATATTAGTGATATTATTAACGTTTATTTAATTTTTTTTTGTTTATTGTTAGAACCAGCTGAGAAGTTCAACGCCACAGCCGGGAACTAAACACAGTTCTCCGTGCAGTGATTCTAACCATTGTGCTAATGTGACAACATGCCTGTATGACATTAAATTCTTCATATAATTTGGTTTTTCACTCGATTAACCAACCTGTTTGCCTCACTTCAGAGATAATATCTTAATGGCGACTTAAGATTCTAAATACTTAGAATTTGGATGTGCTAATATTGTTTATACCAACTCCTAGGTATTTTTATTATATGGTTGCTGTTAGTATTAAAGGGTTTTTTGTTTGTTGCAAGAACCAGCTGGAGAATTCGTCATAGCCGGGATCTGAACGTGGTTTTCCTGCTGTCCGTGCTCTCTCTCTCTCTCTCTCTCTCAGCATTGAGCTAACGTGACAACTGTTGAACCACTTGGAGAATTTATTGCCATACCGGCAGATAACTTTCTACATGGAATATTTTTCGAAATTGTTTTTAATTCTTTATTCGACAAATCAAATACATATATTGAATTTTCTGGATAAAAGCCCTTTTTATTCTGAATAACTTTTGTATGGTTGGTAAACTGTAAGAGATACACAAGGTTTTACCACCAAAAAATGTTGACCAGTTAAGGCACATAAATTATGCCAAACACAATTTTTTTTACGGCGCATACTGTGCCAATATTTCTTTATTATTGGTTGAATTTTCAAACGCTTGCACCTTTCTCAAAAAGAAAACCGATACCCTCCTCGTGGTCAATTTTGTGATGAATGGGTAAAATGAGTCATTTGAATGAAACTATGTAGTGTAAGTAAAAGATTAGATTCTAATTTTTCACCAGACATGCATATTTTGAAAACTCCCTGAATACAAAATAAAGCATTTTTAGAAAAAGTTCTGCACGTATTGTTTGTGTGTATGTTTGTCTTTCTGTGAAGAGTTAACTCAAAAACGAAAAGTCGGATAAATAACGAACTTGGTTTTAATTTCGCTACCTTGCAAAGATACGACACAAACGTTTTGAAGAAAATCTCTCACCCAACTACTGTTTACATGGAGAATTTTCCAATTTTGTTATCTCCCAAAATATGGCTCTGACAATTTAGATTAAGATACTATATATTAAAGATATTTTTAGGAAAAAAAACTGGATATCTTGAAATATCTGGAGATAGCCTGTGAAGCTCTCTTCATTCGTAATGAATTTTATGTAACCTTTTATCACTAATAATCATTAAGCAGTAGACAAAAACGTAACTACTGCACAAAAAATGTAGAGCTCTTTAAAACACAGAACATATTCCAGTTAACTTTTTTTTTTCAGCCACTTCCGAGATATCCGTTATTAATTGTTCAATTTCATAATTCCCTCTCTTTCCCTGCCGATTTTCACTTATTTCTCGCTATTATATGGAGACGGTAAGGAGGTTTAGGGGCAATGTATAATGTTTAGCTTTTAAACATTTGACTATTTGTAATAGCATGAAATGTATAGTGCAGTTCTTTCTGGTTTTGTCTCGATTACAATGAAGCAGATAGAAAAATAAGCTTCCGTAATAGAAGTTTTATAGCCACTAATAAATGATAGAGGATAGAGAAAGCCATGTTACTGTAACGCATCAGATTTTTGTTTTTCGGATATGGATGCATTGGATTTCGTGAGTTATACCAAACCTCCGTAGCGTTTTCTGAATGTTTGCGGGTGTTTAAAAAACTCTGGTGAGTATTGGAATGTCCTCCACGTCCTCTTCGTTCAATTATACATTCATCGAAAGTCAAGAGTTCATATCAATATTTACAAAGTCAGCAGAGTTATCGCCATCCCCCTCCCCAAAAAGAGATGACAAGTAATTGAGCACACTGTTTACTTGGCGCGGAAAACATTCACCACAGATGCCACAAGGTCTTTGCGACGAATCAACACCACGTTGTTACTGATTGCACCAAAGTAGCAGCGAAAATTAAAGCTTCGTTGATTAATCCCTCTCTCTTCCTGCCCTTATTTTATGCTGTGTTTGTGCATTTGTTTTCTCCTAAGGGTCATAGGAGATTTAAGCACAGCGGCCAGGGGACTATTCTCCCGAATGAAATTTTCGGGAGGAGTGGATGAGGTGTAAAATCCGAAGACTTGTCGCCCGGGCCAAGTAGCGGCAGTTGCGGAATTGCAATCTTCCTAAGATTCACAGATGGAGACACTCCCACGATTGAAATGAGTTTTATTCGTGGGCGCTCTTAATTGCTGCAGTTCTTAGCGTCCCAGCCTATATTTGGCCTCAAAGACCGCTTAGTTATGCTCAGAGACTTCTTTATCTGCCTTGAGGTTCTTTCAGATGCCGTAAATCTACGACACGGAACCAATGGCTTTACTTCCCTTCCTCCTGACCAACAAGACCAAACTGGCCTGGTTCTGTACCAGAGAAGGAATATTCAATAGCGCATATCCACCGCGCAACACACCACCAGACTATCTAGTCAAGACGCGTACCCCGAAAGGTGATATGTAAAACATTCATTTATAGTACCCTTACGTTTTATTGTGTGCGCGTGGAGTTTATATCATTCTTCATATATGCATGTTTCCACGGTCTGCCGTTCAACTACGACACTTCAAATGTGTACGCAAGGCTAATTTACATCATCCGTACTCCTCAAGTTAACCGAACATCCACTCCCACCTTAGGTTCTAAAAATTAATGCTTCAATGATATAAAATCGAATGATGAGGAATGAGGGACCAGAAACATTCGTGATATAGTGCAATTGGCGTGGCAATAGGGGAAAACCACGGGAATACTCGCGTTAGAGTAGGTGATCGAACACATGACCTCTCGAATGTTTGTCATAGACGAGATCATCTGTCCCGCTAGGTTGTCTGTAAATTTAAAATATACGTAAATTTTGGTTTGTTAAGCGATACAGGGATAGAAATTTTACTACAACCGGTTTCTTTCAGCAAATTGTTGTTAGAGCCTTTGGGCATCCATAGAAAATCAACATTTACTTGACCTCTTTTCTTCGGGCTCCACAATCATTTACAGTACACTTTAATCCTAGCATATTTTATAAAACTACGCAATTCTTAAACCTATATTTCTACACATTCAAAATAGTCCACGAGTCTCAGGTTTTGTTTAAATGCAACTAAAATGTCCCAGAATGTACACAAGTATCTAATGTAATATTACAGATGATAAAATTGTCCTAAAACAGACTTCTTTTTATGAAAAAGTTGTAATCTTGGAGATTAAAAAGAGGGGAATAAAGGTTATTGAAATGTCAACGCATAAACCTTTTATGGTTCAAAGCTCCTAATAAAAACGCCAAATAATTTCTTCAAAATTTTAGGCACGTTGAATATTTTGATTATGCAAAAAATTTATATTATAAAACATATTTATATTTTACAAAGTGTAAATCCAATTTGAATGAAATTTGGTATGCATATTAACATAACAGCAATGCATCAAGGTTACATTTATGCAAAAATATATAACTTTGGAACTTTGAATATGGAACTTATTTTAAGTTTGGAGCAATAGCATGTGAATTTCCTTTCAACACACCATTCTTTCGCTGCACATCAAATTGCTATTCAACAAACCTGTAACCTTTCAGTGAATCTTCTACTGAAACATTAGAAAACTTCTTGACTGCCACTTTTATCAATCCATGTTATGGCAACATTGTTTTCTCTTGCTTAGTTCTTTAAAATAGCCAAACCAAATCAAACTAGTTCAACTAACGAATCTAAGGCGTTAGATGTGAAACAGAAAATGTTATATGTCTATGGAATGCTGTCTATTGTAAATCTTTTGGTGGGTGATTGTGATAAATAGCAGGTCCACGAAGACAAGAGGAATTTTAGAAGTGTTCTACGGGAAGTTTCGATTCAGCCAAGAAATTCGTCTTTTCTTCTAGAAACTCTAGGAGGTATCTTATTTAGTACCAGATTGCGCTGAAGGTTACAATGGATTTTAGAAAAAGGATGAGCATCAGTTTTTAGTCCACCTAATTCTTTTAGTTGATGTAGTTCATGTTACCTTGACAGTTGTGACTTAAAACTGAAACTCTTGCTGCCATACTATTGAAACATGACGACGATTAAAAATGGATATCAACAATTTTTGGATGCTCTCGTGACCTCAAGCATACGGAGTTTCATGGGATAAGGGTATCCATGTCATAGGTGTATTGATGACAATTTCATTGTGCAATGTCTTTGCAGTCAGAATGTCGACGAATAAAGAGGGATCGACATTTCAGCGCACATGATGCTAGTGCAATAACTAACAACTGAAGACCTTTGACCATCCGCCTTCACATAACTGAGCATTGCATTAACACCCAAAGGTAGTGCAGTCACTTGCTTCTGAGACCAGGAGACCCCTTTATGACCTTTCTGTTCTTTCCCGTCTTTTTCCAGGTTAGGCTCAAACTCAGGTCAGTAGGTTTCCCAAAATGAATGCTCTTCTTTAGAAGCTGATCATGTCCATTAATTCTGCAGGCACGTGTCTGTGTGTCGGGATTTGATTCTGGAAAACTTAACCCTTATTAACTATTCTGAAATTACTGTCTCATTGAAGACATCCAACTGTCCATAGTCTTAAACTTGGACTATTACATCCGGTTTTTTGGGACATGTCTTCTTTTCAAGGTCTGAATTTTATGCCTGGCGGATTTTAAAAGTTTTAAAAAATCCGGGAATTCGACCTGTTTTTTCACCTTTCCTTATAAATGTATTATTAGCTATTTTCTGCAATTTTCAGTTATGACAGCATTATTTAAGACATTACATAGAAATTTCGGTAGATACATGTATCGCTCTAAGCTAGGTATGGTGTACCTCTCAAGTGGATGCACCCCATGGAAGGCTTTTCTTGTTCCTTATGGATCTGTTTGAGTGAAATGGGTTATACTAGACAGTCAAATTTCTAGGTAACAGAGGGTTTGCCCATAGATGATGTTAAATATTTTGACCAGACATACAACTTCAGGACATTTTTGGAAATGATACAAAAAATAGCAACTTCAAAAATTTACAAGTACACAGAGACTGGACAGAATATTATGAGAAATTCAAAAATATAAACTGTATTCTAATTTTGGTAGATGATGCGATATTTCTTTGCAAAACTCTCTCATAACGCAAACATTGAACGAGTATCTTCGTTAATGCCAATGAAAGAAACAGCCTCTGCTGTAAAGATTTTCATTCTTACCCGTTAAAAAAAACAAACAAACAAAAAAAAAAACAAAAAAAAATAAGTCCAGGACTTTATGCAGTATGCGATATGCAGTGAAATATACTTGATTAAATCCGGATAAGGTAGAAAGTGAAAAATAAACTGAAACCGTTGTCGGTTAGTCTTTAATGCCATAAAATTATAGATGTAAATATCTCAAGTATATGTAGGGAAGATTGTAACATTGCCAAATATGTTTTTATATAAATTTAACCAATATTACCAATAATGACCAAAATTATGTCTATTGCCTCTATTATGTCCCCCTTTTTAAACATCTAGTATGGTAGACCTGCGTAAAAAAACAATACTAGGACTCCATTTAAAAAAAAAAAACTAAATGTGGAAATTTAAAAACAATTACCTACTCTTGTTCTTGTTATGATGATAATTATTGTTATTATTAACATTATTGTTATTATTATTATTATCATTATTATTATTATATGCTGTGCTTCACTAATTTATCACCTTATTTATCACCTTTTCTAGCACATATGTACGATGTACATAGTAGATAGAGAAGCTATTGTATTCCACCCAAAAATTCGATAACGAGATTTCAGCGGAAATACATGTTTTGAGACTCCCTGAATAAAAAAAAGAGATCTGTGTATGTATGTGTGTGTTTGTGGAGCAGCATAATTGAAAACATGTGCCCATTAAATACCAAACTTGGTATTTATGTTAAACACCTTCTAAGGATGCGACACGAGTTTTAGAAAAGCCCCTACCCCTAACTATCCTTTACATGGAACATTTCTCGAAAATGTTGAATTTCTCAAAAATGACGAACAATATTGATTAATATTCCACATGTGTAAGACATTTTCATGACAAATGAACATGTACACCTTGGATTTTCTGTGGATAGGCTCACAAAACCTCTGCATTCTGGATAACTTTTGTATATCTGGTAAACCGTAAGAGAGAGAGAGAGAAAACTTATGACAAAAAATGCCACGTTGTTAAAACACACAGTTTATATCACATACGTTTTATACTGCTTTTTAGAGTTAGCCATTTCCGTGATATTTGTTGTTTTAGTTTTAAAATACATATATTATTCTCAAATATGAAATTGCCCGCGTTTCTTTTGCTTTACCTCCGATCGTGCAAAGAAGCGATTTTCAATGACAATTCCATAGCGATACATTTTAAAACATTTGACCATTTCTGTAGCCTAGTGTAATCCCTTAGTTCCCTTCTACTTACGAGAACGAACTAAGTAATAATACAATTTTGCTAAAGTTTATCTCAATTAGCGTGAAGTGAAAAGAAGTTTGTAAGAAGCTTGTTGGCTGAGCAGGTGTAGAAAGTCATGTGAATGGGACACATTCGAATTGTTTTAATAGATGCTCGCTAGCTGTAGCTAAAATGAAACAATGTTACGGTTGAATAAACGGCGTTGGGAAGTTATTGTTATTCTGCCAGCCATGTTGGGTGGATTCACTAAATATTGCGGTTTTCTGTGCCTGTGGGACGTCGTGATGTGCTACAGCATATGTGTTTAAAGAGTGGCACATAAGAAACTGAATTTATTCTCTAGCATTCGATTGTAAAACGTGCATAAATAATTATAGTACCGATTATACTTCCTTCTCTTTTGCATACGTAACTGCGTCTTAAAAACTTGTTGTCTGGAATATGAGCTGGATTTTCATGTATCTACAACGGGTGTGCTAATTTCACCTGATGCTGTATCCTTATAATTGTTAAAAATTAGTAAACGCAATGAGTGGGACAGACGGGTAACGTCCAAAAATGTTCTTGTCTCCATTGCAAGCGCTCGATTTGTGAAGCTATGGTCACAAGGTGCACTTCATTATATTCCATTGCTATGCAGCTGTCATTATTTTGTAACATTTTCTGCAGTGCTACTGCGAGTGCTTCTTGTTTTTTGGTAATTAAAGTGGGTTTAACGGATGCTTGCTTTGATAGCACAATTTAACGCCCCGTTTTACCAGATAAGTAGTATAGTACCGCAGGCGATGATACATGGAATGAGGATGCAACACCTGTTAAATGCAATGGCGGGGGAAAACCAGAGAACCCGGAGAAAACCCAGCCCTGCGTCGCTTTGTCCACCAAAAATCCCATATGCGGTCGTCTGGGATCGAACCAGGGCCGCCTTGGTGAGAGGCAAGTGGTCTAACTACGGCCGTAACGGGTGTTGTGATAATTATGTCGAGATTCCCACTTCAGGGTGGCGATTTTAAATTGCCCCTATCCATGCCTCCACCTCTGGCTAGCTCATGTGGATTATCCACAAGTCTCGACGTCGTTCGGAGTCCACAGTAAAAACTGGAGTCCTCTCATTGTGCCGGAATCCTTATCACCCTACCATCGAATTAACGGACACCGTCTTCTGTGTACCTCCATTTCAGAAATGATTCCAGTCATTGCTTGGGGATCATACGGGGATCATTGGTAGACACAATATTCTTAGGCATAAAGAGAACTCCTTATACTACTCATGGATATGCTCTCATTTGCAGTGCCAATATCTCGAACATTTTCTGTTAGGTGCAAAGTACAGGATACATAGTGGCTGGGGACACTTCGCACATTGCGACCTACGAAAGCTCTATTGCAACTATTGCCCCCAGAAGGAAGGGATAAAGTGAGAGAACCACAGGATATTACAGGATGCAGGCAGACAGCACACAGAAGCGCGTAGAAGTCCCATACCCGACACACGGTTGCAGCTACCCAGAGAGGAAGATGAACGACCCGACCAACCAAGCAGCCCGCTAGTGTTTACGGGGCATAACCTTTCTTTAGGTAAGCATTAGCGTCATCTTCCGGCACCGCCATAGGTCATGATACCTAAAAGTACATCTGCAACACGGGAAGGAAATTGAATGTAAAGGAAATGATGGTAAGGAAACCATGATAGATGAGAAGCCGTACCAGCATTCGTCTACCTACCAGAAAATACCACGAAAATCGTAAGATCACAGTGGTTAATCCACGGGAATCTTTCCTGGAATCTACCGAATGCGAATTCGCACGTTACTGTGGAGGCATCTCCCTCGGCATCTTCCTCGGCATTTGCTATTACAATCCAAATCCTTGATCCTGTTTTTGAGAAAATTAATAAACAAAAAATATCCGGAGGAAATTTCTAGTAAGTCTTCCACTAGGAAAGTTAAACAGCGTTTGACTGAAATTTCAAATTAGATATGTTTCCGACACGCGCATATTAATAAATTTCTAAAAATAGCTCATCTCGATTCCAGACATCTCAAAACGTTTATTTCCGGTGAACTCCCCATGAATGTTTTGATGGAGTGCAAAACTAAGCCTACCGATGACAGATTAAAAAAAAAAAAAAAAAAAGTAAACTAATGAGGAAAGAGGGGTAAGGGGAAATGTGGGAAATCCTTGTGGAGGAAGCTTCATATTTTTATTCGCAATACGGTTCCATCTGCAGAAGCCTTGAAAGCAACAAAAATGGAAGCATGAAAACATAGGCTGAAATAATTTGAGCTATCTGACCCTCTCGTTGGTCTTTTATCAAGACGCTTGTTCCAACACACAAATGGTCTTTGAGTTACCCTGTAGCCATCTGTTGTCTATTCATTGCGACCAGCCTTAGGGAAAATCTCCCGTAAACGCTTTAGTACGATCAGAATAAACATGTTAACCTCAATAGTGCTCAGTTACAGCAAAATAACTCAGATGTAGTGATGAGTTGCTGCTATAGTGCTATCTTTGTTGATTTTGTTGCTGACGTGTTTACCTTAGCGAGAGGCGCTCTCCTTTGCTTTCAGATTTATGAAAGCATAACATTGTTATGCTTTTAGTGTAGTATGGCTCGTTTCGGAAACGATAGGAAGATCAAACGCTACCAGTGATTGAGGTATGAGCATGCTAGCGGCGGGGGACACCTTGGCACTTGAGACTAAGTATTGATCTATTGCGACCTAACACTCCCCCGCCCCCCGGGGATGGGATGAGAGCAGGGGAAACCAGCACACAGGAGCGGACGGAGCCAATTGCAGAGACGCACAGAAGTCACTAAAAGTGTTATTAGATCGCAGCCCCGGTGCGCCACCGAGACTATACAGGCGCAAGGAGGACGTCGGAAGTATGCTTCTACAACGGCACCTAGCCTCAACCAGGGTGATGGGAGTTTTAGTCGGAACAAGCGACCGTGTCATCTGCTTGCCGACCTGAAAGAAGAAGGGAAATGAAATGAATAAATGAAAGGAAAGGAACCGTGGTAGATATACAGTACCGCAGCATTCGCCTAAGTGGCCCCAGGAAAACTACCGAAATACCCGGGTCAGAGTGCGCGGTCGGTAAACGCTATGCATAAAAGGCACTCCGTCGCTTGTTTTGTATTCACCTCATTTGGAAGATTTATGAACGATTACAAAGCGGCACCGTCTTAGAATCCCAACTATCACTGAGGAGGCACGAGAAATGTTTGCTATAGGAGCTATGATCATCTTCTTGAGTTTGGATTTGATATGTAGTTTATTGCAGAAAACTGTATCTAACGAGTAAAGGAAGATACCAGGTGGTGGTGGTGGTGGTGTGGTTTTGGGGGTACCAAAGCAGGCGGTGGGCGATGGTGGTTCTGTCCAGTGACAAAACGAGAACAATATTAAGGGGGGCTGTGTATAAGATTCCAATTTTTAAAATTTTGCATAAATTCAAATGATAAATATGAATTAATCCTGAGTCGAAATAGTTTTAAATGACAGATTAAGTAGTAGCAGTTGGAATTAAAAATAGAATTTGGCTATTGTTGTTTATACTTTTAGCTAGAGGGGATACAGCCTCCAAAACCCTCCCTAGTTGCGCTTCTGATTCCATCTCCTGTCTTACGTAGAACACCCATCTCGATTTTTTGATAGTGTTTAACGCCCGCTTTTACTACAAATGGCACCGCAGGCGAGGACACTGGTGATGCATAGAATGTGATGGCGGGGGAAACCGGAAAACCGGAGAAAATCCGCGAAGCGCCGCTTTGTCCACCACAAATCCCACGTACCCAGGCCGTCTAGGGGAGAGGCTAGTGGCCTAGCCACTCGGTCACGGCGTGACCTCGATTTTTAGTTTTAATCATGAAGTGCACACATTGAATGGGCTTATTTTTCACTTAGTAACAAAGCAAAGCATACTAGGCTGAATTGTTGCAGCAGAAATGGAATTGCTTTCTTAATAACAGTATTTGCAAACAAAGACAAATTCAGGGAGGGGAACCAAGAGAAACCAGTCCGGAAATTGATGGAGCTTGGTTTCACCAAATTCCCGGAGGGTATTCATTTCAAACTATTGGTCATTTGACCTTGGAGCCCTCTCACGACTGTAGGAGAATGATTCTGCATACCATTGGATCCAGTACGCACATAATCGGCGCAATAAGGTCCAAATATCTATTACATAAACTAAGATTGTGGCCATTGCAAGTAATTTTAGAATTCAATAGTTTAGTTAGCATACACCATCATCATAATGTTTAGATTGAATAAGTGAATCACCTATCGATCAAATACTAGGGTTATCAATTAAGGAGAACAAAGATAGCATTTCATTTAGTTTATCTACCATGTACGCAGTAGGTAGAGGAATTGTTGCGCTCCACCCAAACATTCTACATAGATATTTCACTGGGGAAAATGTTCTAAGGGTCACTACATCCAAAGAAAAATAAATTTTGGCGCGTAAGTTTTGTCTATTCCTTATGCTGTCTGTCTATTTCTCTCTCTCTTCCGCTCTCTGTTTCTTTCACCCGTGAAAGAAGGTATTGTATTCCACCCAAAAATTCGATGTCAATATTTCACTGGAAACATATGTTTTGTGGTCACCTGAATCCAAAAAACAACATTGTTTAGAAAAAGATGTGTTTGTATGTATGTGTGTGCGCGCGCGTCTATGGACAGCAAAAAACGAAAGATCGTTAAATATCAAATTTGCTTTTTAAGTTCAACATCTTCCAAGGTTGCGACACGAAGATGTTCAAGAAAATCCTGCTACCCCAAACTACTCTTTACATGGACACATTTTTTATTGTTTTTCCTGAAAAATAGCACTGGCGATTGTGATTAGAATACCGTATAATAAAGATATTTGCATAAAAAAAATGAATATCTCGAATTTTCTGGAAACAGCCTGTGAACACTTTCATACTCCATGAATTTTGCCTAAATGGTAAACCATATTAAGTGCTTTGACAGCTGCTTTTTTTATTCTATTAAATGAATACTTAAAGAGAAGTAAAGTCTATATATGTATATATTTTTGAGTTGTAATTTACATCTGTAATGTAATTTTCTTAAATGTATCGTTCTTACACAATTACCTATATTTCTGTATAATGTTGACCCTAATGTGATGCATTTCATTAAAAGAATCTGGTAATCTTATGTAATTAGTTACCTCGAAGTCTATATAATAATTAATTTGAGCCAACTGATTAAACTAAACAATTGAAATTAATTCTTATTTTTAGATGTCCTTTAACTGCTGAGGTCCTTAGCGTCTCATTCTACATTGGGCATAAAAGACTTCTTAATTTTATTCAGAGGCCTGTTTTTCAGGCTTAAGTTTCTTTTGCGTGCCGCAAATCTGCGACACAGGACCAACGACTTTACTTCCCTTCCAAAAAAACTCATGCTGAGGGTTTTTACGCCCGAAGAAAAAAATCCATGGCCCTCCCTCCAGGTTTAAACAGTGACCAGAGACTAGCATGTTAACCCTAGACAATAGAGGATAACAGCTAAATTCTAAAACGTGTTGTAAACAGCATTATAAATAGCTAAATAAATATAAAGCATTACAAGCTTATACATGAATAATTAACAAACTGTTAAGCTCTGAAGGAATGCATCCTGTGCGGTCGTGTTGCTTAATCAGAATATGTCTTAACATATTAATTAGTTCACGTGTCACCACCGGTTAATCGACTGATTCGAGCTCTGTCGTTGATAGTGTTTAACTCCCGCAGGCGATGAAACTGATGAAACATGAAGATGGAGCACCGGTGGAATGTATTGGCCGGGGAAAACCAGGAGAAACCCCGTTCCTGCTCCGCTTTGTCCACCACAAATCTCGCATGCGGTCGTCTAGGTCAGAAGTGTGTGGTCTAGCCACTCGGCCATGGCGCGGCTGGTTCCAGTTCTCTCTCGTCAAGTGAAGATTCTTCTCTGGTTCCGAATATTGCCGAACTTCCAGACCATGATTCCCTGTTTCTTTGTTTTCCCTCTGTTTTCATCCAATGTTCAGCCATGCAAGCGAATTTATAACGTACTGTTGAGAACAATTAGTAAGCCGTGTAAATACTTAGAATGAGTATCACTCATAAATATAATCTTAAAGTGATGGTCTTTTGGCATCCTCGATCATCGTCATGATCATTGATGAGTTCGATGGCACTAGTTATTATACGGTTAAATTGTCTTTCACATGTATATCGAAAAAATAAAACACAGAAATAAATCTGATTTGTCGGAAGAGCTTTAGTGGGCGCTGCTCTCTTTCAGAACATGGAAGCGGAGACGGTTTTCAAGAAGTCGCATCCTACACATACTAATAAACGCAATTTACTCTTTAGGATCAGTACTACGACCAGTGTTACTTTTGGGCCTGGAATACTTTCAACGATCGCGTTAGTGCAAAGCTGGGTGTATTATTTTGTTTTTGTATAGCTGGACATTATTGAGCCAGATAACTCCTCCACCTTATTGTGTAAGGCTCGCATTCGAGATGTATCGGGTTCTATTCAATTCCAACCTTGGGTTCTTTTGTGGTTTTCTATAATTAGCAGGCGAAAACTGTGGTAGATTATATAATGCTGCAATTTTTTTTCCTTCTCAATTATTTCTCATCGTGTTTCACTGTTTAAGGATCAGGCGAGAGGATTACGGGCGAGGTGTATAGCGATGGAACCCGGTTTCTGGGATTCTCTGTCCTGGCGCTCTGTGTGAAATGGGTCTTCAGAGAGATCTCTGCTGGAGATATTAGGGACCCCGCCTGTGTGTTTGTCTGCCGCCCCGAATCTGGTCATCCTTAATGTTCTTCGCATCAGCTGAAGGTTTCCAGAACCACAATATGCGACTGTATGTTTAAGTTCCGGAGTATTCCTCTGCTTCCTTATAACTTTTTTGCAGTTTTGAGAGATTAAACGGTTACTAATAAACAAATTACTGTCGGAAAGAAGTTAGGAAGTTCAGAAAACTAACATCCACCTACATTTCATCCCGATTTCCATAGTTATCATTAATATTTTGTTTATTACTACAAAAATCATAGTGCATTATAAGTTACCCTTCTATGGAACAAAAAGCGTAAAGCGTCTTCTAAGTTATAAAATAATAACTACAAAACTACAAAGAGTACATGTGAGGGGAGGACGAGTTAATTAAAAGTAAGTATATCCAGGTGAAAACTACGGAAAAAATCGAAAATGGCTATAATTTGTTAATTCGTTGTTTTTCCACACAAGCTGTGTAGGACGGTTATTCTAGCCACTGAGCTACCATGGCAACATACCGACAAGACACTGAACTCCATAACTAATTTGCATGTTGCCCGGTAAACCGCAAGGTGTTCTCCAATTAAAATTGAAATCAATATATAGATATCCAAGTATGTAATCAAATTATAACCAAGTATACTGGCATAATTATATATAACCAAATTAAATTAAACAAATAAATTTTACTATAATATTAGTTTTGTGTTCAAGTTCCTTACGTTTCACATTTTGTTCTTTTTATTTCAATTAGCATTTGGATAAGTTTGTTTTTCAGACTACTATCTACAAACTGGTAGAAAAAATTTGGTTAACATCTTAGTTTAAAAAGTGTGATGTATTGCATTCACTTGACCTCTTGGACACGCTCTTCTACAAACTATTTTTATAAAAGCTTATTCTTCTATCTACTCTTTGTTAATATAGATAAACTTTCATTACACATTTCTTTGCAAGTACATATAAGTAGGTTAAGAAAAAGTCAGGTTTTTAAAAACCAGATCGCTATATGATAGCTTTGAAATGCCATGCTCCATGTATGAAAAACGAGAAAAACGAATTACAACTTGCCACATAAATCTTTGAAAATTTAAACCAATAACAAAGAATATCTTGACAGTTGTTCAACACAACCAAACACTTTGTTTAAGTTTTAGCGAGTTCTGTAATTTCTTATATATTTCGTTAACTCTTTCCGTTTACCAACCTGTGCAAAAGTAATTCACAATGAAGTGACGCAAATATCTGAAACATTCGGTAATTTAATCAAAATCGTTAGAGCCAGCTTTGAGGGTAGGCAAAATAACTAAGATTATTCCATTTAATAGATAGTTTGGGGCAGTGGGATTTTCTTTCGCATTGAATTAAGACGCCAAACTTAAGTATCAAGTATGGCAGGTAAACGAAATTTATATTTTCAGTTATGCTGCTTACATAAACATATATGTTTCCAAGAATTTTTTTTGTGTGAGGGGGGGGGGGACGGGAACTCTCGAAGCGTATATTTTCAATCAAAACTCGTATCGACTTTTTGGACGGTTTCTAATACCTACTTACTCTACTTGCTGTAAGTAAATAGTAGGAAAAGTGAAAATTAAAGTGCATTATTTTATTAAATTTGTAACTTAGATTTTAATTGCAAAAATTAGCTTATGATATTTCACTGACTGAATATTCATACAATTCTGTTCCAAAATTGTAAGAGTTGCCTTTTTCTAATATTTTAGCAAGTTTCATAAAAAAAACCT
Organism: Hymenopus coronatus; assembly: GCA_030762935.1. Classification (NCBI taxonomy): domain Eukaryota; kingdom Metazoa; phylum Arthropoda; class Insecta; order Mantodea; family Hymenopodidae; genus Hymenopus; species Hymenopus coronatus. The sequence goes on from CM060900.1 coordinate 473,184,753, forward strand.
TATAGCTTTCCATGAAAAGTACCTTCAGCGTGTCCAAATCTAATTTTTAATTACTTGCCTTGATAATTTCAAGAAATCCTGCAAGTGTAATTATAATAAAGATTAAAATGGTGGTGACAAATTTCATACTTATATTCAAAAAATCTCTGGACGTTATAGGCATTCATGTGCTAACATGTTTCTTCACATACGTTAACCGACCCGAGTAGTCGTTAAGGCACATACGTACTGATGGACGAGTTTCATTGGTTCAAATTCTAACTGATTGAAGTTTTTCCCAAGTTTTCCTCATGTATAACTGGCAAATGCCGGGGAGATACCCTAAACTTAGAGTTCGCCAAAATTTATGCCGAATTATCATTTCATGTAACTTAAGCGTCAACATCTGTGGTGCTCTATGTAGTATTAATGGGCGTTAAACACTATTATGGACATCAATAACAAGGTAATAGAGAGGGACACCTCGTTCACCTCGATCCAAGGCGGATATTTTGTAACTGCCTTCCTCAGGAAGAACGGATATAGTTAAACTGCAGAGGGCTATAGACCGCAGGTAGACAAGTCACAGAGACGCGCAGAAGTGCCCAATGATTCGGTCACTGCCGGGTGGTTTAGAGAGGGCCTCCATCTGGCGGAGACAGAATGAAATTGAGGTCTTAACTATGATTCTCAGTGTCTCAATTTACATTGGACGTGAAATACTAATTGAGCTCAGAGGCCTCTTAAAATTTGAGGTTATTTTACGTGCCGCAAATTTATGGCATGGGACCAACGGCTTTACTTCACTTCTGAAAGCAGCCATGCTCAGGACTTTTAGGTCCGAAAAAATCCATCGCCATCCGCCGGGTTTGAAGCCGTGACCACGGGAACCAGAGGTAAGCAGGTTAGCTCTAGGCCACGGAGGACGACGCTGCCGGAGTTGAGGAGAACTCGGCCTACCTTAGTTGAGTCTAAGAAGGCTACCATCTAGCAGATTTGAGAATAACTTTCAAATAACCATGCATCTGCATCATCTATCCGACACTAATCTAAACTACACACCTCGAAGCCACCTGATAAATGAAAAGTGAAACTAAATGACCGGAAATTCGTGGTAGAAGAGAAGAGGAACATTCCGAGCATTCGCTTCACGAACCTGGGAAACCACGATAAAAACCATCGCCAGATTGGCCAACCGGAAGTGAATCGAACCCCGAAACTCTCGATTGCGATTCTCACTCGTTACTGCAGAGCCATCTCGATCGCATAGATATTATTAAGCAAAATTACAAATGTGTCCGTTTGAATCATTCTTCGAGACGATTGCACACCAGTACCAAAAGATTTCCCACATATAATCTAACCCTCAGAAGCAATAGATCAGTGATCACACATCCAGCTAAGTTTAATGGAGGTCATGCATCAGAAACCTGACCGCCAAAACAACCAGCTCAGAGCACACGTGCAATTTCCTCATCAACGTCATAAACAGGCACCCAAATTGCAGAGGAAATGAAGTGGTGAAAAAGGAGACCAGAGGTAAAAGGTTATGTGTCCTAGAAGAAATCGTGACCGCACATGTGCGGGAGCAGTTCTGGGAGATCTTGGTATGCGTGTCGTCATCGGAACCAGCAGAGCACCCTGTCATTAGTATCCGTTATTCCTTCAGATATTCACCACAACATCGGCATAAATTTAATGTGGTGTCTTCTTCAGCATAACCATTAATTAGAGCCGCACTCTAGTCAGCAAAGGTCAAGGAGTTCACAGTGGTAACCCAACAAGGAATTGGATAATTAATAACCTCCGCGTAAGGAATGGCCTGCATCTAGTTTCAGTTCGTCGATACTGATTTATTAACACCTCTTAGTCTAATAACTTCTAAAAATAACCGTGATATCAAATACAGCAGCTAACTCGAATAGTTCAAAGGTTCCGAGCGAGATAGCTCCACGATATCGTGTGAGACGCGAATTCGGGAGGTCCCGGGTTCGACTCCTGTCCACTGCCTACTTTGGCCTCGAAATTTTCGTCATTTTCCCTGGTTGATAGACGAATGCTGGAATTATTTCTCATTACCCCGATTTTTGTTAAATCAGTTGCCTTTACTCCGTTTCCTTCAGCTGTTTCAGATGTGCTTGTGTGTTTCGTGGCACATGGTGCGGCCGGACAGATGGCACGATGCTTGCTAAAAGTAAAGACTACTCCCCGTAGTCACTATAGGGATGCTTGATGGATGTATCATTTACCGCCTTTTCTAGACAGCTTCAGAAGTGAGACGGATCTTCCAAGTCTAACTGTTGGGGACTTCCGCTCGTCTCTGTCGCCTGTAGCTTTCTGTGGTTCCTTCTTCCTGGGGATATTAGCCACAACAGATCTCCGTAGGTCACATTGTACGAGGTGTCGTCCTCTGACCTTATATATTACAGTTCAAAGGTTTTGCGACATCCTACGCAAGGTTCCGATTTATGGAAGCAAGCTTGTTGCCAACTTAACACATCCAGGAACATCGCCCCGATCCATTTTACGGAAGGATACTGGCCCCTTATAAAATTCTAAAACATACCTGTCATTAAATAAGGAAAACAGACCAGACGAAATTGAAATATATGAATATATATTCTTATATAATTTGAAGTCATAAATTAACTTGTAACTTAATTTTCACATAACGGATTAAGAGTAACACACTAATCGAAAATGTTCAGGCTCTACATTGAGGCAAAAAATATTACATTCTAATACTACTTGGTTAATTTCCAAAATATTTGCAAAATATTCCTCGATTTCCAAACAACTGCTTTAATTTCTTAGCAACTTGTATAGGTTTCAGTCTAACAGAGGAAAATGTTTATTTGCAAATGATACGTTCAAGTATCAACTGATATACGAATTAAGAGATTTCCTGCTTTGCATCAAGGCGATTTTCCAGAGGTTGAAGTATATTTCACAAAATATTAGTTTTGGTTGAAATCCTAAAATTAAACTACATTTCATTAGGCTGCATATGGCAGAAATTGCTGGAAAAAAAATCAACGTAAGTGTTAAATAACGTATATTGCATTGCTCCAAGATATATTCTTCATAACGTTCATTTTAACTATTCTTCTAGTTCAGAAGTAGCATGAAAACATGCAAATTCTGTGATCGGTGGTAAATTCCATCTCGCGTGAAAAGAACGAACAAAATGTCCTGTTGAAAACAGTTTTACAGCGCCCAAGCACACGTTCGACCCCAGGCGATCGCATATGGGATTTGTAGTGGACAAAGCATCGCAGGGATGGGTTTTCTCCGGGTTCCCCTTGCATTTCATCGTGCTCCATCTTCATTCCATGTACATCAGTGCCATTGCTTGTGGTGTCATAAGTAGTAAAAGCGGGGGTTAAACACTATAAAACACAAAACAAAAATGCACCGCCCACTACACCAACCTGTCCGCAATGCATACGGTCCAAGGTGCAATTCCGCACCTCTCTTTTGAGACAAGGGTCTCACCGAACTAATGATCACGTCATTCATTTAAGCCCACTGTCGCTAAATGGCGAGTCATGAAAAAATGGAATGACGTCTTATTTATGGACGCTCTTTAGCTACTGTATTGGGCGTGAAAGACCGTTTAATTTTGCTCAACGGCCTCTTTGTCAGTCTTGAGGTTCCTTTACGTACCGTAAATCTACGAAACTGCACCTACGGCTTTACTATTTTCTGAAAGAAGCAATACTAAGGATTTTTACCCCGAAAACCCTTCGTCCTCTGCCGGGTTTGAACAGCCACTTTGGGTATATAAAGCTAACATGGTAACCACACTACGGAAGGCGACTTACTCATAAACATGTGTATTGTGTACCTGAGCTTGCAATTGTGCCAATATTTAGAACATTAGGTAATGCTGCATAGCTGAAAGAAGATCTTCATGGTGGTACTCAGAAAACCAATGAACACTTTAATATTTCAAAACGGAAGCGGTGCACTAAAATAAGACTTGTGTCCCAAACTGTGATTAAAATGGAGCATATGATGCAGGAAGAATCAGAGTTCTGCAAGGGCTTGGTATGGTACCTAGAGTATGTATGTTTAAAAAATGCAGAACATCGACAGGCCGCATTGCAAAAACTACAGCTGCTTGCCAGATATGAGAGGGGAGAGAATAGGAAGCGAGCAGAAGATGAGAAGAATGCGGATTAAGGTTAAGGAAAGTTTTGGCACGTCTGAAGGTTATAAGATACTATAACATAACATTTTAACCTTGATCTTCGTTTTCTGAAACTTGCATTTTTGTTTTTATCTATTTCTTTAAAACCACTTGAGATAAATGCATTAAATTTTGCACATTTACTTACAATAATAAGATGACCATTTGCATATAAAAGTATTTCAATATTGGCTTTATTGTCTTATTTAATTATAAAATGAATGATTTTAGGTTTTGTTCTATACTGTTTTTTTTTTAATTAATGGGGAGGAGTAAAAACAAATTAAGAGTTGCATTGATCTATTTAAAATTACCACATAACACTTCAGAAATCTACATTGAGCAAGTTCCATAAAAATTTAAGCGATACCATTAAAATAATTAAAATATGTAACCTACAAGCATTAATGAAACAAGTCATCGCACTATGTGAGCAAATTTCCAACTCCAGCTGCAATAGTTTAAGAGAAAAGACGCTACCTATACTTCCGCATTTTGACCCACTGCCATTAAGCTGCGATAAACTCCTAATTACCTTTATTTAACCGAGTGAAGTAGAATCGCATTAACGCGTGCGAATCACAATCAGGATGTGTCAGGTTCTACCCCCGGTGAACACTCACTCTGACGCATGGGCGTTTTCAGTTTTTTCCCGGGTCACAAGGCGAATACTGGATTGTTTTTTTTTTTTTCATCACTTAAATTTCCTGTCCCTCCATGTCGTTTCCTTCATTATACTCTTAATTCTTCACCCGTTGGTCTGTTTCAGGTTGCAAGTATCAGTGATGGTGCTTCGGTGCGGCTGGAAGGGAAGCAGGATGATTTGTGGAATTCTCACCATCCCTCGGCCTCCAGCTGGTCGCCGTAGTATAACAACCGCCCCTTAGGGTCGTTGGACCGTATGTCTATAAGTCCGTCTGTAGAGGCGTTTCAATCTGGTAAATCTAGGGTCCCTGTCATTACTGTGCCGTTACTGCTGGTTCCGGACGCCCGGTTCTTCTATCACCTCACCCCTCCTCCCTTCGGGGAGCAATCCCTCTTGCGACCTGAGCGCAAAAGTCGCATTAGTTAGCTGCTGAGTGTCTTCCATACTTATCCTATCCCATCCAACCTCTATTTCAAATACTGTGTTGAACTTTGGTACTGCTACACAAAAGCAATGATGATGTAACCTGGATTTCAGTCTTCATCGGATCGGAATCGGAACATATATAATATATTGGATTGTTTTTGTTCTGACACATCTGTAGTTTTATCCCGTATTGTTGTTAAATCTCCAAAAATGTAAGAAATCTACCAGCAGGAATCAGATTGCATACATTTTTCAAGTTTAGGACTGTCATAACACATAAGTAAACAGAAATCTTTTAAAAGTACGAAACTTTTGTATTTGTGTTGTCACGGCTTGAAATTTCTTGTATTCGCCTAAACATTCTCTCGATAATCCATGTTCATTGTGTCTTAATGTGTCAAAAAGACATGTGAAGGAGAGCGTCTTGCTCGGTTTGACGCCGAATAAATAAGTTTCAATCCTTTCCGTAGGTATGATTTAAAATGCTTCTGTATGCCCCATATCCTACTGTTGAAGTATTGTTGTTCTTGTGGGCGCCTCCTGAGGTCGGTCGCTGAATTGCCTGCAAAGGAGTCAACTTCGGCACTCTTTGATATTCTCGCCGGTGGACCTTAGAGCACGTCTCCTACGGTAGATCCAATTGACGCCTTTAGGCTACTGTGGAGACCTGGTCTATAAGGAAGATAGGCAGATGTGATGCCGGATTACAATTATTGGACGGGATAGTTGTTGAAGAATGACACTTCTATTTCAAACTTCAATGCACATTTTCGATTTGCCTCGTGCAAGATTTGTAGTCCATGTAAAGTGGTTATCCGTACTATACCTTATTATAGATTACTATCTATAACAATTTTTGAATGTGAATTAAGAATGTGTTTTTACACTATCATCAAGCACAAATTCCGAGTTAGTTTCCTTTTAAGCGTCGTGAATCTATTTTAAACTATATTCTTTCTAATGTGATTTGCCCTCCGTGGTGTAATGGTTACCACACTAGCTTCATATACCCAAGGTCGCGGGTTCAAACCCCGCGGAGGATGATGGATTTTATCGGGCGTAAACATCCTTAGCATGGCTTCCTTCGGAAGGGAAGTATAGCCGTTGGTCCTGTGTCGTAGATTTACGGCACCTCAATTCTGACAAAGAGGCCTCTTAGCAAAATTAAGCACTCATTTACGCCCAGTATAGAATGGGACGCTGAGAGGCACAGTAATTAAAAGGCGTCCATAATAATACTCCATTTCCATTTTTTTTAATGTTACAAATCACCGTTCTTTGTTTCGCGCGTGCTACCATCACGTTCTCTGAAGAGCTTTTAATATTATTTGCTATATTCTTACACATGCTGTACATTCCTCCATCGTCTTGCGCGTTTTTAATTGACTTTGTTACATGTTTCGCGATACCTTGCATGTAGTTATGTCTCTATGTTTCCCTTATTGGAGACGTTTTCTTTTCTATTTTAGATTCGTAGACCCTTATTTATTAACTTTCTTTGAAAGTTTAAACTTAACCGTGGCTTGTATTGTCAGTTGGAAGTTAGTATTTCTGTGACCTTGTTACAAATTTTCAGAGATGATTCTGTGTGGGCAATGGACCAATTTGACATAGCAAACACTGGACCGGAAACTTGCTCGTTACAAGTAAATATACAAAATCCGTTTAGGAACTACTTTTACTAACGTGCCTTAACAATAATACAGCATAGTGTTGGTAAATCAGTGTGTTTTATAGGAGGTGTTCAACATGAGTTCCTCAGCGTCAATACGGACCTGATTACGTCGCATTAGGGTCGTATAAGGGTCCTTGGAGACAAGCGAGAGATATCGCAGGCAACTTGGATTCTTGCAACATCATCTCCAGGTGTCTCGTACACCAGAGATTTCACTTGTCCCCAGGAATAAAAATGAAGAGGGGGTGGAGATCGGACGAACAATCTGGCGATTAAACAGGGTCTCCTCTTCCTCTCCTCTCTCCAAGGAAGGTTACATTAAAACGGTCACATGCACCTTTATTGAAATGAGGAGGGGCTCCACGTGTTGGAACCAAATGTGCTGAAAGCAACTAATGGAACATGGAATAAAAGCTCAGGGAGTACATCTCTCAGAAACACAATGTACACCACATCAGCTGAGCATTTTGGAAGAACGTATGCGCCTGTCCAGATTTTAGTGACACCTCACTCCGCCACTTGAATCGATGAGTAACATACTCAAGCCCTCTTATGTACGCCGAAACCTCAGTTTTGTGTAAGAACTCGCATTGTAGCCATTTTCGGACCAGGATTCCTCATCTCAAATGGATCCATATACCATTCTGCAACTTCCCTGAAATTTGGTAACATGAACACAGAGACATTCTGTGTACTCCGGAGGATATCCTAACTAAACAATAATTTCGGGCGTCACTACTTCAACCTCGCTACTGGACCTTCAAAGAAACGCAACGGTTCATTCTGGTTACCTTCTCTAACACGTATCTATACAATATACATGGTAGCTAGAGAATGTATAGTATTCCACCCAAAAATTCGACGTAGAATTTTCACCGGAAATGTATGTTTTGAGGTACCCTGAGTCCAAAAGGGCATTTTAGAGAAAGGTCTGTGTGGTGTGTGTTTATGTCTGTAAACAGCATATCTCAAAAACGAGAAGACCATTAAATACAAAACTTGGTATTTACGTTTGGTACCTTCCAAGGATACCACACGAAGATTTTCAAGAAAATTCCCCCTCCTCAAACTGCCCTTTACATGGATAAACTTTTTTCTCAAAAATTGCTCTAAGAATTTGATTAAAATACCGTAAATTATAGATATTTACCTCCCAAATAAAATGTAGATCATGAATTTTCTGGAAATAGCCTCTCAAGATCTCTTCATTTTGGTTGAATTTTGATGAATTTTGCATATCATAAGGGATAGTCAAAAACGTGCTACATAAAACTAATGCAGGTATCGTTAAAACACACAACTTATATCCTTCACATTTTTGTTGTGGAGGAAACCCTTTGCGAGATATTCCTTCTTATGGGTTTCAATTTTAAAATACTTACTTTTTTCAGACAGGAAAATTCCAATTTTCTTTTGTTATACTCCTGAAGCCTTGAGTAAGCAAAGAAGCCAATTGCAATGACAATCGGTTTTTAAATAATTTGATTATCGCTTTAGCATGGTGCATTTCTTTAGCTCCCTTCTACTTATAAGGAACTACATAATAAGAGCATTCTACTAATGCTTATCTCGATTATCTTGGTGTATAAAGAAGAAGAATCTTTTGTAAGAAGCTTGTAAAATAGATAGAGAAAGGAATGTAAGTGTAAACACATCAGATTTTTATTTTTAACGAAATCTCCCAGGAAACAAAAGTATTTCTTGCGCTTTTTTATTTATAAATAAGTTCGCCAAAATTATGTCTATAATACTTTTCATGAGATTTTCAGTGTGAGGAATATTTTTTTCAAATAAAACAATTATTTCGAATTTTTATCTTTTTCGACGATAATTGCAGATTTTATCAACGTTTGGTTAATTGTATTTAAATTTCTTTTTGTGAGGTAATGATTACAGCTTCTTTATATACTGACTTTGACCAAAGACATTTAAATGCGTCTATCCATTTCCTATACTTGAACACGGATAGAATAAGATTATCCTACGAGTTTTATCAAACTTGATCATATATATATATATATATAAATATATAAAGAAGCGGAAATCATTAACGCACAAAAAGAAATTTAAATACAATCAATCAAGCGTTGATAAAATCTGCAATAATATATATGTATATATATATATATATATATATATATGTATTACTCATGTGAACCAAACATTCAACATTATCTATTCAGACTTCAATTCCGTATTTGCCCCTCTGAATAATGCCACTTTTAAATAGTTCAAGTAGCTGCAAATAACATGTGACATGTGAAATTTTAAAACCCGATATTCGCGTTATGCTCCATACTTGTTTCCCACTTTAAGAAATGCTCCTGATGATGCAGTTCAATTTCTTTCAAAATTTCAGTAATAGTTCTTTGAAGGAGGAAAATAATATCTAAAGAAGTTTTTCTTGATACCAAGCGTAATTTTCGATTGAAGATACTTATAATTTACTACATAATTGATAATTGGAAACCTAAATATATTACATACTTTATTTTTTAAAAAAACGACTTTACACAAAATGTAATCGTTTTAATTCTGGTGAACCAAATTCGTATGCAAAATTTAGAAGTTAAGGATACCAATTTTCTATATCACGTACAGCATTTCACATGTTTTCTTTTTTAAAATCTATTTTGTTTGAAAATTATACGAATAGGAATATAAGAAATAGTTTACCATTACTATTATTTTCAGAAAATTCATGTTATGCATGGTGTAGGGGTAATGTGTTTGCTTCATATACATGAAGTCCTGAGTTGGAATCTTTATTACGGTAAGTTATCTGGACGAGACCCCCCCTCTCCCATTTCCCCTCATCGTGAGAAGACTACGAGAATCATTTAAACCATTTTATTCATTCGCCGTCCGGTATGACACTACATTTCAAGACAGAAAGAAAAAAATCTGATGTGTTCCATTCACTTGACTTTCTGTAGTGGTTCCATAAACAAACTTTCCATACAAAAGATGATTATTTTATCTACGTAATGCTAATTGAGATATAAACATTAGCAGAAATGGTCTTAGTTCTCGCTTGCTTGTAAGTACGAGTAGGAGGAAAATAAGGCAATAAATTGGCTGAAAGCGGTTGCCAAATTTTTAAAAGCTATCGATACGTGGAACAATTTACCAGGAGTAAAACAAAAGAGATTAAATTAAAGTTGACTTTACGCTTGAGAAAAGCTCAAGGAGTTTAAAACTGAAACGAATAAAAAGGAATCTCGGAAACGTTAACTCAATATGTATATATTTTATATGCCATATTTTATGACATAAATTGCGAGATTTATTTTTGTAGCAAGTTTGTGCCTATCTCTTACAGTTTACGAGTTATACAAAGGTCATCCAGAATGAAGAGGTCTTCGGAGGCTATTCCCATAAAATTCTAGATATATTTGCCATGAAAATATCTTAAACATATGGAATTTTAATCAAAATCGCTAAGAGCCATTTTTCAGAAAATCAACATTTTCGAAAAATGTTTAATGTAAAAGTAGTTGGAGGTGGGGGGATTTTCTTGAAATTCTTCGTGTCGTATCCTTGAAAGATCAGTAACTTAGATACCAAGTTTGGTATTTGACGGACTTTTCGTTTATGAGTTATGTTGACCCCCCCCCACACACACACCTACATAGACACACAAGGTCATTTTTCTAAAAATGCTTTTATGGATTTAAGGTGGATTTAGTTCGGGTGAAATCTCGGTATGGAATTTTTGGATGGAATACGTTACCTTATCTTTGCACATTGTACATACGTGCTAGAGAAATAATGAATTGCTATTGCTATTATTATTGTTATGATTGTTAGTATGATTATTATTACCATTATTATTATTATTATTATTATTACAATTATTATTAGTATTAAGCATGATAATACTAATACTAATAATATTAAGCATAATACTATTAAAACAATGGTATTTCAGGATTTTAAACCAACCCTAAGATGACATTTGGTTAAAAACTTCCAAGTGTTTCTTTCTCCACACATACTATGCATATAGTAAGTAGATAAGGTATTGTATTCCACCCAAGAATTCGATGTCGAGAATACGCTTTACGACTTAGGATAGTTCACCTGGGCTACTCTTTGCGGCTCGGCGCCCTAAAAGTTTATAACAGGACAGTAATTAACCTCAAAGCGGCTGTAATGGAGAGTAACAAAAGAACGAAATCCAAATCACAAAAGGAAGTAAGTAGAAAACAATATTTTCTTTTAATCTGTAAACTTTTCACAACATTCTCTGATAAATTATATAATTATAATCGCTGTAACTCAATTGTATAGTTTTTGTTTTACTTAATTTTACATAACAGCTTTCACTTAAATTATTAAATAACATCATGTTGTTAAACCTTGCAAACCTTCTATACTTAAGTTCTATGTAACTATTATAGTTTCGCGACCTCTCAAAGAAAGTCTTTTAGAGCTATAAAGATCTACGTGTAAGAGTAACTTCCTATAAAATTTTAGTAATTTTCCTATAAGTGATCAAATCGTTCAAGAAGGGCCTCAGGTATCCACAAATACTAAATTATATGCAGAGGAGCAGACAAATTTAATGGAACACCTATAGAGGGTGAGAGGTTTTTTTAAGTGTTTAACAATTGCTTTTACAACTTGTGGCACCGCTGGCGATGACACTGGTGATACATAGAATGAAGATGGAGCACCGGTGGAATGCGATGGCGGGGGAAACCGGAGAACCCGGAGAAAACCCGCCACTGCGGTCACTTGGGATCGAGTGGCGAGTGGCCTAACCACTCGGCCACGGCGCGGGGTGTAGATATAAGTGCAAATATTTGTGTCAGTATTTGAGGACGATAAAATGATCGAGTATTTGCAGGGTGTTTCTTTTTTCCGCTATTTTGTACGGTTATGTTACTGAGGAAAATCTCAGGATGTTTCTAGGACAGCTGTTGTTCCCTATCTCAGACGTACGGTTGTTTACGTAACAGGTCACACGGTTGATTCTCATCCGCCCTCTGCTCGCTGTCCGCTGATGTATGCTAACACAGCAGAGACATAGCTCAGGGCTCTTCAAAACACACTTAACTCTGAAATTTGGGCTTCAGTTATGACAATGCTATTAGAAATCGGACAAAATGAGATACCTGTGTGTTATACGCATTGTTCTCTACTAAATATCTAATTATTTCCACTTAACCACCTCCCACCCGGTATGTGCACGATTACTCCTATTGCACAGCAAAATGCCAGCAAGCGTTAGGTTTAGTCAGTTTTAAATTACCATTTCTCAGCTTTTCATTTTCAAATTGCGCATTTTGATGTCCAGGGAATTCTCTATACCTTATTTTTAAATAAAAGTATATGATAAGATGAATGTTTTGAGGATACTTAGTTTTGATGTTATTAAACAATAAGGGTGAGGTGCACTAATCGCCGTTAGTAAATTAAGACCTTAAAGTTGCTAGATAACGCCTATAATCTTTGGTGCACCAACCCTAGCAAGATTCAAATAAGTTCGTAATGCTCGTAAACTTTAAACGGAAATATTCTGCCGTTTAAGAATTGTTCAAGCGGTATATCAGAATAAACTGGAGGAGTCGTTTGAAAGGAATGACTTTCAAGCCGAGCTATTGCTCATCGATTATTTATCATAATGAAGAGTGAATGCAATCTCTTGTATTTGAAAGAAGTGGCCCATTCAAAGATAGAACAATAGTAAATTCGATGAAAGACACAAATCATTTAAACCAATAATGCTGCCAATATCCAAACAATAGATAGAGAGGATAGAATACCGTACTCAAATTACCCAATAATTTCAATTAATCGAGGGCTTACAATATTGCGATAATATGCTTAAATTTTCTTCAACTTAGTCCTGCCTAAACAACGTGACCTAATAATTAAATACACTAGTTTTGTCAGAATTTGTTAATTATAAGCTCTTCTCCTATTCTTTTGCAGTTAATATTAATTTTCTAAGTTGTTAATTTTTCCTTTTGTACACTACTATGCACATAGTAGGTAGAAAAGGATTGTATTCCACCCAAAAGTTCGATGTCGATATTTCAACGCAAATATGTTTTGAGGTGCCCTGAGTAAAAATAGGGATTATGTGTGTGTTTGTTTGTTTGTTTGTTTGTTTTCTCTCTCATCCTTTAAGGCTGGTTCAAAATAACCGGAGAGTGGTAACGGAAACTAGAAGGGGAAGCCTTACAGGACAAAAGATTTAGGCTCACAACACCCCGATAACGAAAGCGGCGGCACATTTCTTCTTTTTCTGGTCCATTTTGCGCACTCAGCCTTCGTTTGTTTTTAACTGACCAATGCTATTTTTTCAGTCCTTAGTTCAGCCAACATAAAGCGGGTTAACCAACGCAATAATTCGAAGAAAAAAATGCGACTAAAGTGAATTTAGAGACTGTTTCATATCTCGGCCGCCTAGAATAAGCTACATAGCGAAGAGTTGTGCAAATTATGGATGTAATATGCCGAGCCCGAAAACGAGAACGTTAAATGCTTGACCAAGCCTTGCTTCCCTTCCTGGAAAAGCATAATGCTTTTTTAAAAACTTCCGCTGCGCGCTATATGCCATTCATGCACGCAAATATGCTCAAGGACGCGGACTTGGAATATTTCAGCCTGGTGCAGGGCAAATCGCGTACGAGAGCACTAGGTGTTCTATGCTCTCGTATCGCGGCGCGCTTCCGCTTGGAGACAGATAACGCGTTCAAAGGCATCCCGTCAATTATAAAGGCTCCTGTCGAAATATATATATTCCAATTTTGCCGTTCTCGTTTTGGTTACGGCTAGCGGTTGTTATGTAACAGCTTAAACTCTGTAGGTCATATGAGACGATGAATGAATGAATGACTGAATATGGGTGAAAATGTGCACAAATGAGTCCGGAGTTCGAAAGTTTAAGGTTAACCCATGTTTGCACATGGGAGCCCCGAAAAAAAAGAGCAATTAACACTAACCGAGATTCGAACTCTGGACCTCTTGAATGTGAGGCAGACATGCTACCCCCACACTTCAGAGGCGGGCTAAATATTAATGGTTTGTGAATTTACGAACTTGGAATTTTCATTTTTATACATGCAGGTACATACATACTTGATGGCAGGTGATTAAGTACAAGTAATCTGATACTTGGTAGAGAACAGTGCATGTAACACATAGGTATATCTCATTTGCTCGCTTCATAATCGCATTGACATAAATGAAGCACAAATATCAGGGTCTAATGTGTTTTGAACCGCCCTGAGCAATGTCTCTTGTGTTTACATACATCATACCACATTGAGTTGGGCAGGGTAAAGAATAGAAGGCAGAGGAGAGAGAGTTAACCGTGTGACCCGTTACATTAAACACAGAATGTCTGAGATAGGGGAAAATAGCCATCGCAAAAACATAATGAAATTTTCTTTATAGTCATAACTTTAGAAAATAGCGAAAAGAACTGCAAACACTGGATCATCAAATCCTACTCAAACACTGATACAAATATTTTTATTTATTCATCTCCCAAACCTTCTCTATTGTGTATTTGCAGAACAGAAAGAGTAGGAAACACTTTTTCACCCCATAAACTCGATGTCGAGATACACTGGAAATTCCTTTTTAGGGGCCCCTTGAACCGAGGAAAAGCATATATAGGAAAAATTCCGTTTGTTTCTGAGCGCAACTCAGAAGTGAAAAAGCGTTTAAATATCAAACTTGTTATTTTAAGTTCAGACTATTACAAGCATCGAGCACGAAGATTTTCAGAAACACTCTGCTCTCTTAAACCACACTTCGCATGTAACATTTTTCGGGGATTTTGACTTCCTCAAACATGCCTCACGATTTTAATAAAACTGCCCTGTGTTTAAGATACATTCATAACAAATGAAATGTATATCTATAAGTATCTGGTAAGAGCCATTTAAGCTCTCTTCCTTCATTTGGAATCAATTTTCCATAGAATCGTAAGAGAGAGACCAAAATTAACTGCACAAAGTTGTAGATCTTCAGAAAGCACACAATTTATATCAAATAAAATTTTTGGGCGCTAATCATTTCGGAGATATTCTTTGTTATTGTCTTGAATTTTCAAATAATTTATATTTTTCTCAACTACTTTTTATTTTTTTCAGATGTATTATATAATTAGAAGATAACTGAAGGGAGGAGAAAAAATGTTTCTTTGCATTTGAGTTAAATTTAGCACTTTTTCATATAAACTAAATGGATAGAAGAAATTGAAGTAATTTGGTTTCATGCCTATTTGAAACTCGTAAGGCCAATTTGGATTTTAAGCAAAGAATTTATTTTTACGATTTTTAGTTTCGCTGCTTCATTTAGTAAGTAGAGGATGTATTACATTCCACCCAAAAAATCGATCGAGATTTCGCCTTAAATTCACGTTTTGTGGATCTCTTAAAACCAAAGGAAAAGGCATTTTAGAAAAACGACCTATGTCTACACGTGTGTGCAGCATAACACGGAAATCGAAAAGGTCGTTAAACACAAAGTCAGTATTTAGTTCAGTAACCTCCAAGATGCAATACGAAGATTTTCTTGAAACTCATCCCCACCACAAGTTATTGTTTACCTAGAAGATCCTTCAAATTGTTTATTTTCTCAAAAAAGTGAGTAATAATTTTGATTAAAATATCATATATTAATAAATTTATATCTTTAGTTTCCTCGGAATAGCCTGTGACGCAGACTTTGGAAAGAGCTTTGTAGAATTTGTCTTTAATTAGCAAATTATTTTTGATAGTGTTCAACTCCCGCTGTTAGTACAAACGATACCGCAGGTGACGACACTGATGATGCATGGAATGAAGATGGAGCACCGGTGGAATGCGATAGCGGAGTAAACCGGAGACTCGGAGAAAACCCGCCTCCGCGCCGCTTTGTCCACCACAAATCCCACGTACGGTCGCTTGGGATCAGGTGAGAGGCTACTGGTCTAACCACTCGACCACGGCGCAGCCAAGGGCAAATGATAACGTAAGCGGAGACGAAAGCGTACTCAACAGAACATTTAGATCTCTTTCAAAACACACAATTTATTCTCAATACGTTCTTGTGACGTAAGCCATTTCCAAGATATCCTTTATAAATGGTTCGAATTGCACCGTACAAGGTCGTTCATTCAAAGTCCTTTCGATGTTAAGTTGTTTCTCGCAATTGTATTGTAACAGTATGGAAGGTTTTAACTTTCCTTAGACCGTATGTGCCTACAATGTACAAATTGTATAGAGAAAGTAGATGTTGTATTCCACCCAAAAATTCCATGAGGAGACGATAATAGAAATATGTTTTGTGGTATCCTGAATCAAAAAGAGAAGCATTTTCTAGAATAAGTACGTGTGTATGAGTGTGAGGATATTATAGCTCAAAAACTAAAAAACCATTTAATACCAAACTTGGTATTTAAGTTTAGTATCTACCAAGGATGCGATACGGAGATTTCCCACCGCAAACTACCCTTAAGGAAAAAAAATTGAAAATGTTTTTCTCAAAAATGCCTCTATGAATTTTCATTAAAATAATATACATTAAAGATATTTACATTACAAATGCACTCTATTTGTTGAATTTTCTGGGAATAGCTTCTCCAGAAGAAACTGTACTAAACCGTAAGAAATACACTAAAGCTTGCTACACAAATGTAGAACTCCTTAAAAAAATTATAGCATAAACATTTTTATTGTCGATTTGGCCGCTTGCAATATATCCGTTGTTATTGGTTTAAATTTTAAGCTACCTCACTTGTCTCTAACGGGGTCACCTTTTTTCCTCTCTTTTTTTTTTTTTTATTGGCAATGTAAAGCGAACCGAACTTCAATTGTTCCCATATCGACCAGCTTTTGAAATGTTTTATTATTGCTTTAACCTAGTGTATTTTATTGTGTCCCGTTTGTTAAGAGGGAAGCATATAATAAGGCAATTTCTATTAACGTTTATCTCGATTAGCATGATGTAGATAAAAGAATAATCTTTCGTAAGAAACGTTTGTTTGTGGAACAGGTAGAGAACGTCATGTGAATGGACTACATCAGAATTTTTCCCCCATTTATAACGCCGGCTTGAACTGCATGGCCGTATCGTCGGCATACATACATAGGTACTGTCATATGTAGGTACATACTTTTGAAGTATTGGGAATGGTGTTAACTCGTGGGTCGCTTTGTATCTTCAATCTTTGTCATTACATTACACACTCATTCATACTTCCAGACTCGGGGAAGTATAGGAAAATTCGCACTCCGAGCCAGGAATCGAACCTGGTACTCCTCACACAGAAGGCAGGAGCTCTACCGACTGAGCTACGAGACCTTCAATATGGTATTTAGTGATCAGTATAAATAGCATCCAGTTGCTAAACATATGACTATCGCTATTCCTTTGTATACAATACGAAATGTGTAATGTAGCTACTTGCGCAAAGATTTGCTCTTTATATGTTATTTTATTTCATATATTATTTCAAATTATATTCTTGTTATAATAATAATAATTGCTATTATGTAGTTTTTGTTAGAAGTAGATAAGGTGTTATTGTGAGGTCTGAAAGTCGATTAACATCCTACGTTATTTCCTGAAAGTTTCAAAGAACTTCAGAGCCTATGTTCAGAGCTGTTACAGATCGGCAAGTTTTTTTTACAAGCTTCTTACAATGATAATAGTATCGGACAAACCAGCAGACCCTGAATATACATAAATGGTATCATACACAGTTAATGCATGTTATTGTAAAACCTTCCTAAAATTTAGGACACGCTATTAATCAGGAAAATCAGTCGTTTAAGGCAGTATTTGGTGTCTTGTATTTTATGTATTGATGAACATTGTAGTTTCCATTGTAGTTTCACCAGTCGCCACTGTGATTAATTCTTAAAACTTTATTTTGTGCAACCTGCAGTGACTTAAAAGTTGAATCGTCCATATAGACCCATGCTGGCAGAGTTGAAGCTTCATTTCTATCGATACCTCGGAGGGAATAACCTACGCCTGCCATCTGTTGAGGAGAATATCGAAGAGTACACTTAGTTCTGAATGTATCATGCAGTTAGCGCTACTGCAGCCGATTTCGATCAATTTTGGCGAGAGAAGCGAATTACTTTGTAAACGATTATTAAGCTATATTTCGTTATTTCACGGATACTGGAACTATTCTAGAGTACATATATAATTATCACGTCATTACAATAAAATATAAAATTAAAAGTTTGTATTTAAAGCACTAGCATCTAAAATATAAAAATATAAGGTATCGTTAAAGTATTCAATACGTTTCATTTACATGACTTTCTCTGTTCACTATACGACAGTCTATTCTGGAAAATGCTCATTATGTCCACTGCTTGCTAATACAGATAAATTTCTATTAACGATTTGCACGTTTTGTTGTGGAAATTTGAATAAAGCTGTAGGGTAAAGGGATAGAGACTTTTAAAAAGTGCATCGCTGTGCGACGGTTTTAATTTCATACTTTTTGAATGACCACCAGAAATTAAACGCATATGGACTTGCTAATTTAAAACAATCTCGTGTTTTCCATTCACAGTACTTTCTCTAGATGTTCCACAAACAAGCTTTCTTCATAAATGAGTATCCATTTAACTACGTCACGATAATCTAATTAACATCAGCACAAATAGTCTTTTGCTTCCTGGTAAGTAGAAGTGAAATAAGCGAATACACTAGAATAACGCGATAGTCAAATCCTGTAAAAGCTATCACAATGTGAAATTTGGTTCTCTATTGCATTCCCGGGAGTAAAACAAAAGAGACGATACAAAAATTCACTTTCCGTTTGAGAAAAGTTTATGTATCCTATAATTGAAACAAATAACAAGGAATATCTTGCAAGTGGTTCACTTTACAAAAATGCATTTGACATACATTGTGCGATTTAATGAGTTCTACATTTTTTGAGTAAGTAGAAAGTTCCCCCCCCCCTTCTATTTCTCACTGTATAAGAGTTATACAGGTAATCCAGAATGAAGAAGTCTTCAGATGCTATTCTCAGAATATTCAAGATATACATTTCGTTTGTCATGACATGTCCTAAATATACGGCAGTTTAATTAAAATCATTACAAATTTATGAGAAAATCAAAATTTTCGACAAATGTTCTATGTAAACGGAATTTGGGGTTGAGAGTTATTCTTGAAAATCTTCATGTCGCATACTTGGAAGGAACTGAGCTAAACTGAACTAAAATGTCAAATTTTGTATTTTACCGACTTTTCGTTTTTGAGTTTTGCTGCCCACAGACACACGCACTTGGACATGTTTCTAAAATGCGTTTTTTCTTTTTTTATCTCAGAGGGTCTCAAAACATATATTTAAGTTAAAATCTCGATATCGAAATTTTGGGTGCAATAGGTTATCTTCTCTATCTACTATGTAAAATGTACATAGGTGTTAGAGAAGATGAAATCAGATGAATCCAGTTCAAAATCATTGTTATTAAAAAGATCTGTGTTAGTGTAAAAAGAACTTTAAATAACTGGTTTTTAGGTTAAAATTTCATTTTCATGAAAACCCCCCGCCCAAACTACAACTTTTGTGGAGCAGTTTTTGAACATTTTGTTTTTTCTAATGGATGGCTCTAAAATATCGTTAAAGTCCAGTCTGTTCTAATGTGCTTGCAATTTGCGTTTTCTCTACATTTCACCAAGAGGTGTATTAACATTATATCTTGCTTAAATAAAACCTTTAGTTAAGGCCATGCTCAGTGTTATTTTTTAGATATTACGTAAATATTGTCTAACATAGAATATTTCTTTGAACCATGGGACATCTTTGTTACCAGTTCAAGCTGTTATGGTTAAAATTTGAATTTCCTTACATTAAATGTTAGTAATCTAACCAATAGGCGTGTTTTTTCCATTTTACTACAGGTATATTATGCATGCATTCGTTTAAGTCCCATAAAGTATAATATTAGAGTTATCATTTACTAATTTTTTTCGGAGCTAACCAGTTCCGGGATATTATTTGTTATTATTTGCAATTTTGAAATATCAAGCTTTCTCAAGTAGTCTTCATCCGTTTCATCTCTCTTTTCATTTACCCCTGGCCGTGGAAAGGGATCATAATTTCCATGAGGATCGCTGAACGACAGCTTTAAAAAGATTTGACTCTTCTCTTCTATTTCTAAGGAGCTAAGTAATAAACTAATTTATAAATATTTGTCTTGATTATGATGTAGTAAGAAATGCTTTGTATAGTTTATAGTCTTTGTATAGATAGTTTTCAATAAAGAAATCCATATGAGTGGAAAACATCAGACATATATAAATGCTACAGTGTTCTAATGGATGTGTAGGATTTATAATTATACTTTTTTTCGACTGTAAAAATATATCCTAATTTTTCTCACTCTAAAATATTTTAGTTTACCATGCCAAAAAACACCCAAATGTTTAGAGATATTGGACAAAAATATAGATTTTTTATGTTAATTTTGGCCTCCTGACATCGTTGTGGTTAACTTGTTTCGTATTGGTTACTGAAATTTTCTAATTAATCTGGTAATGTAGAAGCCATGATTATTGGTTGAAGAAAATCGTGAAACCTTGCAATCGAATCAAACTAATATCGCTCTAATCGGTAAAGAGAATGAATTCTCGTGTACTGAAGGAAACTAGCGAACAGTTCTGTTGGTAACCCATTCGGACTGGCCAATGCAGGAGAGATGCTATTTGTGCTGGTAAAGCCACATTACCGCCTGCATCTGTAACAGCTGGCCTAGATGAGTACCCCTATGCTTCAGAGATGGTGCTACCTGTGTAATTGTATAATGTTCATGGTTTCTTACTCAAGGTTTATATATGATCTCTCCAAAAATGTCAACAATGCTGCTGTCTTTTCACTTACATGACTGCAGATACAGCTGTAACATTTAAAGGAGAAATAAGCGTGTTTTAAGCTTGTGAGCGGATAACTAAAGTCCACGTTTTTAAATATAGTTAAATTATTCCCTTATTTTAGACTGTTCAAGAAAAATTTATCACGCCGTTGCTTGTTTTTAAATTATACAAATTGAATAATAGTCCACGCCCCACAATCGCTCTTTCCACAAACATCACTGCAGTGTAATGCTGTGGTATTTGTGCAAAGAGTTTATAATCATATGTGAAATATTTACGTACATAGCGATCTTCTAACATTAATTACAAACGAGTAAACGGTCAGCTGAAATTTAAGAAAAGGGGTTGGAGATATCTATATATCTTCCATTTAGTGAGGCCGTTCATTTGCTTGACAATATGATACATTTTAATGCAACCAGCTACGTCCAGTACAATTATTATCAATTAAAAAAAACTGCTTTTGTTAAAATTCTCTTGAACCCATTGTAAGTATTTAATTTTCGCAATATCATTCGCCGTTCACCTTATTAAACAAATGAATCCTTTTCAGCCTAAGCTGCCACAATACAATACAAAAGAAGTACCTATTGAATTCATATGACTTTTACTATTCAGTCTCCTATAAAATTTTGTACAAGAGTTTATTGATCTATCTAGATCTTGTTAATCGAGGTAAATATTCAAAGCCGTTAATATATATTCTCCTACTGGTTCAGTACCTTTTAACCTGCGTGGTCATATCGGACAAATAATGAAAACGGTTAAGTGAACCCGTGGTACGAGCTTAAAGTTACTCGACATTCGTCTTTTGAGCGTAAAGGAAGACCCGGAAAAAAACTTGATTCGGCTAACTGACGATAGGCAAGATTCGAACTGACGCCTTCTTGAATGTGACATCAGGTATAATCACACCACCGAGGCTGTGTATGCATATGTTATTGAAGCTATAAATATGCATTGGGCTAAATGGCGTGTCAGAATTTTTAAGAGGATGGTATCACTTATATAATAAACATAACTGTCATTTTTGCTTATTCTAGCACATGTACAATCTAAATAGTACTCAGAGAAAATATTGAATTCCGCCAAGAAAGACCATTCCGAGATTTCAACTGAATGGATGTTTGGAGGACACCTAAGTCCAACAAGGGCATTTTAGAAAAACCGTTCCCGGGTGTGGGCATCATAAATCAAAAATGAAAATGCCGTTAAATAGAAAACTTGGTTTTCAAGTTGAGCACCTTCCAAAAAAAAAAAAAAAAAAAAAGGTACGAACATTTTCTGGGACTTTCCCCCATTCTAAACTATCCTTTACATTGAAAAATTTCGAAAACTTTGTTTTCTTAAAAATTCATAACAAATTTGATTAAAATGCAAAAAATTCCACTCAAAACCTCGATACCGAAACTTCACATGAAATACATAGTTTTACGAGTCCTGACTCGAAGAAAAACTTTTAAATTCTCGACCACTCGTGGACAATGTGCACAGTAGGTGCTGCATTAATCCAACGGACCACTGAAAAGTGTCAAGAAAATCCCCCACACGAAAAATACCGTATTTCATGGAACAAATTTTGAAAATTTTGTATTTTTCTAAAGATTGGCTCTTTCGGATCTTGATTTAAATATCGTAACTAGAGATATTTGCACGGCACCTAAATTGTAATATATCTTGAATACTCTAAAGACATTTTCATCGTGAATGGATTTATAAAACCGGTAAACGTTAAGAGATAGACAATGCTTACTAAACAGAACAATAGATCTCGTTAAAAAACAATTTATGTGATACACACCTTTTTTTTTTTGTAGAGTTCGCCGTTTCCAAGATATGCTTAGTTAAAGTTTTAGACTACTTAAACTTCTTTTTTCTACTCCTGAATATGCAGAGGGTATCGAACATACATTTTTCAAATGGCGACCAACTTTTAAAGATTTGACTATCGCTTTAGGCTTGTGCATTGCCTTACTGCCGTTCCGTTGCCTTCTGAAACAGCTACGTACAATGTACTTTGTAGGTAGGGAAGTTATTGCTTTCCAAAGAAAATTCGCTGATTAGAATTTATTCGAAATACTTGTTTTGACGTCCCTGAATCAAAAACAGCATGGTTAGGAGGAGGCACACGAGGTGCATCATATGTAGGTGTGTGGACAGCATATCGCGAACAGGAACTGTCAACTAAATATCAAACTTGGTATTTTAGTTCAGTATTTTCAATGGACGAGACACGAAGATTTTCAGGATAATTACCCCACCTCGACTATCTTACTGTATAAATTGTTTAACTATGTAACTATTAACGTTTGAAGATCCACATGTGTTATTAAATCACAGAATTGGGGTTCAAACACAATATGTAGTATCACTCTATGTAATGATGGAACATGCGAATCAAAAATCGGATTTAACATAAAAGACCACAAAATAGCTATTATTAACATGGATAATTTTTGGACGTTTTGAAACTCTCACAATAGATCAGTCGCCCTCCGTGGTGTAATGGTTAACATGCTAACTTCGAATACCCCAAGGTCGCGGGTTCAAACCCGGTGGAGGACGATGGTTTTTTTCGGGCGTATAAATCCTTAACATGGGGTCCTTCGCAAAGGAGGTAAAGGCGCTGATCCCGTGTCGTAGAAACCTCAAGTCTGATAGAGAGGTCTCCGAGCAAAATTAAGCGGTCTTTCACGCCCAGTATAGAATGGCACGTTGAGAACCATAGCAGTTAAAGAGCGTCCATTAATAAAACTCCATTTACATTGCAAATTGGTTAAATATTTTTATTAAAAGACCATATATTTAAGTAATGGTCATGACAAACAAAAGGTATATATTGATTTTTTTAGGAATAGCCTTTAGAGACCCTTTAACCTGAATGATATTTGCATAACTGGAAAGTTAACCGTAAAACATACACAAAGACTTGCTACATAGAAAATATTAATATAAATATATATATATATATATATGTATATAATATACATATGTTTTATGGAGTTAACTGTAACTGAGGTATTTCTTGTTATTGACTTTGTTTTTGAAGTGCTAAAGAATGCTTAAACTGGAAGTAATCTTCCGTTTCCTATCTCTTATTTTTATTTCGCCGTCAATTATCTTACTCTATAAAGTGCTTAATATTTTAAGTATTAAATAAACAGGTGAAATAATACGCGGCTTCGATGTCAAAGAACTTGGCAACAACACATGTGTACACTCACACAGATCTATCAATGCGCAATTTCGATGTCAAAGAAGTCGCCGACGTCACTAGTGCCCGCACAGGCAGAGGTAACAAAGCACGGCAACAATAGGCTCTGACTTCCAAAGCAAGCCGCTCTCTCAATTGCGGCGATCACGGCTGCAGGGCGTAGCCGTATTATTATGCTCACTTTAGATTCATTAAAATAGATAGTAAACAATAGATAGCATGCAAATAATTTTTTCACCGTATTTCAAGCTTGCTATATAATATTCTGTAAATCCGATTGGCTAGCAAATGGCGTCTCCATATGTAACATTGGTGTCCTAACCTGTTTGAAAAGACCTTGATAATTGTGCTTCCATCTAGTGAGCTTGGTAACAAGCAGATTTCAATCAGTAAGCAGGTGGCTTATGAAAGCTGCGTCCACCAGTTGTAGTTCATCATACAGGTCATAGATAGTGCTAGTAGTATGTTTATTGTAAATTATGCTTTTTACTGCCACTGTTGTTGTATTTTTTACATCACCTAAATAATTTTTTGCTCCAATAAAACAGACCATTTAGTGGGTAATTACTGTTTGGACAAAAATTGTAATCCATCCTTTTACGGTTAAATAAAATAGATTTTGTAGGTTAATTGGCGACTAGATGTCTGTTTATTGACGCATAACTAATAATATAATTCTTATATTTGAATTCTGAATTTACGATATAGCTCAGCTCATTAATCATTTTCAAGAACAGGGGATAGTGTTACGCTTTCCCCTAAATAAACTTATCATATAGTAAATGTTAGATTAAATATTTATTGTATTTCGTACATTATAGAGTTAATTCAAGTGGCTAGAGATTGTTCCAGGAACTTTCAGAAACAAGTTATCTAATTCATTGTCATTAGTAATATCACATTACCACACTATTAAAGGTTCACGA
The DNA here is from genome assembly GCA_030762935.1 of Hymenopus coronatus. Lineage (NCBI taxonomy): Eukaryota > Metazoa > Arthropoda > Insecta > Mantodea > Hymenopodidae > Hymenopus > Hymenopus coronatus. The sequence continues at coordinate 473,209,665 of CM060900.1, forward strand.
ATTCATTATCTATGAGTGTTTCTCTTGTTAAAAGCACCCAGATTTAAGTTAATAACAAGTGTTCGGGTGCTCTCAGTTATTCTCACCATGTTTGTTCTCGAATACTACTCTCATTAATAGGGCATGGCTTTTAATGAGCTATAATTTTGTAAAAAAATAAACATTTATGAACCAAAAATGTTAAAATGTGACCAATAAAATGCAAGGAACCGCCAGTAAAAATGGCATTTATTGCATTACTATACACATTCACTTGGCTATTAAGTATGGGTGGGGAAAGTTGTTCTTTTTGCGAAACATTTTAATCTTTTTGTGTTGCAGCCACGAAACAGTTTCGAATAAGTTTCCTACAACAGAAATGTCCTAAACTGTTTCACGCAAAACTGTAGCACCAAATATTATTGAGATAAACACAGTCCATTGAAAACATTACAATGCGCCAAATGCAACCACTCACTATGTGCACTGAAGAGGAAATTATCAAATTGTGGAAGCAAAGCATTGTTGAGCATTAACGAGAGGGAATGAGTTCGTTTAGTACATTCGAATTTCGCGATGATGTCAGACAGCTCGCTACAAGATACACCAAGCGGTAAACTTTTAAGCAATGAAAAAATATTTACGTTATGGAATACATACCGCAACGTAGTAACTTTTGCAATGAGTAAAACAACTATTCGGGCGTTGCTGTTATAATTGCATAGGTCTGTTGCAGGTAAGCAATACATGAAAGAATACAATTTCCAGAAGTGTTTTATGTGACAGTTTTAGTGATGAAACTGTTTCAGACAGTTGTGTTGATGAAACTGTTTCAAAATAGTTGCGCCATCTTTGTGCCATCACTACTACTAAGTTACATAAAACATAGCATAATATCAGAAAATTCTAAGAAAATATAAAGAATATTTTAAACATTTGAGATATGATTGTCCGTATGAAACATTTATTGCATATAAATTTACTTTAAAATCAAGTTATAGTATCTTTTACTATAGAAGGTTCATTTTAGCACATTCTGGTAATTTTGAATTGCAGATAACAATCAAAACTTGATGGAGATATCAAATAAAAAGTTCTGTTTACTGTCTGCTAGTACTGAATTATAAATGAAAAAGCTCCTCTCTACTTCAACGGAAACAATTGGACCATACCGAAAGCAAGCGGTGTCTCCTGGTTTTAACTCTGTCAGCAAGAGAAAAACGTTCAACAGCCAAAGTTCTGCCAACCGAACACAACCTTTTGTATCCCCTGTTGTTGTCCATCTCCTGCTATATTTTTGTTGACACTGTATCGTTCACTTTACTTTATGCACGGCCCAAACCATTCTCAAGGATATCCACTATTTACAGCTGTTCCACTAAAGTCACTTGGGATTTTTCCCCAGAAGTTATGACATCAGGAAGGAATCCAAAATTTGCATTGTTGTAAGAACGTTTACCTAAACTTTCTTTATCAGCCAACAGTTCTTGCGCTGTCATTATTGTCACAGACTCAGTATTATCAAAGGACTCGACCACTTTCTTCAAAACGTCAAAATTCTTGCAATAATAACTGCAAGACTCAAGCAATGTTTCCCATCTAGCTAACACAAGTGGATAGGGCAATTACATTTCTGGAACTTCTGTTTTGAATGCTATAACTTGAGAAGGGGCTTTCAATAACATTTCCTTCATGCATCCAATTAATTTTTTCACTTGAAAATTTTGCACATATTTTTTCGGCGACACGGTGTAATGAATGCGCTTAACATGTGACATGGACCATAGTTTGGTAAAATGCCCTTAAAGTACCAGCAACTTTAACCATTTAGGGTGCTGCATCTCTTATAAAAAGTAATATATTGGAATTCTGAATTTCATCAGGCCAAAGTATTCTCAATGCAATGTCAAACACTAAGCTGGTTGTTGAGTAGTTGACTTAGCCAGCTACTCACAATGTAGTAGAAATTGTTCTCCAGGGTTGTGCGCTTCTAGAACTCCAATAATACTATTCACTAAATAACGACCTACAGAGCCTGCTGTCTCATTGATTGATACAAATATGTTATTTTCTAAAATCCTTTCTGTTATTTGCTTCAAAGTTTTGTTGTAACACCGATCAATGTAGGTTCTTCCCGATGTGCTGGGATCTGGAATTAATTTTCTGGTTTCCTCTTCCAAGAAAGTGTGCGGCTTAGGATGATTCAACTTGAGAAAAGGAATATCGGCGGATAAAAGCTCTTCACCAAATGCTGAAAATGTTGAACGAGTTTCCCTAAGAAATATCTACTGTAAGTTTACATGGAATTTATTTTCAGGTCACTGAAGATCACGTTTATGTATCTCCTGTGATATGTGTTGTTCTAACATCAACTTCTTTTTCAGCAGCCACTCCATATTTTGCAACAAATACCTTTAGTTTAACACTATAACTCACCTTTACTTTAGGCATTTTGCTTATATGGTGTTCGTACAATGGATGTCAATAGCTCTTCCCCTCACTTAATAGGACAATAATGCCGTATCACCTAGGATTAGTAATTTCCCTGGGAGTGTGGGCAAGTCCATTGTGCACATTCCTAGGAGCTGTCATAATATCAACTTAATTCCAAAAAAATTGGACACGCAAAAATACGAGCTATAATAATAAAAATCTTGAATGAAATACGATCAATTCCACAGTCTTATGGAAAAGTACTTAAAATGCTCAAAATTAGCTTAAAATTGCCCATAAAATGCGTATTCCCCTAAAAAAAACTGACGAAAATGCAAAAACAAAAAAAGGCCAAACAGATTATTTTTATTTAATCTTTTATTGAATGTCGTTCATTTTCATATATGCAAGAAATGTTCAACCTTCGGAGCAAATAGAAGTAAAATCATTAAATGCCTTGCCCTCTCATTAATGCTTGCGCTAATCGAAATCAGCCTGTATTCAAAATCAAGGTCACATGTGCTACGTGATCATCACGCGAATGCTGATCACAGTTCCTGCCATAGTTTTTCTCCAACAATTCATTCAATTAAAGTTATGGACAGAAAACAAAAGGTACGTTATTCTCAAAAATTTGAAGTTTCTATTCAAGATTATCATGACTGGTGTGTTATACACCTTCATTCATAATTGTTTCTTCAGTTAAATTGAAGAAAAGATATATAGTATAATATTTTGATTATTAGTTGTCGATAAATTTTCCTTCAAGAGTAATGAGTGAAATATTAATATAATTTCGGAATATATTTTTCCGAATTTGTGCACAACAGTCCCAATATTTGGTATAATAACTAATTAAGACTCTGGAAATACAAACAGTTAGCTCACAAAATAACCTTTCTCAGAAATATAGGATTCTGCTTGTGCGTGTGCGCGTGCGCGGTTGTTTACGTGCGCGCGTGTACATGTATAACGTACTAAAGAATTTTTGTATTAGTATTTCGTAATTAGCATGCCAGCATCTGGTTCCACAGGTCGCGGATTGAAACGCGGAGGAGGACGGTTTTATTTTCTTCCGGCTTAAAAATCCTTAGCATAGTTTCTTTCGGAAGGGATGTAAAGCCATTGTTGTGGATTTACGGCACGCAAAGAAGCTCAAGAGGCCTCTGAGAACAAAATTAAGCTGTCTGTCACGCCCATATAAAATGGAACGCTGAGAACTGCAGTAGCTAAAAAGCGTCCACAATAAAAATCTTTGTAATAATTAGTATGCTTCAAATGACTGTTGTCACTGTGGTTATGAATATGATGGCTATTACGTATATTTAGGATCCCCCTTGTATGTCCCTTTTGATCGGTGGATGTAATTCAATAATTAAAATCAATTGGATAACAAGCCATTTAGGGCCGCGCCATGGCCGATGGTTGGATCACTCGTCTCTCACCAAGGAGGCCCGGGTTCGATTACCAGGCAACAATATGCGAGATTTGTGATGGACAAAGCGGCGAAGAGTTGGTTTTCTCCCGGTTCTCCGGTATCTCCCGCCATTATATTAAATCGGTATTCCATTATGTTTCCACTTATCAGTGACATCACCTGCCTTATGTAGTAAAAGCGGGCGTTCAACGCGCATATTTGTGTTTATAACACGATATACAATTCAAATATGGTCACGTGTATATGTATACATATACTTTTATGGGAATCGTTCGTTAGCTTTGGGATGGTAAAAAGTTCATGGTGCGCCAAACAGTGTATGTACATTTACTTGATTACGTGTTCTCATGTACGTACCATCCTGGCCAGGTGATAATCTCGTAGGATGTTTATTAGAATGCTCACCCCCTTCACCACCAAGTACCATTACTACGAATGACCCTTATGTAAGGCACCAATCAGATTTAAGTAAAGTTATTCTTGAAACAAGACCTCTACTCAGTTCTGTACATCTGCACTTACTCGAGATCCGAGTGCAGTATTCGAAAACAACTCTCATGGAATTTTTAATCGAGAACTCATACAACTGAAGTTTTTGAATACGACATTCAGAATTCGAGAACATTCAAGAATGGAATACAACGACATTTTGCATTCGAATACTCCAATCGCTACTCGTAACCTTTACGGTGATTTATACTATAAATTAGAGTATTAGCAGGGGATAACTTTCCCGCGGTGATTGCTGCTGCCTTTTAATACATTATAAACTATAGGCTTGACCTTCCAGAAATTCTTTTAAAGATAAAATGAATTATTCATAACTCAGGTTTTCTATTATCAGTATTGCGCTAATTCCGCAAGTACCCAGGCGTATGAATTAGTTTAGGCACTATGCATTAGGTGTAGCTATGCCAGGACCACCCAGAGACGAGATTTAGATTAATTTCAGTGCACCTACACTTATCCGAGTGCAGCATTTCAATAATTCATTCAGGATTTCTCACTCGAGAACTGTGCATTTAAACCAATCAGGGGAGGATTCGAGTACAGCAATCAAATTCAGAAATATCTCAACAGCAGCCAGGATTAGAATACATTGATGTTTGGCATTCGAATATTCTCATCACTAATTATAACATACAAGAAGGTCTACAGTTAAATACTTCGTGGTTTTCTATATCAGTAATTGAACAGAAGTCTATATTTCGCTCGTTTCACAAAGATCACTGCAGTATAATGCTGTGGTATTTGTGGAAAGAGTTTCTAAACACATACGTGAATTTCCTACCTGTAATTCGCTCTTCTAATAAACAATACGGAAAAAGTTGCCGTAGCATTTATGTATATATACACACACACTTTTGGTTAAAATTATGCTAAGTTCACTATCAATATTTAAGCTTCAAGTATCATAACGGCATTCATCTATTTAAACAATAATCGTTATCAGCTTATGCTCACATAATGCTAATACAAAGAATTTGTATTAGCATTGATGTCACTTGTTCTATTCACTGTCCTGCAAATTGTTTTACAAGAGTTTATTCAACTGCGTAGCTCCTGGTAGTCGATATAAAGCTTCAAAACAACTTATTGTTTTAATCTTATTTTGTATTAATTTATGACCTACTTAGTCATACCGGACGAATAAGGAAAACGGGAAAACTATCTATTTGGCCATGGAGCTTAAAGGTAATCTATATTAGTCTTCTAAGCATAAAGAATAACCCAAAATAAAACCTTAACTAGCTATCTCGTCTTAGGCGGGATTCAAGAATGTGAGACAGTCTACCGTCACTCCACCGGGGCTGCATATGTATGTTGATGGAACATTTGGCTAAATAGACAGTCACATTTTTTAAAGAGAGCGTTATCGCTTACATAATGGATATAAGCGTCATGTTTACTTTGTCTAGCACGCATGTACAACTAAATAGCACTTAGAGAAGATATTGAATCCCACAACATTTTCTATACCGAAATTTGGACTGAATTAGAGATTTGCAGGACATCTGAACCCAACCAACTATTTTAGATAGACATTCGTGTGTGTGAGCATCATAACTCAAAAACAAAAAGTATTTAAATAGCAAGCTTGGTATTTCAATTGAGCATGCTTCCATGAAGCGATATGCAGACTTTTAATATTACTATAAGTTTGTCTCCGGAACCGATAGACATGGGAAGGCAGAGTAAGTGTTTTATGAAGCACCTTCTCGACCACGTATGTTCAATGTACATTGTGGACAGAATGTTTGTATTCCAAATAAATTACACTGTGTAATGCTGGAACCTATGAATCAGGAAACGGATTTAATATAAACACAAAAGAACAATTCTTAAATTGGATCCTTTTTGTACATTTTGCTACTCTCAGAGATAGATATATCACTTTTTACTCAGATACGTGATTTTTAGGGAATTTTCATTACATACACGATGTATATATTGAAGTTTATAAAAATAGCGTCTAGTGTCCTCTTTATTCTGGACGACATTTGTATAACTGGTAAACCGCAATCGTCGAACAAAACATCATTACACAGAAGATTTAGATCGCTCTTAAACACAGAAAATGATATATCTTTTCTTGTAGAGCTAACCGTGTGTGAGATCGTGTTTGTTATTTGCTCTATTTTTGTAGTAATTAAACCTCTCTCAGATTGGAAGTATTCATTCGTACATTTTTTTACTTCTGCACATGCATACAGAGCCATATTTCAATGGTTTCACATGGCGACCAGCTTTAGAGAGGCCTGACTAACTTCTTTAGCATAGTAGATACCCATATTTCACTTTAGTACACGGAAGCATGTAATAAGACAATTTCTGCTCTCCTTTTATCACTATTAGCATGTTGAGATGAAATACTTCTAAAAGTAACTACAAAAAACATGATAACCTTGATGATAATTATATATTAATGATAATATATCAATTCACATATTGACAGTGAAACATCCTAGTAAATAGGTCATCTGTCTTGTGTTATAACTAACTTGATTGATTCAGTTAAATTGTGGTTACAAAGTTTTTATCAGTGGGGTTATATATTGTAACAGATGCCATTACTAAAACGGAGATGCCAAGAAGTTCAATGAAAACAAAAGTACATTACTGCAGACATCTAATGAGAGACTTTTCGCAAATAAATGAGTATTGTTTCTCTATTTCTTCACATTATTGAAACAAAATCCCACCTTTATTTATTAAAAAAAAAAGAAAGAAAAAAAAACTTATTATAATCAGAATCTGTGTACAATAAATGTGCGTATTCTATGCTTTAGCAAAAATACTGCCGCTTGGTTTCTTATCGACGTTTGCTGCAGCGACAGGTACTACTGCATTCTACGGATCTCCTGTCGAAACTTAGTCAACTGCTGCATGATATGAATTCCCAGTTGAAACTAAACTATCTGCAGGGCTTGCACTCTTTTTTTATACCAGTCGATAAGGTGGCAAGAAACTTCCAGAAGAAGTCGCTCGAGTAAACCACCACAGGAGTCACAATATTACTCAGGTGTAACAATGCACGTTTTGCATGTCAAAGTTATTGCCTGCAGGGTATTACTCACTCAGGTGTAGCAGTGCGCTACTTCCATGATAAGGCAGTTTCCAACAGCACACGTGTGCCCCGCGTAGGTGTAATAATACACGGTTTCCATATTAATAATGTTGCCCACAGCACACTTGCCTGTTCTCGCAGGTGTAGGTAAAAATATGTGGCATCCGTGCCAAAGAACCTGCCGTCAACACACTTTTGCATATGCAACAATGCGAGTATCGATGTCAAAGAAGTTGCATAATGCACAACGTGTCCACTTACGCAGGGATAACAATGTGCGAATACGATATCAAACAAGTTTCAGGCAGCACACGTTTCCAATGTGGCAGGTGTAACAGTACACACACACTTCGATGTCAAGTAACTTGCCGACTGCACAGGTATTCGCTATCGCAAGTGTAACAAACAATGCATCGCTTTGATGTCAATGAAGTTGCCGATAGCACACGTGTACTCGCACGCAGGTATAACAATGCGCGATTTCGATGATAATGGAACGCAGGTGTGGTCACACTATTATGCTCATTTTAGATGTATGATTTAAAATGCATAGTAAATAATATGTAAAAGCGAAACAGTTATGTCCTTTTTTTAAACTCTCTTTCGACTTAACTAAATAATTCTCTATAAATCGGAATTGTTAGGAACGCACAATATATGGCGTATCTATAAATACGCATCTTGTAAAGACCTTGGCAATTGTACTTCCATCTAGCGACGTTCGCTGCAGTACCAAACAGACGGGTAGTGCCAGCTAAAACCACCAGTTGTTGTGGTTGATTAAACACATCATAGGAAGCGCTAGCAGTGAATTCATTCTGAAAAACTAATTTTACATCCACAGTTATGTTTCTTTTTGGAACACATAATTATGGTTGTGTTGCAATACAAAACATTTGTATGCGTAAAAGCTGATAAGAGAAATACGTCTAATCCGGCTTATTGAAAGGAATAATAGCAGTTCTTACAGGCTCACTTTTTACATTATTTCTGCTAATTTATCTATAACTCATATGAAAACATTTAGTGCTGCGGACGTTTCGGAGAGGGCCAGCATCTCCTCTGCAACCACGGCACCACCTACCGGCGGATCTGGCAGCAGCGGCAGCAGCGGCAGGAGCCACGGCAGCTTTCCCCCAGCGGCAACGCAGTGGGCATTCGTCCCTCTTCTAGCTTGCAGCTCCGACGCCTGCGGGTGTTCGGCTTCTACACAGCGGCAACGCAGTGGGCTGTGACCCCCTATTAGCTTGCCGTTCCGCCGCCAGTGTGCGAGCGGCCCCGACAGCTTGCTGTCAATTTGTAAAGAGCAGGAACTCCCCTACTTTCCTACTTCTCTTCTACTGTCATCTTTCTTTTCATTGACCTGACTAGACCGACAGACAACGCATACAGCGGGTCCGTAAGGCCAAAGCCAAGGGTGAAGGCCACTGGCCTGAAACCTCGAGCCGATATGGCTCGCACAGGCGCCTCCTATAAGGAGGTCCTGTCCTCTGCGAACAGCCGTAGGGCAACCGCACCGACTCTGACCAACGATGACGGGCAACAGCCAAGACCCAGCACAAGCCTACCTACTCCCTCACCAGAGACGGCCGAACCTTCGCGCAAGCGAAGCAGGACGTCTATTGGCGGCAGCAACAGGCGCAAGCCATCCTCGCCTCAACGCCTCGTAGCGGTTGAGAGTGTTCAAACCGGGCAGGACCCAACCAGTCCCTACACTATTCCTATGCCCGACTCTGACACCGACGTCGAACCTGACGGGCCGTGGATAACTGTCCACGCAGGGGGCCGCAGAAGCGGTCGTTCCTCCCCCAACCCAGCTGCACCACCACAGGGAATTAACCAACCCCCAACCCAAGGGGGGAGAAAAATACCGCCTATAGTTGCCGACGCTTTCCGCAACCACGTTGTGGTTATGAGAAAGCTGGCAACGAAGCTTAGGGGCCCCTTCGAGGCCCGGCGGAAGCAAAGGAAAGTCCACCTCCATACCTCCTCGGAAAGGGATTTCGAGGCAGCGAAGGCAGTACTACGGGACGAACAAATCCCGTTCTACAGCTACTCGCTGCAGCGTCCCTACGTGGAGCGTAGGATAATTCGGGGCCTTGACTCCGACTGCACCCCTGAGGATGTCAAGGCGGCTCTTCAGGACGAGTACAACATCACCCCTACCACCGTGGCACGTCTCAGTAAGACGGTGGCAACAGACGACGGCACTCAGCGAGTGCCCATGCCCTTATTCCTGGTCGTGGTACCAAGGGAACGCGCCCAGTCAGTTCAGCCGATAGACGCCGTCCGTCGGCTTATCTTCACCGTCGTGCGTATCGAAAGATACCACGGCAAAGAGGGACCTGTGCAGTGCCATAGGTGCATGGGCTTCAACCACTCTAGCAGTGTGTGCGAGCGCAAGCTCGCATGCCTGCGGTGCGGTGAAGCCCATCTACTGAGGGACTGCACAAAGCCCCATGAAGCTCGCCACTGTGTGAACTGTGGTGAGGCGCACGTGGGCTCTTATAAAGGATGTAAGGTGCGGAAGCGCCTTGTTGAGAGCCGCCGTGGAGGCCCCCAGGAGCCAGCTAAAGTGCGCCCTGGGGTGTCCTTCACCTCGGCACTGAACCGCGCTGAGGGAACACTGCGCGCCGCTGAGGCAGCAGCAACTCCCAGCCCCGCAGTCACTGCAGAGACCGTGCCAGCTCCGCCCTTGACGGAGACCCCAACGCCCCAACCTGGTGCGCCTACTTCAACGGAGGAAGCCGCCCCGACGCCCTCGACAGAGGGCCCACGCCGGACTTCTCCAAAAAAGAAGTCCAGGAGGAGAGGAAAGAAGAACCGTCGGGCGGCTGGCCAGTCGGGCCAAACAGAGGCTCCCACCTCTGTGAGACCCGAGGCCACGCCCCCAGCACTCCAGCAGCTACCAGTGGCGGAAGCTCCAGTAGCGGCCGCCACACTACCTACTCCAGTAGCAGAGGCTCCTGCTGCACCTACCACCACAGCGGCTTCCTCGGCCTTTACAGCGGCCATCCCACAGGCGGACCTGGATGAACTTCAGGACCTAGCCCTGTGGTTCGGTGACCTCCTAAGTAAGGTCCTACCTGTACTGCGAAATTTCAAGTTGCAGTACAGCAACCCCAGACTCTCCCCCCTCCAGAAACACACCCTGTTCCTCCAAACCTTGGAGCAGTTGTACCCGGGTTCCGCTAAGTAATGGCCTCTAGATTCCTTCAGAGACCATTGCGACTCGCGTACTGGAACGCGAACGGCATCCGGGGGCAACGCCCAGGCGTCATTGAGTTTGTACAATCGTACGGAATTGACATCCTGATGGTTTGCGAAACCCATCTGGATGCTGCTACTGACTTCTCGCTGCCTAGTTACGTCACCCATCGGTCCGATCGGGTCGGCCGACAGGGTGGCGGTACAGCTATCTTCATTAAGAACCACATAACCCATACTCCTGTCCAACTCCCAGCACTACAGCACGTGGAGGCCTGTGCAATCCGGCTTGCCGTTGCCGGGCTAGACGCGCTGCTGATAGCTGCATATGACCCACCAAACCACCGCTTCCAGGAAGCGGACTACACCACCCTACTCAACCTTCACCCAGTGGTATGCATCGCAGGAGACCTCAACGCGAAACATGCCCTCTGGCACAGCCGCACCAACAACCCCCGAGGCCGCGGGCTCTACCGCCTCATCAGCGGCAACCCCGCCCTCGTCGCGCACGGACCGAGAGGACCTACGTGTCATCCGGCTCGCGGCAGACCGGATGTTCTTGACATCATAATCACCAAGAACACACCATTTCATCTAGACCTCTCGGCGGTCAACGAGTTGGACTCCGACCATGACCCTGTCGTGGTGGACACAACCGAGACCGTATCAGCTCTGGTAACACCAGACTGGATAAATGAGATCGACTGGGACGCAGCCGTCCTAGACCTAAACCAAACCGTGGACCCGCGACCGCGCATCGATTCCATCGAAGCGCTGGAAGCGTCAGCCACGGTCTTCTCCCGCCAACTCCTGAATGTGGTACGCGCGCATACCTACCGCATCCCATCTAACAAACCTAACCCGAGCACCATACCGAATGAACTCCGGCAGCTGCTAAAAGCCAAGGCAACCGTACGGAAGCTATGGCAGCGCTTCCGCCATCCCAGGATCCAAGCAGTGTACCAGCGGTTAAAATCCCTGGCAAGGCGCCTGCTTCGCGCGCACCGCAAAGCGGCCTGGGAACACACAATGGCACATATAAACCTGGAAGAGAAACAACCCTGGAGGATCATCCGATCCCTCAGGAAAGACAAAAGTCAGTTTCAGCATCCCATCCATGGCTCCCGTGGGAGACTCTCTTTTGAGCCCCAGGATAAAGCCACGGATTTCGCAGATTATCTGGAGTCCCAATTCGAACCCCGTGAAGACCCCCAGGATGAGGACTTTACTGAGCTCATGGAAGCGACGGTAGACTACCTCTATGAGGAGCCCCCGCCGCCCCATGAGGAGATCCGCATTCCTTTAGTCACCCCGAAAGAGGTGGCGTCCCAACTCAACCACCTAAAACCTAACAAAGCCCCTGGACATGATGGCGTTACGGCGCCTATGCTCCAGCACCTACCCAGAAAGGCCGTAATCCACCTGACGCGGATTTACAATGCATGCCTGCACCTACGTCACTTTCCAACGTGTTGGAAGGAGGCGCGGGTGGTATGCATTTTGAAACCCGGCAAGGACCCGGTCTTCCCGTCAAGCTACAGATCTATTAGCTTACTTCCGATCGTCTCGAAAGTATTCGAGCGGTTACTCCTACCTCGCCTCACCCCTCTCTTCGAAGAGAGACTCCTACTCCCGGATCATCAGTTTGGTTTCCGTACTGGACATTCCACAACCCTGCAGTTGCTGCGACTGGCTGAGAAGGCTGCCCTGGGCTTCCAGGACAACTTCAAAACAGTCGCGGTGCTCTTGGACGTGGAAAAGGCCTTCGCCACCACTTGGCATCAGGGACTCTTGTACAAGCTCAAGAACGCAGAAATTCCTCCCCCCTACCTTCACCTGCTTAGTAGCTTCCTTCGGGACCGCACTTTCAGGGTGAGGGTGGAGGGGAGGCATTCCACAGTCAGACCCATAGCGGCGGGAGTGCCGGAAGGCAGCGTGCTGTCGCCGTTACTCTTTGCTGCCTACATGTCCGACTTCCCCACAGAACCCAGTAGAGTTACGTGCCAGTATGCCGACGATGTCCTCATAATGGCGCGTAACAAGAACGCCCGATATTGCTTCCCCCCGCTACTGAGACAGCTCCAGGCCATAGGCAGATGGAGTGAACAGTGGCGGATGGCCATCAGCCCGCAGAAGAGCTCAGCTCTACTGCTGGCTAAAGTGCGTGGCTGGCGACCGGAGAGGTCGCTGAGGCTGCGGCGGAGGCGGATCCCCTGGGTCCGCTCCGCCAAATACCTCGGAGTCCTCCTCGACCGCGGCCTTACTTTCACTCCACATGTCAGGGAGAAGGTCGGCTTGGGACACGCTGCCCTGCGGCAGTTGTTTCCCATCTTCCACTCCACCATGCCTACACACCTAAAACTACGGCTGTACCGCGCAGTCATCCCGCCCCTGATGCTGTACGGCTGTGAGGTCTGGGGTTCGGTGGCTCGTTCCACCATCCGCAGGCTACAGGCCGTGCAGAACAGGGCATTGAGGATGATATACGGCACAGACCGCAGATTCCCGTCCCACATTCTCCATTCCCACTCCGGAATCCCTTACATAGTGGACGTTGTGCGAGAAAGAGCTCGCACAATATACACTAAACTTGCTCCCCACCCAAATCCCCAGGTGAACACTCTCGGTCTTTACGACCACACGCTACCAAGGAGACGCGTAAGCTACCGCCTTCCCAAGGACGCCTTGGGATGGTAGTTTTCCGGCCGCCTCTCCCTTTACTGTTCTACCCGCCAAGTTAAGCAGCATCGGGCATGGTCACGACTCGGACGGGTGACCATCCAGTCGTACTCCGACCAGATCTGCAACACTGGCTACCCCCACCCCGTACCTATATCCCGTCATGTCTCCCCGCTAGCCGGCACTGCTTTCCTTGACAGCCCGCAAGCGGCTGGCCAAGGTAAGCAGCATCGGGCCTGGTCCCTCTCTGGGTGGGTGGCCACTCAGATAGGTAAGCCAGCCCGCGCCGGCTGCACAGAGGGAGCACCCTGCCCAATTACTTTGACATTGACAAAAACGCTTGCATAAGACTACATCTACTATATCACACGGGTAAATCCGCAAGAAAAGCGGATAGGTACCGTGGTGATTTGCCCCCGCCCGAGTACACTCGGGCGACTAGTTCCTGCTCCTGGCTCCTGGCTCCTGGCTCCAGTGCTGCGGATTAACCTCACATTTAAAAATAATTTTTAGAACGGGGGATAGCGCAATGCTTTCCCCTACATAAATTGTACACTGAAAAGAGCTTAATGTTAAACAAGTAGAGATGGGCAGAAAGAATCGTTTAGCCTGTCAACTGGAATAGAGACTTCCTGTGCCGAGTCAAGGTTCCACAAAAAAAAAAAAAAAATGGTTCGAAAGATGTCATTTCGAGCGCTGCACACCAAAATTATCTTATACTGCTGTCAATTGATGTCTCTTTGTACCAGATTTCAGCGGAAGTATAAAATGATTTAGTGGTACCAATTGTCATTAATATAGATACATTTTAATGTGGACTAAATAAAGGAAAATTCTGAAATAAAATTATAAAGATAGGACTTAGTATCAATTAATTCCGTTTATTCACACATTACGTAACAGAACTCTGAAACAATAGCTCATACTGGCATTCTGTTTCCTAGTATAATGTTGGCCATATGGATGACATGCTTTGAATTTGAAAACATTTAACGTGGCTGTAATTTCTTAACTGTAAAATGCACAAAGTCTTCTGAAAGAAAATATTGCCTTTTGAGGTTGTCCTGCTACAGCGAGGATTAAGGGAATTAAATTGTTTCGTTTCCCAATTTATACTGAAAGGTAAGAAGCTTACAGAACAACACAGGAATAAAGAATTAGTCATTACCTAACCTGAAAAATGCTGCCGCTTGATTGTAATAACTTTGTGAAAAGACACTTTAATAACTGGTTCATATTCTCTCACGTAGAAAAATAATTCACTACAAAATTAACTATTGTGTACACCATACATATAATTCTTAATGAAATAATGTCAGATTTTAAGCAATATTTTTATCTTAACCATAACCACCAACTTTGCCCGATTTTCCTGGAGTGTATACTTGACATTCGTTATATAACTTAAACTAACCATAAACTGCATTGCAGACTTCTGACTAATTTATTGTTTACTTCAGCCATCTTGTAATTAAATGTGTGTTGGCATTTCAGTACAAGCTTGTATAAATTTACATTCAATGCACAGTATTATTTGCATTTACAATACTTTTCTTGCATTAAACAATCTAAATCATATTATGAAATGCTGATGAATGATATATAAACATATATTTGCACAGTATTCTGTCATTTGTTTCAGGGTAGCCTAAATGCATTTGACAAAAATAATGTTTTTAAACAGTCTTTTGTCAATGATGCTATCAATTGCCAGGATACCAGTACTACCTGTGTGCCAGAATTTCATCATGAGAAGTTCTTTTACATGCAGTAAATTTATAATATGAGGTTGCTTTTAAACACACTTAAAAACCATCAGTCTGGGCTGTTTTAATTTGGCTGCACACATTTTGGATATCAATCTGTAAACCTCAATGGTTCAGAAAAACTACTTTTTGTTGTTTGTTTTGCTTCAGCATGCGTTATCTACATTGGAAAAACACTAATATAGAATAAGTGAGGTGAATTGTTAAGGTATGATCACTTAATTTGTTTCCTTAATTTCTCTTGGCAAATAACATTAATGAAACCAAGGGAAAGATGCATGCTATACTATTGGCATATAGATACGTTAAATGTGGTGGAAATGTTGGTAAACTCACTTGAATTAATTATTTTTAATTTTTTTCATTTCAATAGCATTGCCTTGTTTCTAATGTAGTATAAGAATCAGCAAATAAATTTAGCTGTATCATATCATAGGCACCATGTCTGCCTAATAATAATCTTGTTAGGGTGAGTTACTTGGTTATGAATTTTTACAACTTTTTTCCTTTATCATGCAGTGACAAATGTTTGTAATAATGTGGCAAGCTAATTAATACTTTTGGGCGAGTTGTTTGGATGTGAGTTTTTTGCTTGTAATAATGTGGCAAACTAATTAATACTTTAGAGCGAGTTGTTTGGATTTGAGTTTTTTGTTTGTAATAATGTGGCAAACTAATTAATACCTTTGGGCGAGTTGCTCGGATATGAATTTTTATGTTTGTAATAATGTGGCAAGCTAATTAATATCTTTGGGCGAGTTGGTAGTATATGAGTTTTTATGTTTTTAATAATGTGGCAAGCTAATTATTGCTTTTGGGCGAGTTGCTTGGATATGAGTTTTTATGTTTGTAATAATGTGGCAAACTAATTATTACTTTTGGGCGAGTAACTTGGAAATGAATTGTTGCAAGGTTTGCTTTATCAATCAGTGACAAATGTTTGTAACAACCTGGCTAGCTAAATAGTACCTTGGGGTGAGTGGCTTGGAAATGATTTGTTACAGAGTTTGCTTTATCATGCAGTGACAAATGTTTTGTAACTTTTTTTTTTTTTTACCTTCATCATGTCTAAATACCTCTGTAGCAATGATAAAGCCTTTGATTTATTCTCATAAAAATATTGCTGAAAATGCATAAATTCCATTTCTACCTGTTTTGTGCTTTTATCATTATGCAACAGATATGGCACAAATAGGAATGCATGAATAAGGAACTTCAAAAATATTATGTGGTTTTTGGAACTGAAAATGGAAAAGTTATACATGTGTTAGTAAACTCACGAAATAGTTATTAATAATAGATCTGCATATCCTTGTATTATTATGTGTGTTATTACTTTCATTTTAAATATTACAGTGTCAGCAGCAGGTACGACCTAAGGTCGAGTGTGACATCTTCCTTCTTAATATATGCGTATATATAAACTTGATTCTTGTCATTTTTAAAAACAAAAGTCCAGGATGCATAGAATTTTTAGCCATCTTCAAAATAGCCAAACAAAATGCAAAATTTGCACTAACTAGGCTAAACTTCTGCATCAATGACAAAAATATAACAATCTGAAATAAACTGCTTAAAGAATCCTTTGGTATATCTATGAATATATCACAGTAAAATTAGTAACTGTCCTATGCAGAACGTCTGTGTGATTTAAGTTTGTAAACACTGCACAATTTTAAGTAATTGTTTATAAATGTAAAACAAGGAATTATTGCTTTTACTTTACAGCTATTATAGATGCAAATTAATTGGCAGTATGGAATTAAGCATTTTCACAATCAAGGAGTTTCTAATCCATTTTTGACCTGATATTATGAGCAGAAATTATTCTTTGATTAATTAATTTAACACAATCTTTTATATGTAATCTGAGGTGAAACTGCACAAATTATACACACAGCTATTGTTGCATATGGCTTCCAAACATAATTATAACATAACTGAAAATTAATTTTTACAATGATGTCAGCTTTGTGCTTCAATAGCCAAGGCTTTTGTGACTCATAGTTATTACCTTAATGTTCAACTCCTGTATTATTGTGTGGAATGGGCATTTTTCTGTTTTACTTGCAGTTGCATTCATCCAATTCATATAAAGACAATATATATACGAAGGGAAGATATGGGCACTGGTATTTTAGTGTGGTTTGTTTACCATTCCTTTTCATTGTTTTCCATTCCTATTGAATAATAATCTTCAGTTTTGTAATGTTACAAACTATAAGAGTCATATCAGCTTTATTTTATGCCAGAATTTGTTCCACAGGAGTTATGTGCATTGAAATGAAACTGTTGCAGTTGAAAATCCTTAAATGCAATTGCAAATCCCTCACTCTTGGCATAAATGAAATGTGCAATATTCTCACTTTGAGAGTGTAATCATTCCCTCAGTTGCTTATATGGCGCACACTCTGTCGAGTCCGGCAGCCTGAGCAAAGAGCTGAAGCAGCATATAAGTGCATACCTTAAACTGTTACCAATATAAATTGGGATATGTATTCAAAAAGATGCTTCACTTGACAGACAGAATACCAAGCATATGGAAATTTGTCATACAACCAGATATATTGGAGTTTTAAATTTTGTTTCTAAAACTACATGTTTTCTTTGTCAGTGTTGCTTACCATGCAGGATATTTGGTCTCAGAAACTGAAGAGTCTAGTATTCCTTGTGTTGTAAAGACAAGTAGATTTTAAACAAATGGTGCATTCTACTACTTTCTTAATTTCATTGTGCAGTATATGTTATTCTAATTGTAATAATTTGCTTTTTTTATATTTGTGAAAGATACACATTTTAACCAAAGTTATTACAAGAATGCAAAATAGTATGATTGAGAAAAGTTATGCCACTAGTTGTTGACATAGTCTCGTGTACAAATGTTAACGTGCTGCTATACATTAATACTACAGGAGAGAGTTTCAAATTTGAGGTCCCTCTCTGAGGAACTTCTGTAATCTTATGCAAAAAATTTATATGTGTATACATTGAAATACAGCTTCTGCTATTCAAAACTTAATTCATTAATACAAACATTAACATAACACTTCTGTTTTCTTCTTGAAACAGGTAGTGCCGTTTTTTTGTACATAGTTGTTATCCTTTCTTCATTTAGAATTTGTATGTGTGCATCTATGTTATTTTTATACTAGTTTTTAATGGTTTTTTTCAATATTATTATTAACTTGCTATGTACAAAAAAATTGCATTACATTTAATCTTGTTGGCATCCCTTCCAAGTTTCCTCCACTTACAGAATGCATTAACTCAATGTGAAATTATAACTGATGTGCTCATATATCAAACAGATTTTAATTCTACTCAATGAAAGGATGAAACATGTATTTCTGCACAATTCCAATTTCATATAAATACTGTGCTCCTCATCTGATGATATATATAAAAAAAATCTAATTTGTTGTATACAGCAGAAAAAAGCTCAGTTAAACATGGATTTCTTCTTGCTGATCATTTTCTTTTCAGGAATTAGCTACGGAACTTCTTTCTAAGTCACATCTCGGGCACAATGAATAATTTACCGCACCTTTCAATTTCTCACACAGAAATGTTAAATCAGCTATTTGGAAATGTTCGGTAACAATTCATTGGTGCGTGAGATGGGACTTCGAAAGAACTTCGGTAGATAATTCCTGCGCTGAATACGCGAGCGAAGGGAGGGTACAGAATCGCACGTTCGGTCGATATAGAAGTTGGTTATATTATCGACGCTATGTTAGTTCTAACAACAGCCGTGAGTAAGGTTTTAAAAAGCGCAATTTTCGACCCCTTACCCCCACCACGGAGTCGACAATCTAGTAATCTATGCTATGTTTGTTCTCGAATACTACCCTCATTAATAGGGCATGACCTTTAATGACCTATAATTTTGTAAAAAAAATGCATTTATGAACCAAAAATGTTAAAACATGACCAATAAAATGCAAGGAACCACCAGTAAAAATGTCATTTATTACATTACTATACACATTTACTTGGCTATTAAGTAGTGGTGGGGAAAGTTGTTCTTTTTGCGAAACATTTTAATCTTTTTGTGTTGCAGCCACGAGACAGTTTCGAATAAGTTTCCTACTACAGAAATGTCCTAAACTGTTTCGCGCAAAACTGTAGTACCAAATACTATTGAGATAAACACAGTCCATTGATAACATCACAATGCGCCAAATGCAACCACTCACTAGGTGCACTGAAGAGGAAATTATCAAATTACGGAAGCAAAGCATTGTTGCGCGTTAACGAGAGGGAATGAGTTTGTTTAGTACATTCGAATTTCACGATGATGTCAGACAGCTCGCTAAAAGATACACCAAGCGGTATACCTTTAAGCAATGAAAAAATATTTACGTTATGGAATGCATAGCGCAACGTAGTACCTTTTGCAATGAGTAAAACAACTATTCGGGCGTTGCTGTTATAATTGCATGGGTCTGTTGCAGGTAAGCGATACATGAACGAATATAATTTCCAGAAGTGTTTTATGAAGCAGTTTAAGTGATGAAACTGTTTCAGACAGTTGTGTTGATGAAACTGTTTCAAAATTGTTGTGCTATTTTTGTGTCATCACTACTACTAAGTTACATAAAATATAACATAATATCAGAAATTAAAAGTAAATATAAAGTATATTTTAAACATTTGAGGTATAATTGTCCGTATGAAACATTTATTGCATATAAATTTACTTTAAAATCAAGTTACAGTATCTTTTACTATAGAAGGTTCATTTTAGCACATTTTGGTAATTTTGAATTGCAGATAACAATCAAAACTTGATGGAGATATCGAATAAAAATGACTGTTCACTGTCTGCTAGTACTGAATTATAAATGAAAAAGCTCCTCTTTACTTCAACGGAAACAATTGGACCATACCGAAAGCAAGCGGTGTCTCCTGGTTTTAACTCTGTCAGCAAGAGAAAAATGTTCAACAGCCAAAGTTCTGCCAACCAAACACAACCTTTTGTATCCCCTATTGTTGTCCATCTCCTGCTACATTTTTGTTGACACTGTATCGTTCACTTTACCTTATGCACGGCCCAAACCATTCTCAAGGATATCCACTATTTATAGCTGTTCCACTAATGTCACTTGGAATTTTTCCCCAGAAGCTATAACATCAGGAACGAATTCAAAATTTGCATTGTAAGAAAGTTTACCTAAAATTTCTTTATCAGCCAACAGTTCTTGCGCTGTCATTATTGACACAGACTCAGTATTATTAAAGAACTCAACCACTTTCTTCGAAACTCAAAATTCTTGCAACAATAACTGCAGCCATGCTCCTCATCTAGTCAAAAAAAAGTGAATAGGGCAATTGCATTTCTGGAGCTTCTGTTTTGAATACTACAATTTGAGAAGGGGCTTTCAATAACATTTTCTTCATGCATCCAATTAATTTTACCACTTCGAAAATTGTGCACATTTTTTCGGCGACCCGGTGTAATGAATGCGCTAAACATGTGACATGGACCATAGTTTGATAAAGGGCCCTTAAAGCACCATCAGCTTTAACCATTTAGGGTGCTGCATCTCTTATAAAAAGTAATATATTGGAATTCGTAATTTCATCAGGCCAAAGTATTCTCAATGCAATGTTGAGTAAGTTGACATAGCCAGCTACTCACAATGTAGTGGAAATTGTTCTCCAGGGTTGTGCGCTTCTAGAACTCCAATAATAACATTCACTAAATAACGACCTACAGAGCCTGCTGTCTCATCGATGGATACAAATATGTTATTTTCTAAAATCCTTTTTGTTATTTGCTACAAAGTTTTGTTGTAACGCCGACCAATGTAGGTTCTTCCCAATGTGCTGGGATCTGGAATTAATTTTCTGGTCTCCACTTCCAAGAAAGTGTGCGGCTTAGGATGATTCAACTTGTGAAAAGAAATATCGACGGATAAGAACTCTTCACCAAATGCTGAAAATGTTGAACGAGTTTCCCTAAGTAACATCTGCTGTAAGTTTACATGGAATTTATTTTCAGGTCACTGAAGATCACGTTTATGTTTCTCCTATGATATGTGTTGTTCTAACATCAGCTTCTTTTTCAGCAGCCACTCCATATTTTGCAACAAATACCTTTAGTTTAACACTATAAGTCACCTTTACTTTAGGCATTTTGCTTATATGGTGTTCGTACAATGGATGTCAATAGCTCTTCACCTCATTTAATAGGACAATAGTGCCGTATCACCTAGGATTAGTAATTTCCCTGGGAGTGTGGGCAAGTCCATTGTGCACATTCCTAGGAGTTGTCATAATATCAACTTAATTCCAAAAAAATTGGACACGCAAAAACACGAGCTATAATAAAAATCTTGAATGAAATACAATCAATCCCACAGTCTTATGGAAAAGTACTTAAAATGCTCAAAATTAGCTTAAAATTGCCCATAAAATGCGTATTCCCCTAAAAAAACTGACGAAAATGCAAAAACAAAAAAAGGCCAAACAGATTATTTTTATTTAATCTTTTATTGAATGTCGCTCATTTTCATATATGCAAGAAATATTCAACCTTCGGAGCAAAAAGAAGTAAAATCATTAAATGCCTTGCCCTCTCATTAATGCTTGCGCTAATCGAAATCAGCCTGTATTCATAATCAAGGTCACATGTGCTACGTGATCATCACGCGAATGCTGATCACAGTTCCTGCCAGAGTTTTTCTCCAACAATTCATTCAATTAAAGTTATGGACAAAAAACAAAAGGTACGTTATTCTCAAAAATTTGAAGTTTCTATTCAAGATTATCATGACTGGTGTGTTATACACCTTCATTCATAATTGTTTCTTCAGTTAAATTGAAGAAAAAATGTTTAGATATATAGAATAGTATTTTGATTATTAGTTGTCGATAAAATTTCCTTCAAGAGTAACGAGTGAAATATTAATATAATTTTGGTATATATTTTCCCGAATTTGTGCACAACAGTCCCAATATTTGGCATAATAAGTTTTTAAGACTCTGGAAATATAAACACTTGGCTCACAAAACAACCATTCTCAGAAATATAGGATTCTGCTTGTGCGTGTGCGCGTGCGCGTGCGTGGTTGTTTACGTGCGCGCGTGTACATGTATAACGTACTAAAGAATTTTTGTATTAGTATTTCGTAATTAGCATGCCAGCATCTGGTTCTACAGGTCGCGAGTTGAAACGCGGAGGAGGACGGTGGTATTTTTTTCCGGCTAAAAAATCCTTAGCATGGTTTCTTTCGGGAGGGAAGTAAAGCCATTGTTGTAGATTTACGGCACGTAAAGAGTCTCACATGCCTCTGAGAACAAAATTAAGCTGTCTTTCACGCCCATATAAAATGGAACGCTGAGAACTGCAGTAGCTAAAAAGCGTCCACAATAAAAATCTTTGTAATAATTAGTATGCTTCAAATGACTGTTGTCACTGTGGTTATGAATATGATCGCTATTACGTATATTTAGGTTCCCCCTTGTATGTCACTTTTGATCGGTGGATGTGATTTAATAATTACAACCATCTGGATAACAACCCATTTAGGGCCGCGTCATGGCCGAGGGTTAGATCAATCGTCTCTTACCAAGGAGGCCCGGGTTCGATCCCAGGCAACCATATGTGGGATTTGTGGTGGACAAAGCGGCGTAAGGGTTGGTTTTCTCCCGGTTCTCCGGTTTCCCCGCCATTATATTAAATCGGTACTCCATTATGTTTCTACTTATCAGTGAAATCGCCTGCCATATATAGTAAAAGCGGGCATTCAACGTGCTCATTTGTGATAACTGCACCGAAAATATTCTCTATTTAGTTAATATTTTACTTCATGAACAGTAGCTTTGGAACTCGGAAAATAAAATTGCAAATGAAATTGAAAATTCAAGTGTTTTATATTTTCATAAAAATGTATTCCATAAGCTTTTAAAACATTTGACTATGGCTGGCCTAGTGTATTCGCTTCTACCTAAAAGGAACTAAGTAATAACGACATTCTGCTAATATTTATCTCGATTAGCATGAAGAATGTTCTGTATGCAAGGTTTACTTACAGAACAGGTAGAGAAAGTTATGTGAGGGGAACATATCACAATTTGTTTGTTTTCTTATTTCTAATCCCCTTTAACTCGCATGGTTATATCGTGGCTTTCACTTGAAAAACCACTGCCGGTGTTTTCCTCGCTGGATTGTAAGATCTTTTATTTTTTATTCAGTTTTAAGCTATTATGAAAAAATACACACATCACTCCCAAATTCATAATTCATCCTTATGTGGGGGGGGGGTAGGGAGTGATTCTTGTTAAGGAAAAATGTCTTGCCCCAGCTGGGAATCAAACCCGGAACCTCTGGTTGAGAAGACAGAACGCTGACCACTCCACTGCAGAAGCAATCGTTGTTTTGCTCTGTATGTGTGAACGCTGTGCTACAGGGATTCTAAAGCTAATGATGATAGGGCAACAATTCATTTGAATAAAGACACGTTAACTTATTATTTTAACCCTTAGTTGGCTGGTTTATTATACTACATATGCCGTTTTTCCTTTAATTCAAGTTTAAAACTGGAGTTCTAGTAAAAATATATGGAAATAACTATATAATTATTATATAGTATAAGAGAGAAAATAGAAATTAAAGTAAATATAGATTCTTTATTAATCTGTTTCTTCCCAATTAAAACTTTAAATTCTTCTAAACCAGATTTCATACTCCTGCGAAAGACACTATAAAAAAGTGGTTCAAATGGCCATGAGTATTAAGTGATAGGTAATGGACTGACCATCCATTCAAAGCCAAATGTTGCAAATTCAAATCCTAGTGATTGTGGCAAAGGGCGGGGAGACCCCAAGTAAAATAATGGGTGTGATGCTTGGAAAATAATGGAGTTACATTTGAGTGTAGTTATGTGATTTTACTCTTTTGTTTATTTAAAGGAACGCACTGCAATTTTATGGCAAATATTTTATACATTTGTACAATATAAAACAGTCTTGATTACTTGTCATTTATGGCTGAAGATTAGTATAACATGAAATTAATTCTAGAGTACAACTGTATTTGTATAGTTACGCTTAAAACAAGCGGAACTTATAGGTACCGACAGCCATCAAAGGGTTAAGTACGAACGCATTTAATCTGAATTTGATACAGTCATCGCGTGCTTACATGCTCCTTAGTACATCTTAATGGAAAGTTTGAACTTCATAATTCGATGGATCCTTTAAAATCCAACAATTCTTTTGCAAAATAAAATGAATTATTCATGGGCTGGCGGTTGAAACGTTGGTTAAAATATATCTTACTCCTGAAATATATCTGGAGGTATCTTGTTGGAGATCTTTACTACCACACATTCAAAATAACTGATTGATTTTATTAACCCGTTGAGGTATACATATTATAATTATTGAATTGGAAAGATGACTGCTACTGAAGAGTACTAATAATACTATAACAAACAAATTGTTATAATTGACCATTTGCATATTAGCCCTTTTTAATTTTTATGATGTGAAGTTTTGTATAATAATGAATTATTTACATTGTTAAACTCATATTAACAGCAGATTATATATAATTAGAAGAGATCCATGATATATGATATATATCCATACTATGCAAGCGTTACATAGAAATTTAGTCCCAATTTCTAATATTGTTTTTCACATATATATATATATGTATATATATATATTTTTTGGGGGGGGGATGGTTCGGTAGCTTTGGGATGGTAAAAAGTGCATAGTGCGCCAAACAGTATATGTACATTTACTTGATTAGGAATTCTCATGTACGTACCATCCTGGCCAGGTGATAATCTCGTAGGATGTTTTTCAGAATACTCACCTCCTTCACCGCCAAGTACCAATGCTATTAATGACCTTTAAGTAAGATACCAATCAGATTAAATAAAGCTATTCTCGAGACAAGATCTTTATTCAGTTCGGTACAACTGCACTTATTTGAGATCCGAGTGCAGTATTCGAAAACAACTCTCATGGAATTTTCAATCGATAACTCATACGTGTTTTTTTTTTTTTTTTTGGTAGTGTTTAACGCCCGCTTTAACTACTTATGGCACCGCAGGCGGTACTCTTACGTGTGAAGTTTTTGGATACGACATTATGAATTCGAGAACATTCAAGAATCGAATACAACGACATTTTGCATTCGAATACTCCTATCACTACTCATAACTTTTACGTTGATTTATACTGTAATTTAGAGTATTAGCAGGGGATAACTTTCCCGCGCTGATTGCGGCTGCCTTTTAATACATTAGAAACTATAGGCCTGACTTTCCAGAAATTCTTTTAAAGATAAAATGAATTATTCATTAGTCAGGATTTTATTATTAGTATTGCGCAAGTTCCCAGTCGTATGAATTAGTTTAGGCACTATTAGGTGTAGCTATGCCAGTACCAACTCGAGACGAGATTTAGACTCAGTTCAGTGCACCTACACTTATCCGAGTGCAGCATTTAAATACCTCACTCAGGATTTCTCACTCGAGAACTGTGCACTTAAACACATCAGGGGAGGATTTGAGTACAGCAATCAAATTCAGAAATATCTCGACAGCAGCCAGGATTAGAATACATTGATATTTGGCATTCGAATATTCTCATCACTAATTATAACATACAAGAAGGTCTACAGTTAAATACTTCGTGGTTTTCTATATCAGTAATTGAACAGAAGTCTATATTTCGCTCGTTTCACAAAGATCACTGCAGTATAATGCTGTGGTATTTGTGGAAAGAGTTTCTAAACACATACGTGAATTTCCTACCTGTAATTCGCTCTTCTAACAAACAATACGGAAAAAGTTGCCGTAGCATTTATGTATATATACACACACAATTTTGGTTAAAATTATGCTAAGTTCACTATCAATATTTAAGCTTCAAGTATCATAACGGCATTCATCTATTTAAACAATAATCGTTATCAGTTTATGCTCACATAATGCTAATACAAAGAATTTGCATTGATGTTACTTGTTCTATTCACTGTCCTGCAAATTGTTTTACAAGAGTTTATTCAACTGCGTAGCTCCTGGTAGTCGACATAAAGCTTCAAAATAACTTATTGTTTTAATCTTATTTTGTATTAATTTATGACCTACTTGGTCATACAGGACGAATAAGGAAAACGGGAAAATTATCTATTTGGCCATGGAGCTTATAGGTAATCTATATTCGTATTTAAGCATAAAAAAAAAACCAAATAAAACCTTATCTAGCTAACTCATCTTAGGCGAGATTCAAAAAGGTGAGACAGTCTACCCTCACTCCACCGGGGCTGGATATGTATGTTGTTGGATCATTTGTCTAAATAGACAGATTTCTTAAAGAGAGCGTTATCGCTTACATAATGGATATAAGCGTCATGTTTACTTTGTCTAGCACGCATGTACAACTAAATAGTACTTAGAGAAGATATTGAATCCCACAAAATTTTCTATACCGAGATTTCGACTGAATTAGAGGTTTGCAGGACACCCGAATCCAACCAATCTATTTTAGATAGACATTCGTGTGTGTGAGCATCATAACTCAAAAACGAAAAGTCTTTAAATAGTATCTAGGTAGCTTGGTATTTCAATGGAGCATGCTTCCAGGAAGCGATATGCAGACTCTTTAATATTACTATAAGTTTGTATCCGGAACAGATAGACATGGGAAGGCAGAGTAAGAGTTTTATAAAGCACCTTCTCGACTACGTATCTTCACTGTACATTGTGGAGAGAATGTTTGTATTCTAAATTAATTACACTGTGTAATGCTGGAACCTATGAATCAGGAAACGGATTTAATACAAAAGAACAATTCTTAAATTGGATCATTTTGGACATTTTAATACCCTCAGAGATAGGTATATCACTTTTTACTCAGATACCACATTTTTAAGAAGTTTTCATTTCATACACAATGTATATATTGAAGTTTATAAAAATAGCGTCTAGTGTCCTCTTTATTCTGGACGACATTTGTATAACTAGTAAACCGCAATCGTTACACAGAAGATTTACATCGCTCTAAAACACAGAAAATTATATAAGTTTCTTGTAGAGCTAACTGTGTCCGAGATCGTTTTTGTTATTTGCTCTATTTTCGTAGTAATTAAACCTCTCTCAGTTTGGAAGTATTCATTCGTGTCATTTTCTTACTTCTGCACATGTATACAGAGCCATATTTCAATGGTTTCACATAGCGACCAGCTTTAGAATGGTCTGACTAACTTCTTTAGCTTAGTACATACCCATATTTCACTTTAGTACACGGAAGTAAGTAATAAGACAATTTCTGCTCTTTTTATCCCTATTAGCATGTTGAGATGAAATACTTCTAAAAGTAACCACAACAAACATGATAATGTTGTTGATAATAATATATTAATGATAATAATATATCAATACACTATTTGACAGTGAAGCATCCTAGTAAATAGGTCATCGGTCTTGATTGAAAAAGTTAAATTGCGGTTACAAAGTTTTTATCAGTGGGTTTATTTATTGTAACAGATGCCATTACTAAAACGGAGATGCCAAGAAGTTGAATGAAAACAAAAGTACATTACTGCAAACATCTGATGAGAGACTTTTCTCAAATAAATGAGCATCGTTTCTCTATTTCTTCACATTATTGAAACAAAATCCCGTCTTTATTTCTTAAAAAACAAACAAACAAAAACAAACAAAAAAAGCCTATTATAATCAGAATCTGTGTACAATAAATGTGCGTATTCTATGCTTTAGCAAAAATAATGCCGTTTGGTTTCTTATCGACGTTTGCTGCAGCGGCAGGTACTACCGCATTCTACGACTCTCCGGTCGAAATTCAGTCAACTGCTGCATGCTATGCATTCCCAGCACAAACTAAACTATCTGCAGGGCTTGCACTCTTTTCTTATACCAGTCGATAAGGTGGCAGGAAACTTCCAGAAGAAGTCGCTAGAGTAAACCACCGCAGGAGTCACAATATTGCTCAGGTGTAACAATGCACGTTTTGCATGTCAAAGTTATTGCCTGCAGGGTATTACTCACGCAGCTGTAACAGTGCGCTACTTCCATGATAAGGCAGTTTCCAACAGCACACGTGTGCCTCGCGTAGGTGTAATAATACACGGTTTCCATATTAATAATGTTGCCCACAGCACATATGCCCGTTCTCGCAGGTGTAGGTAAAAGTATGTGGCGTCCGTGCCAAAGAAACTGCTGACAACACACTTTTGCAGGTGTAACAATGCTAGTATCTATGTCAAAGAAGTTGCCCAATGCAAGACGTGTCCACTTACAAAGGGATAACAATGTGCGAATACGATATCAAACAAGTTTCAGGCAGCACACGTTTCCAATGTGGCAGGTGTAACAATACACACACTTCGATGTCAAGGAACTTGCCGACTGCACACGTATCCGCTAACGCAGGTGTAACAAACAATGCATCGCTTTGATGTCAGTGAAGTTGCCGATAGCACACGTGTACTCGCACGCAGGTATAACAATGCGCGATTTCGATGACAAAGGAACGCAAGTGTGTCGCACTATTATGCTTATTTTAGATGTATGATTTAAAATGTATAGTAAAGAATATGTAAAAGCGAAACAGTTATGTCCTTTTTTTAAACTCTCTTTCGACTTAACTAAATAATTCTCTATAAATCGGAATTGTTAGGAACGCACAATATATGGCGTATCTAAAAAACGCATCTTGTAAAGACCTTGGCAATTGTACTTCGATCTAGCGACGTTCGCTGCAGTAACAAACAGACGGGCCTTACCTACTAGAGCCACCATTTGTTGTGGTTGATTAAACACATCATAGGTAGCGCTAGCAGTGAATTCATTCTGAAAAACGAATTTTACTTCCACAGTTATATTTCTTTTTACAACACATAATTACGGATCTGTTGCAATACAAAACATTTGTATGCGTAAAGACTGTTAAGAGAAATACGTCTAATTCGGCCTATTGAAAGGAATAATAGCAGTTCTTACAGGCTCATTTGTCACATAATTGCTGTTAAATTTTCTATAACTCGTAAGAAAACATTCAGTGTTGTTGCTGACCAGTAACGACGGGCAACAGCCAAGCACCATTCAACCTACTCCCTCACCAGCGACGGCCGAACCTTCGCGCAAGCGAAGCAGGACGTCTACTGGCGGCAGCTACAGGCGCAAGCCATCTTCGCCTCACCGCCTCGTAGCGGTTGAGAGTGTACACACCAGTCAGGACCCCACCAGTCCTTACATCATCCCTATGCCCGACTCAGGCACCGACGTCGAACCTGACGGGCCGTGAATAACTGTCCACGCAGGGGGCCGCAGAAGCGGTCGTTCCTCCCCCAACCCAACCGCACCACCACAGGGAATTAACCAACCCCCAACCCAAGGGGGGCGCAAAATCCCGCCTATAGTTGCCGACGCTTTCCGCAACCGCGTTGTGGTAATGAGAAAGTTGGCAACGAAGCTTAGGGGCCCCTTCAAGGCCCGGCGGAAGCTAAAGAAAGTCCACCTCCATACCTCCTCGGAAAGGGATTTCGAGGCAGCGAAGGCTGTATTACAGGACGAACAAATCCCGTTCTAAAGCTACTCGCTGCAGCGGCCCTACGTGGAGCGTAGGATAATACGGGGCCTTGACTCCGACTGTACCCCTGAGGATGTCAAGGCGGCCCTTCAGGACGAGCATAACATCACCCCTACCTCCGTGGCACGTCTCAGTAAGACGGTGGCAACAGACGACGGCATTCAGCGAGTGCCTATGCCCTTATTCCTGGTCGTGGTACCAAGGGAACGCGCCCAGACAGTCCAGCCGATAGATGCTGTCCGTCGCCTTATCTTCACTGTCGTGCGTATCGAAAGATACCACGGCAAAGAGGGACCTGCACAGTGCCATAGGTGCATGGGCTTCAATCACTCTAGCAGTGTGTGCGAGCGCAAGCTCGCATGCCTGCGGTGTGGTGAAGCGCATCTACTGAGGGACTGCACAAAGCCCTATGAAGCTCGCCACTGTGTGAACTGTGGTGAGGCGCACATGGGCTCATATAAAGGCTGTAAGGTGCGGAAGCGCCTCGTTGAGAGCCACCGCGAAGGCCCCCAGGAGCCAGCTAATGTGCGTCCTGGGGTGTCCTCCTCTGCACTAAACCGCGCTGAGGGAACGCAGCGCGCCGCAGAGGCAGCAGCAACTCCCACCCCCACAGCTACTGCAGAGTTTGTGCCAGCTCCGTCCTTGACGGAGACCCCAACCCCCCAAACTGGTCCGTCTACGTCAACGGAGGACGCCACCCCGACGCCCTCGGCAAGGGCCCACGCCGGACTTCTCTAAAAAAGAAGTCCAATAAGAGAGGAAAGAAGAACCGCCGGGCGCCCGGCCAGTCGGGCAAATCAGAGACTCCCACCTCTGTGAGACCCCAGGTCACGCCCCCAGCACCCCAGCAGCTACCAGTCGCGGAAGCTCCAGCAGCTGCCGCCACAGTGCCGACTCCAGCAGCGGAGGCTCCCGCTGCACCTACCACCACAGCGGCTTCCTCGGCCTTTACAGCGGCCATCCCACCACAGCCGCACCAACAACCCTCGAGGCCGCGGGCTCTACCGCCTCAACAGCGGTAACCACGCCCTCGTCGCGCACGGACCGAGAGGACCTACGTGTCATCCGGCTCGCGGCAGACCGGATGCTCTTGACATCATAATCACCAAGAACACACCATTTCATCTAGACATCTCGGCGGTCAACGAGTTGGACTCGGACCTTGACCCTGTCGTGGTGGATACAACCGAGACCGTATCAGATCTGGTAACACCAGACTGGATAAATGAGATCGACTGGGACGCAGCCGTCCTAGACCTAAACCAAACCGTGGACCCGCGACCGCGCATCGATTCCATCGAAGCGGCAGCCACGACCTTCTCCCGCCAACTCCTGAATGAGGTACGCGCGCATACCTAACGCATCCCATCTAACAAACCTAACCCGAGAACCATACCTAATGAACTCCGTCAGCTGCTAAAAGCCAAGGCAACCGTACGGAAGCTATGGCAGCGCTTCCGCCATCCCAGGATCCAAGCAGTGTACCAGCGGTTCAAATCCCTGGCAAGGCGCCTGCTTCGCGCGCACCGCAAAGCGGCCTGGGAACACACAATGGCACATGTAAACCTGGTAGAGAAACAGCCCTGGAGGATCATCCGATCCCTCAGGAAAGACAAAAGTCAGTTTCAGCATCCCATCCATGGCACCCGTGGGAGACTCTCTTTTGAACCCCAGGATAAAGCCACGGATTTCGCAGAATATCTGGAGTCTCAATTCGAACCCCGCGAAGAACCCCAGGACGAGGACTTTACTGAGCTCGTGGAAGCGACGGTAGACTACTTCTATGAGGAGCCACCGCCGCCCCATGAGGAGATCCGAATTCTTTTAGTCACCCCGAAAGAGGTGGCTTCCCAACTCATCAACCTAAAGCCTAACAAAGCCCCTGGACATGACGGCGTTACGGCGCCTATGCTCCAGCACCTACCCAGAAAGGCCGTAATCCACCTGACACGGATTTACAATGCATGCCTGCATCTACGTCACTTTCCAACATGTTGGAAGGAGGCGAGGGTAGTATGCATTTTGAAACCCGGCAAGGACCCGGTCTTCCCGTCAAGCTATAGATCTATTAGCTTACTTCCGATCGTCTCGAAAGTATTCGAGCGGTTACTCCTACTTCGCCTCACCCCTCTCTTCGAAGAGAGACTCCTGCTCCCGGATCATCAGTTTGGTTTCCGTACTGGACATTCCACAACCCTGCAGTTGCTGCGACTGGCTGAGAAGGCTGCCCTGGGCTTCCAGGACAACTTCAAAACAGTCGCGGTACTCTTGGACGTGGAAAAGGCCTTCGCCACCACGTGGCATCAGGGACTCTTGTACAAGCTCCAGAACGCAGAAATCCCCCCTACCCTCACCTGCTTAGTAGCTTCGTTCGGGACCGCACTTTCAGGGTGAGGGTGGAGGGGAGGCATTCCACAGTCAGACCCATAGTGGCGGGAGTGCCGGAAGGCAGCGTGCTGTCGCCGTTACTGTTTGCTGCCTACATGTCCGACTTCCCCACGGAACCCAGTACAGTTACGTGCCAGTATGCCGACGATGTCCTCATAATGGCGCGTAACAAGAACGCCCGATATTGCTTCCCCCCGCTACAGAGACAGCTCCAGGCCATAGGCAGATGGAGTGAACAGTGGCGGATGGCCATCAGCCCGCAGAAGAGCTCACCTATACTGTTGGCTAAAGTCTGTGGCTGGCGACCGGGGAGGTCGCTGAGGTTGCGGCGGCGGCGGATCCCCTGGGTCCGCACCGCCAAATACCTTGGAGTCCTCCTCGACCGCGGCCTTACTTTCACTCCACATGTCAGGGAGAAGGTCGGTATGGGACACGCTGCCCTACGGCAGATATTTCCCATCTTCCGCTCCACCATGCCTACACACCTAAAACTACGGTTGTACCGCGCAGTCATCCCGCCCCTGATGCTGTACGGCTGCGAGGTCTGGGGTTCGGTGGCTCGTTCCACCATCCGCAGGCTGCAGACCGTGCAGAACAGGGCATTGAGGATGATATATGGCACAGACCGTAGATTCCCGTCCCACATTCTCCATTCCCACTCCGGAATCCCTTACATAGTGGACGTTGTGCAAGAAAGAGCTCGCACAATATACACTAAACTTGCCCCCCACCCAAATCCCCAGGTGAACACTCTCGGTCTTTACGACCACACGCTGCCTAGGAGACGCGTAAGCTACGGCCTTCCCAAGGACGCCTTGGGATGGTAGTTTTCCGGCCGCCTCTCCCTTCTTTATAGTTTTACCCGCCAAGTTATGCAGCATCGGGCCCGGTCCCGACTCGGACGGGTGACCGTCCAGTTGTACTCCGACCAGATCTGCAACACTGGCTTCCCCCACCCCGTACCTACATCCCTTCAGTTCTCCCCGCTAGCCGGCACTGCTTTCCTTGACAGCCCGCAAGCGGTTGGCCAAGTTAAGCAGCATCGGGCCTGTTCCCTCTCTGGGTGGGTGACCACTCAGGTAGGTAAGCCAGCTCGCGCCGGCTGCAAAGAGGGAAACACCCTGCCCACATTACTTCGATACAGACATAAACGCTTGCATAAGACTACATATTTTATATCACACGGGTAAATCCGCGAGAAAAGCGGATAGGTACCGTGGTGATTTGCCCCCGCCCGAGTACACTCGGGCGACTAGTTCCTGCTCCTGGCTCCTGGAGGCGGACCTGTACGAACTTCAGGACCTAGCCCTGTGGTTCGGTGACCTCCTAAGTAAGGTCCTACCTATACTGCGAAACTTCAAGTTGCAGTACAGCGACCCCAGACTCCCCCCCCCTCCAGAAACACACCCTGTTCCTCCAAACCTTGGAGCAGTTGTACCCGGGTTCCGCTAAGTAATGGCCTCTAGATTCGTTTGGAGACCATTGCGACTCGCGTACTGGAACGCGAACGGCATCCGGGGACAACGCCCAGGCGTCCTTGAGTTTGTACAATCGTACAGAATTGACATCCTGATGGTTTGCGAAACCCATCTGGATGCTGTTACTGACTTCTCGCTGCCTAGTTACGTCACCTATGTGTCCGATCGGGTCGGCCGACAGGGTGGCGGTACAGCTATCTTCATTAAGAACCACATAACCCATACTCCTGTCCAACTCCCAGCACTACAGCACGTGGAGGCCTGTGCAATCCGGCTTGGCGTTGGCGGGCTAGACGCGCTGCTGATAGCTGCATATGACCCACCACACCACCGCTTCCATGAAGCGGACTACACCACCCTACTCAGCCTTCACCCAGTGGTATGCATGCCTACATCTACGTCACTTTCCAACGTGTTGGAAGGAGGCGAGGGTACTATGCATTTTGAAACCCGGCAAGGACCCGGTCTTCCCGTCAAGCTATAGATCTATTAGCTTACTTCCGATCATCTCGAAAGTATTCGAGCGGTTACTCCTACCTCGCCTCACTCCTCTCTTCGAGGAGAGACTCCTACTCCCGGATCACAAATTTGGTTTCCGTACTGGACATTCCACAACCCTGCAGTTGCTGCGACTGGCTGAGAAGGCTGCCCTGGGCTTCCAGGACAACTTCAAAGTAGTCGCGGTACTCTTGGACGTGGAAAAGGCCTTCGCCACCACGTGGCATCAGGGACTCTTGTACAAGCTCCAGAACGCAGAAATCCCTCCCCCCTACCTTCACCTGCTTAGTAGCTTCCTTCGGGACCGCACTTTCAGGGTGAGGGTGGAGGGGAGGCATTCCACAGTCAGACCCATAGCGGCGGGAGTGCCGGAAGGCAGCGTGCTGTCGCCGTTACTCTTTGCCGCCTACATGTCCGACTTCCCCACAGAACCCTGTACAGTTACGTGCCAGTATGCCGACGATGTCCTCATAATGGCACGTAACAAGAACGCCCGATATTGCTTACCCCCGCTACAGAGACAGCTCCAGGCCATAGGCAGATGGAGTGAACAGTGGCGGATGGCCATCAGCCCGCAGAAGAGCTCAGCTCTACTGCTGGCTAAAGTCCGTGGCTGGCGACCGGAGAGGTCGCTGAGGTTGCGGCGGCGGCGGATCCCCTGGGTCCGCACCGCCAAATACCTTGGAGTCCTCGACCGCGGCCTTACTTTCACTCCACATGTCAGGGAGAAGGTCGGAATGGGACACGCTGCCCTACGGCAGTTGTTTCCCATCTTCCGCTCCGCCATGCCTACACACCTAAAACTACGGCTGTACCGCGCGGTCATCCCGCCCCTGATGCTGTACGGCTGCGAGGTCTGGGGTTCGGTGGCTTGTTCCACCATCCGCAGACTGCAGACCGTGCAGAACAGGGCATTGAGGATGACATATGGCACAGACCGTAGATTCCCGTCCCACATTCCCCATTCCCATTCCGGAATCCCTTACATAGTGGACCATGTGCGAGAAAGAGCTCGCACAATATAAACTAAACTAGCTCCCCACCCAAATCCTCAGGTGAACACTCTCGGTCTTTACGACCACACGCTGCCTAGGAGACGCGCAAGCTACCGCCTCCCCAAGGACGCCTTGGGATGGTAGTTTTCCGGCCGCCTCTCCCTTCTTTACAGTTCTACCCGCCAAGTTAAGCAGCATCGGGCCCGGTCACGACTCGGACGGGTGACCGTCCAGTTGTACTCCGACCAGATCTGCAACACTGGCTTCCACCACCCCGTACCTACATCCTTTCAGTTCTCCCCGCTAGCCGGCACTGCTTTCCTTGACATGCCACAAGCGGCTGGCCAAGTTAAGCAGCATCGGGCCTGTTCCCTCTCTGGGTGGGTGTCCACTCAGGTAGGTAAGCCAGCCCGCGCCGGCTGCACAGAGGGAAACACCCTGCCCACATTACTTCGACACAGACATAAACTCTTGCACAAGACTACACCTTTTATATCACACGGGTAAATCCGCGAGAAAAGCGGATAGGTACCGTGGTGATTTGCCCCCGCCCGAGTACACTCGGGCGACTTGTTCCTGCTCCTGGCTCCTGTCTCCTGAGTGTTGTTGAATAACCTCACATTTTAAAGATTTTCAAGCACAGAGGATGGTGTTAAGTCTTCCCCTACATAAACTGATCATTGTAAAATGCTCAAAGAGGAACAAGTATATATTGATAAACCTTATTTCACATCAGTATCTAATAATTCTTCAATAATTATTTTGAAGAAATGGGTGAAAGTTAGTGATGGGTAGAATCATAGATTACTAGATTGTCGACTCCGTGGTGTGGGTAAGGGGTCGAAAAGGGCGCTTTTCCAAACCTTTCGCAGGGTGGTGTTAGAACTAATGTTGCGTCGATAATGTAACCAACTCTATATCGACCGAGCGTGCGGTAACGCACTCCTCCCTTCCCGCTAGTATTCCATGCAGGAATTATCTACTGAATTTTTTTCGAAGTCCATCTCGCCCAACAATGAATAATTTACCGAACATCTCCAAATAATTGATTTAACGTGAATGTGTGAGAAATTGAAATGTGCGGTAAACTATTCCTGAGTGCAAGAGATGTGACTTAGAAGGAAGTTCGGTAGCTAATTCCTGAAAAGAAAATGATCGGCAAGAAAAATATCCAG